>MU122093.1:1341067-1375081 GCA_014904905.1 Wilcoxina mikolae CBS 423.85
GCTCGATCGTGTCCAGCCAGTCGAGAGCCCGCACAGCTCGACCGTCTCCAGCCAACCCCGGCTGGATTGCGTCCAGCCAGTCGAGAGCCCACCCAGCTCGACCATCTCCAGCCAGCCCCAGCTCGATTGCGTCCAGTCAGTCGAGAGCCAGCCCAGCTTGACCGTCTCCAGCCAGCCCCGACTCGATCACGTCCAGCCAGTCGAGAGCCAGCACAGCTCGATCATCTAAGTGCATCCAAGATCTATCTTATTGTTTTGTATATAGTTAACAATAAATTTGTGAATCAATCAATTGACTACTGCGAGTTATGGCGTCGATAAAGCCCATAGACCCTTGTATGAGCATGAAAAAGCTGGTATGAGCTTGTATGATGTAACCGATCGCAGCGTCGCGTATGAGCATGAGAAAGCTTGTGTGAGCTTGTATGAAACCAGTCGCAGAATCAGTGACACGAAGTAAACAGCAACACCGATAGAAGCACATACCAGCTCATATGAGCTTGAACGAGACCAAGTTTGACCGTTCGAACCTCACCTCGGATCTCTCACGAACTGCTTACGAACCGCCAAGGAGTATGGTTTGATTCGTGGCCGAGCGGTTCGAACCATTGGTGGCTAGAGTTCGTTCGGATCGAACCCTCCTTGAATCTAACCTCGGTTTGATCTGGCTCGGACTAGTCCGCTTCGTTGCCAACACTAATCACACTACCTCCCTTCTGTAATCGTAGCAAATCATCTTACCTAAATCCATGTCTTGACTTGATGTATACAACCTGATTAGCTGAGCCGATAGCTGGGTGACCCTCTCTGTACTTGTACTTCATGCATGAGTGCAATTACACTGCAGCGATAATCTTACATATATACTACTGTATTATATTCATCTATCTACCTTTGTAACAAAATCTACTCTTATACACTTATATGAGGCCATATCTGGATGTACGCCATTACACTATTATCGCTTATTAGTAATTGGATACATTTTGCTTGTAGAATTTCATGAATTATCCATTTCTAATACTTCACGATACATCATCTACCACTCCATTATTTGTATTATCATATTTGCTAACACATATGATGTAGTTACGGTGTCATGTACATACATACGATCCTGCATGGGTGTTAAGACAATATCTACCCATGATTAGATGGGACACTGGAAAGTAAAGCCATGTCAAAACATGATAGATACCCGTGGAAATGATGAAAAGGCACTTGAAAGGCCAAACATACTGATTATGCTACAGATGTTGTACGAGCCATATAAGACTTATCAAATCTGTACCGCAAGCAATCTCTTCTAGATCCATGAAATGACAATCTAAATGATTGTTGAAGAAATGATGATAAAATGTGAAATGACGATTTATTAACTAACAAATGAGCTGGAGTCTGCAATCGTCAGCTCGGCATACAGAGGTATTCCCATGAAGATGAGCATGAAAACATTATGATCATTTGAGCCTAATACTATGAAATGAACTGGACAGAAGTGCTACTATATGGTTTTGCTGGATTGAATGGAATAAGATCATATGTTCAAGAGCCGGACCCTGAATTTGGACCTAACATTCCATACCATATGGACAGATCGATGAGTGAGTATTTTCTTATGATCGATATTATATTACCGGATAAATTACAGAAGTATGATATTACGAACTATCTTCCCTGGACTAGTTAAAAATTCAGAGCGTCGTGTAAAAGCCGATCTTGAGGCCAGTAATGATTACCATTATGGAGCTTGCAAAGCTACAAGAGAAGACACGAATCGTCGACCGTACAAGTGCAATTTACACATTCTCAAACAAATAGCCAGAGATGGATGGTCATGGTCAGAGATGGCTCTTTTTAATTATATGGCAAGGCAAGGTTATGTTTGTAACATTTCCCTTTTCTTAACAAAGTCTTTTTCCAGGTGACAAGGACATATCAACGAAATGATCAGAAATAAGATCCGGGCTATAATTTCGAGATATCTACTTATTGAACCATGATTGCAATTGGAGGTATTTGAATCAATACAAGAATCAATACGAGTATCTGCAGTGGAATTGGAGAGTCATTGAAGAAGATTCAACCGTAAAGAGGGAGATAACTAAACTAGAATTTTCAAAACGACCCCGGCTTCAAATGATGCCCACATCGGAAGTTCTGGCAACTAGCAATATCATAGTTAGATATATATGGAGAAGTCAACGGTTTCGATACCGACAATTTATTATGGAAGTGAAGTCTACCAATGGGGCTACTGAAGACCGAATGATAAATAGTCGAACTGGCTACTAGATCAGAGATATTATACAAAATAGAGTTATCATGGACCGACAAACAAACATCATTGAGAGGCAATCACCTCACACAAGCGGTCGATGGTATCAAAGAGACTACTGCAATATGACTAAAGGTGTCTAATTGTATTCCGAAAGACTATTGAGAAAATAACTCTAAGTCTACCAAGTTATCTATCGAGACGTTATAATCTGAAAGATAAGTACCAAAGTGTCTGAAGTAAACTAATGGAGATATAAGCAGCACAGAATGTATACCTTATCAGAATTGCACCAATACCGGACTATATACCTACATTGGAATGATATGACACGAATGGTTGCTTGATCGCACATATCAAGCAGCAAGCTTCCGAAAGAACAAACAGTGTAAAAGTCCGAGTGTGCTGGAGGATTTATCATGTATGAACCTTATATATTACGCTTACCAGGTTAGATACTTCGAAATGGGATGAGAGCCTAGGCTCCTGATTGGATATCTGAGGCTGCTCACATACAGGTTTCTGGGAGTTTCTAAGAATGTAATCACTCCGAATCACATGGTAACTATCACCTTCTACGGAATGCTAATGAATTATATATATCATTGAACAAATATACTCTGCAATTGGATATTATCTCCGAGAACACCAAACGAAGCCATGACGATATTCGATTGCCGTTATATCAGATAGTTGTGATTAACTGTATCGGACCAGATGTAGGATATATTCTCTACATGTAGGCTCGGGAGGTCTTAGCATGTGAAAACCCTCTAACTTTGTACATTTAGAAGTCGAAGGCATGGAAATTAGAGAATAACTGCCTTGATATATCTAGAGCATCAGCATATTCGATTACTTTGTGAGTACCACCTTGAGGCATATTTACAAGTTCAATACCACAACTTGAATGAGCATACATGAATATATGTCGACATATAATGACAGGAATTAAGGGTCAAATGTGGCTGACACAAGTTAATCAACCACCATTCCATCTGAAGCCGAATGTCAACCAAAACCCAATTTACGAATCAATTTGGAGTGATCCATGAGACATACAATAGATGCTCATATCAGAGACTATTACCAATGAGGTCTGCCGTAGACCTGGCAGTTCCTATTTGGAATGCTCTAGAAGGTGGACTTGGAATGATGCCTACTTCAGGAGTGAACTTGGATTCACAAACTTGGATTCAGAGAGGTGGACTTGGAGGAACAGAGGTAACTGGGTTCAATTGGACGTCTCTGAACTTCTCTTCTCTTATTGCACTTCGGCACAGTACAAATGTCATCGGCACCGATATATACCACCTATAACTGGAAATGGAGTTTCCCCAAGTATCGAATGTATTGAAAGATCAGCCCTGAGTAGTACTGATTGGTTGTGGGATGTATCCAGCTGTACGTAGGCCTATGAGCCTGGATGATTATTTCTTGTTCTTCTTGTCGTTTTCTCTTCTTTTATGTAAGTATATAGCAGTCCAGAGAGTATGTTCCTAGACAGGGAGATGATGTAATTGTGTCGAACCATCTTACTTGTATTCATGTGTTCATAGGAGATAAGCAATCTGATTAGCCAAGCTGATAGCCGGATAACCCCTGGGGTAATTCTACTCTATACATGAGTGCCATTGCATCGCAGTGATAATTACACACATATACTACTGTATTATATTCATCTGTCTATGTTTTCAACTGTAGCCTAATCATATTCTCTTATTTGAGGCCGCATACGGCTGAACACCCTTACACCTCCTTATAGAGTTCGTCTCTGAACGATCATACCAATCTGCTCCTTGTTGCTTTGGTTACAGGACCTGTTCTTCTTAAAACCAAAGTCTAGCTTTTTCCGCCTTGACCTGGTAATTTATGACTCCTTGTACTCCAAACTAAATCCATAACTGAGGTGTCTTACTAGCTATTACAAACCCTTCGTAGGAAGAAGGTACTAGCTCAATATCGTATTCTTAGCCTTCTGCGAGTTCGGCCTATGATACTCTTTCAACAATATCTTGTCATTGAAGTTCTTATAAGATTCCTTAGTCCAATCTGCTTTGTCTGAATACTCTTTTCATTTGATCAAGTACAGCACCTACTTTCGTTCCTTGCTGTTATACCTCACAAGTTGTACATCACCAAAGGCTATCGGAGCGGGGTCACCTACAATCACTCGATGATAGCGGCTTTGAGATAGTACAAGCGCCATCCCTGGTCGTCATCGAAACTACACAGAATAATACTTGCACCCAACGAAATCAGATGATCTGTCATGTAATCAATCACACCACTGATAAGGAGTTAAAGGTGGTTATTGAGACAATGCCCTGCCAGCTCATGCCATCAATAATGTGAAGACAGTTGAGAGGCTGTAGATACGAAAGCACCTGCATTTGCAGCATAGCTGATGAAGCCTCTTATGTCCCTCTCGATCGAAAAGATACCATTCCCCTGGAAACAAAGAGATCGAAAGGATTCGATAGGTTCGGACTACTGAAGTTCAAAGGACAGATGTCAGTAGAGGTTCTATTAATCGGAGTTAGAGATCTGAGCGAAAAGAAGCGGAAGGTCCGAAAGAGTGCTGAAGGGAAGGAAGAGTATTGGAGCAAAGGGAAGGTTAGGTAGAGAAGCTCATGAGAAGAGCGTAGATAGAAGTAATTGTTAGAGCGAGAGGATAGAGGTATAAAGACCTCTAGAATCTTCGAGGGTAGAAGGGCAAGCTTCTTGACAAGGAGAACAAGCCTTAACAATATACGCATTGAAAAGCCAAACATCTTTGTCTTGAATCTATATCTTTAGCGACTTTCACATCCTGAGCGAATCTTCATAACTTCCATCGCAATCAAGTCCTGAAAGCTGTAAGGATACTACTTGTACTGGTAAATCTGGAGTGACGCTCCCGATGTTACACTTGCTATATTGTCAGCCCATGAACTCTTCTACTATATAACCTGTTTCGGACTCTAAGCCTTTAACATCATAACCATGTCCATTTCCATAGCTACTTGTGGTAAGCCCAGGTATAGGCCTGATTGGAGCAGTGGCTATTCGAAAACGTTCGATTATAGAAACATGGAAAGTATTGTGAATACGTCACCACTTAGCCAATTCATGCTTTTGTGCGGTGGGTGAGAGGACCTTCACAACCTTAAACACACCATGTATCTTCACATATACCTTTCTGGATAGATACCTTGTCTTGAAGGTTTTTCCTTTCGATATAACTCAAACACCAACTGGATACTTCTGAGGTTTATTTAGCATGGCTATCATGGTATGTTCCCATTGACTGTTATACTTTTTCAAAACCCATTCGACAGAGATCATACACACTTGATGTCAAATGGTCATAGTTCCTTGATGCCAGATTCTTAGCTACGGCTTCAATTGGTCAATTTGTTTAAAGATCGAATCCATAGGATGCAAAGAAAGATGACATGCCAGTTGTGGTAGGAAGAAAGTTATTATAGGCATACTCTGCCAATGGCAACAACTCTGACCAATTATCCTGCTCATAGTTGCAGTAATTCTGTGAGTAGCATCCCAATGTTTAGTTTGCTCTTTCAGCTTGAACAACAGTTTGTGGATGGAATGGTGATCATATTGTTAACTAAATATCACGAGCTTCAACTATGAATGGCCAAAACACTAATGTGAACCTAGAGTCTCTATCTGATACTATATTCAAGGGTAGATCATGGAATCTCCATAGTTCTTTCAGGAAGATTGTTATCAGATTGGTAGTTTTCTTCTTCCCATGTTTGAGTGGTATGAAGTGTACCATATTTGTAAACCTTTCAATGATAACTCATACTGATGAGCAGCCATCTGATAAATATAGATCAATGATAAGTTCCATAGAGATTGAATCCCATTTGCAATATGTTAATTTGAGGGGTTGTAGAAGTCCATAGTGAGAATGGCCCACTGCATTATTGTTCTGACCTTCAGAGAATGAGTGGATATAGTCTTCAATGAACCTCTCCATCTCAGGCCAAAAGAAGTTACTTCGAACCAGTGCAAGTCTCCTGTTATGTCCTATATACTCAGCTACATTCGAATCATATTCCACTTTGAGTATCTGTTTTCTTAACTTCAGATCATCTGGGATCCACAGTCTGACTTTATATTAAAGGGCTTCATTTTCAAAAGAGATGTAAGGGTTCTGACTGCCTTCCATTGCTCTAACATAATTTTCTTGCCATGCAGCATCGTTGTTTGCAGTTCCTACCACTGCTTCTGTAATAGCAGCCAATTATCTTACTTGTATCTATGACTTGGATGAATGTAAGCGACCAGATTGGATGAGTCCATGGCCGGGTAACCCCAAGTATAGTTATAATTCATGGGCGAGTGCAATTGCCCCACAGTGATAATCGTATATACATACTACTCTATTATATTCACTTATCTTCGTTTGCAACTGAATCTACTCTTGTACTCTTATACGAAGCTGTAGACGGAAGTACATATTTAAACAATTATCATTCTTTATTAATTGGCTACATCTCGCTTACAAGATTTCATGAATTACCTTTTTCAATTGATACGTCGCGACATATCCGAAAAAGAAATCATCCTTATTTGAGGGCTACCGATTGTAGAAGCAAAGCATCTTCATATGTTTGTCCAATTGAGGTTGATAGTAGCAGAGATGAGTTCGAGTGGATTTCCAGCCAATAGGCTAAGAACCCATCAGCAACCAAGCCAGTCGAAGTCGATCATCATACCACAGAAAGGCTACCAATTGCGAGAGTAATGAGATCGGATAAGTTACCATCTACTTAAATCAATTGATAATTGCAGGAATGATTCCGGTGCTCAAGTGACTTCAAGAGATGGGTTACCTGCCATTGTGTTGAAATGGCGGAGGTGGAAGGTAGAGGGCCTATCGTCACTACTCTGCCGTACCTCTCACGGCATCCAAATGGAATTCGACAGAATGAGTGGTTCTGGCTCAAGGAGTATAAGCAGAGGGTGAGAGGATATGATAGGATACCCGACCGTGAGGAACCACACAATTTGCTTGGATTTACGAATTCTCAGAAAGAATGAGAGAGACCAAGAGCTGGGAAAGATAGAGTATGTATTTAGTTGTCTGATATAATGATGTCTATCTACTTCAGAGTCTTCCAAATATATATTTCCCATTGTTCAATCCATCTGCACTATCCCTGTATCTCCATACGCTCCCCCTGTCAAAAGGAGTGGCAGTGGTGGTGAAAAACATATTTTTCCGCTACACTGTACTCCAGAAATTCCTTCCAACTTCATCCAACGAGTACAATTGCAAGCAAACTATCGAGACAATTTAGCTACTATTGACAGATATCAATTGAGTATGAAGTGCTGGGGAAGCAATATGGACGATACTGCTGAACACGTGAATTTGTTGAAGATCATATCCAAAGTCAAGTCGACAATGATAAAAAGATAGATAAGGCTACAATTGTACAAATACATTCATGAAGCAAAGTATATCTACAGAGGATAATTATTTCGCCAGCAGATATACACACAACCGATACCTACCAGGTACAGAAATCCGAATGCTATGACATTTTTGAATAATCAATTAATGCTATCGACAGCACATCGGGATGATATCTCTGTGCCTGGATGTAGTAGTCACACCTGGACATCGGTGGTATACCAGGAGCACCTGGAACATCGGTGGGTAGGGTAACATATAAGTCCATTACGATAAGATGTGAGGCACTGCAATAACAACTCCTGGTGCTAACTATTCACACAGTCGCATATCACACTGCACAGCACCTTGAGATGCTTAATATACCGTGTTCTTTGTCTGGCTGATACAATTGCATAGTGTTTGGTACTCGATGGCAACGCTGCTCTGGACAATGTAATAATGAGACTATGTGCAGTATAGTACACCATAAGGTCGTTTTCCGTGGAGAACCACTTTGCTGGCGTCCATGTCTTGGCTGGATGCAAGCAACTTGAAGGTCTGCCTACCACAAACTAATATTTATTAAGTCTATTTGCAGTTCTAAATATCGTTTATACCCTCTTCACCGCTGTATTGAAGAAACACTTTGCTTGCGTCCATGTCTTGGCTGGATGCAAGCAACTTGAAGGTCTGCCTATCGGTGTTTTGTGTGAAGATCTGTCTATCACAAAATAATGTTTATTAAGTCTATTTCCTGTGCTAAACACCTTACAGTTCTAAACACCATTTCTATCCTGTTCATCACTGTATTCAACTCGTCCTCCAGCATATAATAAACATCTTTCCAAGTCACTAGGTCAATATGACTATTGACTATCTATCTGTTATTCTCCGACTTCGACGAAATGGGTTGCTCTGAAATTAAGTGATTTGCACCCACAATATTTCCTGCACTAATAACTGCATATGTACCTCCAGAAGGTGGTTTCACTACCCTGACTAGCTGCGATGCACTTTCCGGTAGTCCACCGTTGGCAGGCTTCGTCACTTCAACGAATGCTAGCCAAAAGGTATTCGTACCGTACGAATGGACGACTCGCAACTTGAATAGATGAAGCATACATTATGGTACCTATCCCTGCAGTAACCTGTGAGACAGCTTCTACCCCTTCTTAGGTTGCGAAGTTTGAACTCATTCCCAGTCATGGTGGGCAGCCCCACAATACCATTGTTTATCTGCAGTATATCTGAGCTTCTGAATGATATGGTCGTCATGCATGTTATATGATTCTACCTCCACTCCATGGTACATTGCGGCAGTGCTGCTTGAGAGATCATCCGAATCGATATGAACCTGCTTGGAGTGTTAGAAACAATGGGTGGCATCGTACAGACCATTTCGGAGGACTTTATCACTGATTGTTTTCAAGCGGCCTTGATAGTCCTTCACTTTCCCTTTTCCTTTGTGCTGCTGTGGAGATATGAACCTCAATGAACGAAGTCAACTGGTAGTAGATGCTTCCGCCGTCAATTCTACTGTCACTTGCATCGTCTGTGCAGAAGTTTGCTTACGGTTCCATGCATTGCAATTGGCCTTGCTAACAGTGAATAAGTCACTCCGAAGGTAGTAGTTGATTATCTGAGTATAGTAATCACCAATCTTGTTGGAGGCATTAAATCTGTCCTTAATCTGCTTCTGGTGAAAACTTTCTCTGATCTCTATCAACCACTGTTTAAGCGAACCATAGGTTTGCATCTGCTCTTGGAAGTGCTGCATGAGATGTATCTTGGGAATGTTGAAATCGCTACCCTCTTCAATGTATTCGGCCATTTCTGCATCGATAATACCTTTCCAGGTGTCGCGAATGCGCTGTCGAAAGGCCGCCTTTTTTGACTTATTTTCCTCCAACTCGGCATCCCGCTCGGCATACAATTCCGTACATCTCTCATTGGCCTCTGCTGGAAGTCATTTCCCAGCCCTAAAAAGTTGAAACATATCCTTCGAATCGTGAAAGCTACGTAGAGAATTGCCCATAAGGTCTATAGTTTCGTAATCGTGAGAGTCATACAGGCAATAGAAATAGAACTCAATAAGAGAGCAAGGATACTCATCGGCACGGTCAAAAAGACTGCGCTGAGAGGGGCTTGGGTTCCGCAAAGCATTGTGTATGACTCCCACAAGGAATCGTATCATCGTCTTGATTTCACCTCTGTTCTAATGTGAAACCTACTCATATGCACATTTTGGCTTCGTCATATCAAGATATGCAGGTACTGAGAGCCAAATATGATTGAACTTGTCAAGCCGCTTATGCTGCTTGAGACATTCATGAAGCCATGTCAGGAGGTGCTTCAGGATCCCAATTTGAATCATGTATAGTAGATCAGGCTTGGGATGATCGCTTGTAATGCAATCGAGATACCATCAGATGTAGAAATCTGGATTGACATTGTGGCGTTTGAGATCAGCGATGCTAAGGGGTATATTTGAATCTGACAGTATATGATAGATATTATGATCCCAGAGGTGGTATCACTCATATCGGTGGCGGGGTAGATTACTCATTTCCTGCAATGGACATTCACACCAGTTGCATACACCATTCTTGATGTTGTGAAGGTCACAGTGCTCGGGATAATCGGCCATCCATCCAGCCAGTATCGAACAACAATGCCTGAAGTTGCTATCGGCACAGCAGGCATAGAAGCTACAGATCGCGGAAATGAGTAGAGATTGCAACACATGCTGCAGTATATTCTGAGAGGCCATTTGGTTATGCTCCCTCTGAGAATTTCTTCTTTTGAGGGGGACATCATGCATTCTGACTGGAATGGGCAAAAGGGCGACCAACAACACACTGTATATTGTGTGCTTCATCGTTACGGCTGCGGTTAGGTTGCCGATCGTCAGTTATATCCACCATACCTGCTTGTCACCAGAGAGGTTCGTGAGGTGGGTGCCATCAGATATGAATATCATTGGCACCAACGTGTCACCAACTGGTAGTGTTGTCTACACAATTGTGAGCATTGTAAAGGGTATACTAAGAAGGAAGCTCACCTGCTTATCCTACCACCAGTCTCCAGTATGCATCTCATTGTAAACATGGTACCCAGCATGATTGAAGCATCATTTCAGAGTGTATGTAAGATGTTCCTCATATGCTGACTGCCAGAGGAGCTTTTTTGAACACTCTATCAGGTCACAGTGCAAAAATTCAATTGCATCTGAATGCTGTGCATTCCATACCATCTGCAACGTAGCTTTCTTCCAAGGGTCATGGCCAAGTCCATCCTCCATTGCGTCGATTTTCTGTCGGAGGTTGTAATTTGATTTCAGAGAATCACCCATACACTCTTTAAGGTCGCAGTTGCCCTTCAGGAAGTCATCGATAACGTTGGCAGGATGACCTTTCGATGTGACCAGCTCTGCAACATTGTACTATTCCTTACTGTCGAATGGATGGAAGGAGTTGTATAAGTACTGCTCAGAATTGAACTCAGCATTGTACTCATCGTCAGACAGAACGTATGCGACAGGGGATCCTGTGTTGGAATATGAGAAGCTTTTTGTATTTGAGTCAAATTTGGATTGGTCTGGAGAAGGTGACATGTGCAACGGAGGAAACACGTCAGGATTGTCAACGTGGTCATGGTTTGCATGGAAACCACTGTGCGAATCGTCGACACAATACTGAGAGTTTTTTCGAACGCGTTCAGGGGGCTCAGTGGAGTCTGTCTTTGCCTCAAGACGTTGGGCGTGATATCGGGGATGGTCACTGTCGATGTATTTGTACAGCCACAGGTCAGACTTATTAGGTTTCAAGCAAACAGGGCAGAAACAATTCAGAGTTCGTATGGGAGCAATGGTGCGCATGATATAGATAATGCTGAGGGCTGTATCTGCAGTTGGCAGAATATTTTGAGCATTGCCATGCATGGGTTATTGCCATGCAGGGATTGTAGAATTGAGTCGCATGGCGTACAAAACTTACAGAGCTGTATATAAATACCAAGACCCTGGAATACATTGCAGACACAGTTTGTCACAATGTAGCCACGGTCACAGCCTAATTTGACACTAAAGGTAATGCAAATATAAGAAAGAATCTATGGACTGGCTTGTTTGCTTGCATTATTGGTATTTGACCGGACAGATGATATGAAATACAGACGAAAACATGTGATATCGCTCGTTACATATGTCAACACACGAGTTCAGAGTTTATGACACTACTGCACAGTATCAATTGGTGGTGTCTGGAGAGGTCTATGCACTGGGAGAGATGCTAGTGACAATTCTCGAACTTCATATGGCAGGTTCCAACTGTTTGTGACACCACACTGCATCATTATGTTGGAACTTGATGTCACCATCATATGATAGGAACTCACACTGACAGACTTCCACGCTTTGACCCAACATTCGCATGACAAGTGTGAATCATGCTCAAGAAGTGCTTCAAACAACTCTCAGAGTCATATAAAACATGAGGTGCAACGTTCAGGTCGGAATGGAAGTGCCAATAAAAACTCACATGCAGGAAAGCTCCTTTTCAAGTATGATGTTTGATATCACCAACGATTTCAACTCTTCAGCGAGCTGCTCCACACGATTCCAGTACCTTGATGGCCAATTCTGCACTGTATATATACTCCAGTATACTCTCTTATACCCTCTCTCAAATTTCATTCTCCATCATCTCTATTTACTCCAGCTTTACCTATTTACCACTATCTTCGTCATTTTTAGACACATTAATCCGAACCCTGGCCAACCCCTCATGTACCTTATATACAGCTCAAAACATTGCAATACCTTCCAAAAAGATCCCATCCACCCCCTCCAAAAGGGATGCAATTCAGAATACTCTCCACCTTTATGGTTTCGCGAAGCAGTTCATGGCCGAGTACATTCGGAGCCTTGTTCGGATGTATGGCATTCACAGTATCGAGGATGATGGCGTGATTGACTTGATGTACGATATCCTTTTTTTGGATCCAGTCACTATAAGGTACTTTGAACATTTTCTGGGGATTGGAAGCATCAGGCATCGATTCAACCACAATATATGGAATGAATGAGTGGGTTCCGGACGTTTCTCTGAGACTATTTTGATAACACTCAGGTACAGATGAACCAATATCACACAGAAAATCCACCTTTACCTACCGATACTGACTCCGACTCCAACGACACCGGCAACTCCGACGACTCCTATGACTCCCACCACTCCCACCACTCCCACAACTCCCACAACTCCCATAACTCCTACAACTCCCACAACTCCCATGACTCCCACAACTCCTATGACTCTGACAACTCTGACAACTCTGATGACTCTGATGACTGTGACAACCTCAAACGTGGCAAAGGCCATGCCAAGAAAGATACCTGGTATCCCGGACAGCGAAGCTGCAGCCACCCTTCTACAAACGTGCAATGCCACCAACCATCATTCTGCCCTCCAGAAGAAATGAAAACTCGTTGAGATCTCTACCAATACTGTCCCTACCGGCTCAGCACTTATATACCCCTTGAGGATTTGCATTGTCGACCTTGAAGGTTACAGTCCAGAAAGCTATAACCCTTCGGACGACATCTTAGTTCACCACAGCTCGAATAGATGGCATCTGTCATGAGTTGAGAAGCTCACCGCAAAGGCTGTATTCCATGCTGTGAGTCGTCTATGTCCTGCCAGAGATGTCAGTTGTATTCTTGGATGTCTAGTCATGTACGGCGAAATGTCTCTGTAGCCATAGAATGTAACTCGACTCAATGGCAACAACTCTGTGGCCACCGTCATTTCCATTACAGCTTATAACCCTCTCATCGTTGGGGCTGTTCTCAAGGCAATCGTAGTTGCGCCTCCAAGGATTGCAAGAGCTACTCCACCACCACCACCACTACCACCACCACTACGATCGTCTCTTCCGGGAACACCTGGTGCCTCTGAATATGCCGAGAACCCGATACCTGCTCCCAGCTTCATTGCAATAAACGACTCGGCAATGATGCAATCGGAGGTGACTACTACTCACCACGTTGTGTATACCTCTCTCCAAGATATGTCATCGTCTGTACTGGAGAAGTCAATGAGTGCCAGAGTTGCACGAATGGCGGAGACAGCATGAATTGTTGAGGCAATGCCGCAAGCGGTGGTGGAGTTACAGCAACAGTGAGAGGTGAGGTCACAAATGGCACA
The DNA here is from genome assembly GCA_014904905.1 of Wilcoxina mikolae CBS 423.85. Classification (NCBI taxonomy): domain Eukaryota; kingdom Fungi; phylum Ascomycota; class Pezizomycetes; order Pezizales; family Pyronemataceae; genus Wilcoxina; species Wilcoxina mikolae. Next base: position 1,354,965 of record MU122093.1, read on the forward strand.
GGTTTTGGTGGAGCAGGAGATAATGTGATACCTTTTGTCGGTATCGGTGGGCATTGATGAGTCGTCAGAGTCGGTGGCAATTGGCTCGCACCAAGATATCAATACCGGAATGAGCTTCACACAGCTCGAGGAGTCGTATTTGACTCCATCATAGATGGGTCAGCAATTTGAGTGATGGTTTAGGAGCGTCTAACAGTGCTGCAAATGACTGATATACTGATATACGTAGGTTCACATTTGGAGGTTGGGTTAGATAGAGGTTTTGCATATCCTCTTTGGATCGGGAGGAGTCATTTTTACATTTTACAGAGTTGTTTTTCATCTCGTTTCGGTTTTCTTGGCATTAATAGTATTTGATTGATTAATCATACGTGACACTTTGATGACAAGCTAATATGAAATCATGTGAATCGGCCCCTTTATGTGAAAACCTTTTAGGTGCAGTACTCAACAACGTATCAGTCCTTTTTCACACTGGATTACACTTCGTCTACATCACAACTGCACTCTTTTTCTGCCTTTCTGATATTACTGCCTTCTCAAAATGACCCGAACAACAAAGCCACAACACAAGGCCGCATTCTCAATTCCAAGAGCAGCATCGGCTACTCCTGCAGTTGTCTCCCCAATGCCACTTACAGCAAACGGTCATAAGAGGAAACTCACTTTGCAGGCTGATCAGGAGAAGTGAATGCGGATGAAGGCTTCAGCCCCACGTATCCAAGGTTCAATTACTCAGGTCTCCTCAGCATCTACACCCTTTGTATCCGTGCCAAATCCAGTCATGAAACTGTTACTGCCCCCGCTGAATCAAGCGTCCAATTCGATGTCGCCAGCACCCAGTGTCATTTCCAATGTCAGTATTCGTTCAGCGACGAAACTTAGTCACCTTTGGAGTCCACACCCATCATCATCGGCTTCACAACTGATCCCATCATCTCTGCCGAGGACACCATCGAGTCTGTCAGTCAGCAGTAAAACATATGGCAGTTGAAGTGTGCTGGCACCAGGTGACCTTCGAGTTACTGCTGTACTTGAGACAATACGTCACATAATGGAAAAGCAACTGCTGAGCATGATACCATTTCCAACTGAAGCTGAGTGTCTGCTGTGAGCTTATACAATTCCGAGAGTGGTAGATTCCAACTAACATATCCAACACAAAGTCTGTAGAGTATTCCTGGCAGAAGGCATACAGACAGGAAGGAGTTAATATTATCTTCCAAGAACGTCAGAAGGAGTGTCTCAAGATATTTAGGTATCTCTCAGAATTGTATTCGTACTGACTAACCGACCATATGTTAGATCAGAAACAGTTGCAATGCAGTCCGATCGCACATGATCAAGAAGGCCCATGAGTATGTAGGGAGACTACACAACTTGCACCGTTACGAGGATGATAAGAGCCGCATACATATTGACTGAATGCATTCAGATTTTATATTCATTGAACGACAATGTGATCATACAAATTAACCTGATGTGACTTCTGTCTGCAACTTGTGACATCGCTAATACCACCAGGAATGAGCTAGCTACTTTCTTACCGAGGAGATTCCACGATTTCTATATTTACATTTCGTCCAACAAATTCGCAAACATGGCAGGCATTCATAGGGCTTCCATGCATGGATTCGGAAACAGATACTCCTGGTACTGATTGTGTTAACATGTTCGGCATTGCATCACATACTGATAGAGTGGCAGGGAAATGGAGGTTCAGTTCTAACAAAGGTTGAAATCGATGACCTCGAAATCCGATGCAACAGGCCCAGGTGGAAGTTCTACTTCCATCGAGATAATGACGGTGGTAAGTTTGACCTTCACAATGCATGCAATCGATCTAACATTTATTTTGCAGAGACGTACACTGATCGCATGAATATTTGGAACGATCTCCCATCTCCATTGAGACAGAAGGTAATTAAGTCCATAAGGGCTGCTCTCAACAACCTTATTCTACATGAGAAAGGAGTCAATAACATGCCATCCGTTGCCAAACCTCTTCGAGTGGTATTAAACAAGACTGCGATGGGAGCCTTAATGATGGAGCTGGACATTGAGACTCCGATCATTGCTGCAATTCGCATCCCCATTGGTAAAGATTTGTCTTTCTATGCTGAGGATGGGATTGATGATGGCAACAATAATGGTTACAATAATAGCAACAACGAGCATGATGACATTCACGGTACCAGGAGTCATACTCAGCGATATCATGGTCTCCGGCTGGATGATGATAAGATCGAGAATGAGGAGGATGAGGATAATGATAATGTCGAGAATGAGGAGGATGAGAATGAGAATGAGAATGAGAATGAGAATGAGTACGAGTACAAGGACGTAGAGTCGGAGTTGGACGATGACTGCGAAGGAGAGAATAGTTTAGAGGATGTACTTTAAGCTGACTGTGACGAGTAGCATGGCATTTGGAACGAAGAGCGAGTAGTTTAGAGGATATACTTCATGCTGACTGTGACGTATAGCATGACATTTGGAATGAGGTGAGAGTAGTTTAGATGATATACTTCAGGCTGGCTGCGACGTGTAGCATGGTGTTTAGAACGGAAAACTGCATATATTAGAGCTTAATATGAAACATTGTCAACAGTAACGTCACTGCACTGTATACGTTGCCTGAGATGTGAATGCAATTTAGTGCATCGTATAAACATCGCATGCTGTAAACATTGCTTTATATTACAGTGTACATTACACTCATACATTACCTAAGTAGTGTTGTGGACAAAAGGTGAGCACACTGCATGGATGCGTCAGTAAGAATTATGTGCACTGTATAGCTGTGACAGTAAGGAATGCTGCATCAGGAGGTGCAAGCGCAATACCAGGGATTGTGTATACGCACGTACATTGTCACTTCACGACCAGGCTCATAATGTTTCGTCTGAAGTATCTGATATGCGCTAAACGTTCCGGCATCCGGAACGTGACTTGATTCTTTTCCTGATGCAATTACAATCATGATTATCCTTCTTCGAGACTCACTTGAGCTATCTATATTGACATAGCTATTAGGAGTTTTCAGCTATGGATACGGAAGACATGCAAGGCAGTAATCAGTGTTAACCAGATTTTACATTTATATACGATTCGAACGAGCCATGGAGGCAGACAGAAGCCACAGCTCTTCAGCTATGACTTCGAATTAGTTAACAAAGTAATTACAATTATGGATACCATTCATCCAGCAATGGGACTGTGCAAGATAATAGAGCAGCAATCGAGATAATATTGCACTCCGGAATTGGAACTTTATGAAACCCTGAATATTCTAAAGTGGTAAACAGGTTCAATTCGAGATTATCATTATCAATTGTCACGTTTGTCATCTGATTGGATGACCAAATTGAATCATTGTGAGGAGAGGAAGCTATCAGTACCAACTCTGTTGAATTTCATCATACAAGTCAACAATATCTTATTGTCAAAAGAGCAAGTACAGTATTTTATCACTGGATTTTACCCATATGAGATCGTACCAAACAGATACCTAGGGATACGATGGAAATGATTTTAATTGTAGTTGGGAATTTGAGAATCCACCGGTTATGGGCTACAGACTATGGAATACGAACTACTGGAGGGAGGACTGACTGTTTGGATACTCTTCGGAGACCAGTGGATCCTGTATGTATATACTCTTTGAGATTCAATCCATACTTGTCACATCCCCAAGAGGGAATAGATATTATTTGGTTGTCAGGCAGTTCCAACAGAGTGTGGCAAGGACATTATTTGGTTGTCAGACAGTCCCAACTGAGTGTGACAAGTATATTATTTGCGAAGTAAGCTTATTCGTATACATGGTGGCAGCTGCGGTGAATCCACTGTGAGCTGGTGATTAGATTTTGGGTTGCCTTGATACAAGTTCAGGAATCCTTGTGTCGACTTGCAAAGTATTCGACTTTTGACTGTGCTAGCTCCAGGGTGAGCGGAAGAGGTTGCAGTGGACCAGGCAGGCCATCAGAAATGCACCTGGAATGTACCTGGATAATGGCTTGGAAGGAGGTGTATTCCGAAGGAGTCTGTACTCCATATATATATAGTGTTTGCAACGAACTGCCGGGGATTTGTACCATTGACGAACAGGTTCAGTTCGAGCGAAGTGGATCCTTGCCAAACTATTCCCCTCAAACTCCACCATTTCAGCCCACAACTGCGAACAAAAATAATTAAGCAAGTTCTTATCCGATTGGTTCGAGTTTTGTTCATCTTGTAGCTACCTTTCGGGGCTACAAGATGAACTAAGAATCAAGCCGATCGGACAAGAACTCGCTTACCTATTGTCATTCGAAGATCAATGGTTTGTGAATCGGTATGTGACAAACCTTGGAACTTTGCCAAATTCCAAATCGAATCCATATCGAAACCGGCATGGATTTGATCCGTGACGAACTGATCCGTCTCATTGCTCACACTATATATATATTTTTAAATACTTGGTGCTATGGCTTTAGACAATCTATTGGTCATGGGGAGGTTGTCAATGGATATTCTTCCTATGAGCTGGAGTTCATACTGAGCTGCTGAGAGCAACTATGAACACCATCAACGATGGTAAGATAGGTATCAGGCCCTGGATAGGGGAGCAGTGATCAGCGGTGGTAGTTGCAACAGAAGAGCATCCACATGGGAACCTTGAATGACTACTTCCAGCTTGCCGAGTCAAGAATGGAGTGACTGGATGATATGGCTTGGCTGTTCTATGAGTGAACCGTTAATAACAAGGCATCCTGGATTCCACACTATATACTGATGCATACTTTGCATTACCAACGTGGCTAACATATTTGGTGCAGATATGGAGCCATACGAACCTATACAGATGTTAGAGATGATATCTACCTATGACCTGACGGAATACCGGAATGCAAAACTATGGCAAAACCTGATAGATTCCCATGGAAATGACGAAAAGGTACTGTAACTGCTAAATATTCAGATTGTACCACGGATGCTTTAATAGCCATATTATGCTTATCCAATATATTACTGTCAGGAATTACCTCCGAACAGATGATCGAAATGATGATCTACCAAATGACAATCTTCCAATAGACATACGAGCCGAGACTACAAAGTAATCACGACACATAGAGGCAAACTCATTTTGTAGTTATGATCGTATGAGCCAACTGCTCTACAACAATCTGTGGGCAGAAGTACTGTCAGATGGTATCACCGAGTGGTATTCCTAAAACAATGTGGAATAGGATTATGTGCGTAAGAGATGAATCATGAAATTGGACTTAGGTTCTCATATCCTATGGATAGATCAATAAGTGGATGTGTTCTTATGATGGACGTTATATCACCGGATTGATTATGGAAGTGGTATATCAAGAACTATTTTCCTCGGACTGCAAGAGAAGAAGACAGTTGTATGAACTCTGATCCTAAGGTCATTAAAGTTGACCTTTATGGAGCTTACAGAGCTACAGGAGAAGCCATGAACGATGGACTGTATCAGTGCAAATGTACACATTCCGAAAATAAATATCTAAATCTGGCTGGATATGGATGATGATAAGAATATTTACTTATATAGTGAGGTAAGGTTACATTTGGAATATTTTCATTTCTTACAACAGTCTTATGTTAAATGACAAGCTAAGAGACTATCAATTAAGGGAATATATACAGATCTGAGTATTTAGGGCATACCGACGAAATGATCTGAATCAAGATCCCAGCTACGATCTAGAGAAATATACCGACCGAACTACGATAGCAACGTGAGGTATGAGGATCAAGACGAGAATCGATACGAGTATTAGTATCAGAATTGGAGAGTCGTTGACAGAGCTCAGACCACAAAGAGGAGAATAACTGTATCGGATATGTAGAAATAATTGTGAATGAAAACAATTACTGCACTGGAAGTACTGGCATGAAGTACAGTTACGGACGTATATTCCAGACAAGTCAATGATCGTAATGCTGAGGATATATTATAGAAGCAAAGTCGACCAATTGGTCTAAAGGTATACAATTGAGATGGCTATCGGATCAGAGAAGGCTCAATCGAATGGCATACAGAATGTCCAAGAGTCCACCGAGCTACCCATCGAGATGTCAAAATCTAACTGAGAAGCGTAGTATTTTGCAAAGTAAACCTCTGGAGATATATGAATGACTGAATATGTAACTTATCGAAAGGATCACCTTATCGGAATTGCAATACATTGGAAAGTAGGGTATAATGGAAGCGCACCTACGTTGAATTAAGAGGAGAGGAGCAGAAGCTCCAGGTTGGATGTACGTAGCTGGAATATAGGCTTCTGGGAGTAGCAACATCTGGAGAAAACATCGGAATAGGATTTGAGTATGGGCTCGTGATGGGACATACGAGGCCGCTGGGATGCAGGCTTCCGAGAATTTTCAAGAGCGCAATGGCTCGGAATTTCCTGGTGACTCTGACCTTGTACGGAATACCTACAAATTGTATATATCAATAAACGAATATGCTCTGCAATTGGCTTTTATCTCTGAAAGCATGATACTGAGTCAGAACGATTATTATTCGATGTCGTTGCAGTTAGTAGCGATAAATCATATTGGCCTATATTAAGGGTGTATCCCCTACAACTAGGCTTGGGAGGGCTTAGCATGTAAAAACCCACTACTTTTGTAGATTGAGAAGCTGAAGGCTTGGAAATCGGAGAATGGCTGCTTTGATATACTCAGAGCAGATGTATACTTGATTACTTGATAAGTACGAACTTATGGCACACTTACGAGTTAGACAGTGCAACTCGAATGAACATGTACAAATGCATGTCGATATATGATGACTGCAATTCAGGGCCGAATGAGGCTGACAAAAGTCAACAAATCACTATTGGATCTCAAACAGGATGGCAATGGGAAGTCAAATCCAGATAGCTGATATACGAGTCCATCTGGAGCCAATCAATAAGTTATACTGCATTATCGAGTGCGGAGGCTATTAACTTTGGGGTCTGCTGTGGGCTTGAAAGTTCGAATCCGGGGTAGTATTGGCACCCAACATCGGAAGTTTGTACCATTGACAGACCAGTTTAATTCAAGCGAATCGGATCCTTCCCAGTCTTTTCGCCTCAAACCTTACCATTTCGGCCCATAATTGCGAACGAGAATATGTAAGCGAGTTCTTGTCAGGTTGGCTCGATTGTTGATTTATCGTATAGCTAACTTCAAGCGGTACATGATGAATCAACAATAAAGCCGATTGGATACGAATCGCGTACCAATTTTCTTTCGCAGTTGGGGAATTCTGGTCGAGATTCGAGTTGAGCTCAGCAGTTCGAATTGAATTGCAGAATATTTCCAGTTTCAACCGAGATTCAGTTCAATCCATCACGAACCGATCTGCTTGGTTGCCAATACTAATTTGGGGGATGGCAATTAAACTTGGATATTTGTAACTATGGACCTGAATGTAGACTTGAAACAATCCCTGCTGCAGGAGCGGATTTGAATCCAGGAAGGAAGGCTTGGAGGATTCCGGGTGAATTTCGAGGTTTCTTTTTCTTCCTTCCTTTCTCTTATCTTCTCTTCTCTTATTCGATCTCCACCTGGTATACATACTGCTGGCATGGATATTTACCACCTACCACTGAAGGTGGAGTCTCTCTGTGTGCCGGATCCACTGTAATGTCACCCTTGAGTGGTACCAATTAGAAGGCAGATTTATGTGGCTGTATGGATAAGTACAAGTCTGGATCTAGTTTCTTTCTTTCTCCTTTATATACGTATATGGCAGCTCAGGAGATCTGTTCCTAGAAATATGGATGATGTAATCGTAGCCAATCATCTTACTTGCATTCCTGTCTTGGCTGGATGTAAGCAACCTGATATGCTGAGTCAGTGGCCTGGTAACCCCCAGTGTACTTGTACTCCATGTGTGAGTGCAATTGCACTCCAGCAATAATCTCACCTGTATAGTATTCTATTATATTCACTTATCCTCATTTGCAACCATATCTGCTTATATACTCTTATACGAGTCCGTACACAGACGTATACCTTTACAGCTTCCAACAACCATGAATTGAACTTGACTACAGGGATTGACCTTTACTTTGAAGAAGAAATTATGATCTGTTTGCCTCGTAACTTCGCTGCTGTGACCTGAACTGTTTCACCTACAGAAGTTACCAACTGGTTGGATCTTAGAATGTGGTGAAATGGATAATTTGGATTTTCTTCAACACTACCTCTCACCTTTTTAGGGTGGTATTCCATACGCCTAGAGAATGCATCAGGTTTCCCATTCTTACTACCTGTCCTTTCAAATATCTTGAAGTCATAACCAGCCAGTTTCTGTATCCAATAGGCTTGACTGAGATGAAGAATCTTAGTGGTAGTGAAGTACTTGAGATTTTTTTTGTCGGTAAATACACTGATTTGATAGACTGCACTTTAGAGATAAACTCTCCACTCCTTAAAGGCAGATACTATTGCTAGCATCTCCATATCATTGATCTTGTAGTTGATTTTTGCCTTGTCCATCTTTTGACAGCGGTATATTACAGGGTGCAATTATCCATTAATAACTTGGAAAAGTACTGCACCAATACCATCATTACTGCAATTACAACAGGGTGTACAGGCTGGATACGATGAAGGATTCGTGCCTTATTATAATACTTCCTCAACAGACTGACGATCTGCTGGCAAAGTAGATTTGCATATAAATCAAATCGTTCACCAGACAATTTCGTTATGTCTGTCAAGAATTTGTAAATCCTCAAAACATCCTTAATGAAACTTCATTAGAAATTGGTAAATCCTAGGAACAACTGAAAACCGTTTATTGATCATGATATTTTTCACTGTAGAATTGTATCAACCATGTCTTCTGCCATGTTGATACCTTCTCCTGATATGATGTATCCAAGAAACTCAATTTGCTTGTGATACTACTTGTTCATATCAGGAGCTATGTCCAAAATGTTTTCTTGCAGTATACAAACAATATTTCTTGTCAAACATACATGCGTATCTTCCTCCTTAGTATGGATGAATATATTATCTATATAAACTACCATGTATGATCAATTAGATCTTGCAGAATATCGGTTATTATATCTTGGAATAAAGTTGGCACATTTGCCAATCCAAAAAGTATAACTGCATACTCATAGTATCTATATCTCGTACGAAATACTGTTTTCCATTCATCACCTGGATTAATTCGAATATGATCATAACAAGCCTTCAGGTGAATATTCATAACAATCTTTGGGCTATTGATCCTATCTCCAAGATTTTTCATTGTTGGCAAGGTGTATCAGTTCATGATCGTAATATGATTAAGTCCCCTGTAATCCGCACATAACCTTAAACCCCTTCCATGAGGCTTTGGAACAAATAGTATGGGTGTTCCAGCAGGTGACTTGCTTGGACGAATCTTTCCAGAATTGAGCATTTCTTTTAGAAATTCTTTTAGGACTGAAAGCTTCTTTTCAGAGAAAGTATGGATGGGACTCCATGAGAGTTGTTCTCCATTTTGTAAATCAATTGCATGATCAAATGAATGATCAGGTGGTAGAGTATTGGCAGTTTCACTATTATATATTAATTGGAAGTTTCGATACTGCTATGGATATTGCTCAACCCTATCGATTTCAATTTTGTTTCCTGGATCAACATGTATTGATCCAATGACCCTGATCTATCATCTGTTAGTACCAAACTTAATAATATTATCATTATATTCAATCGAGAATGTACTAACAGCTACCTTGCTTCAGTTCTGTTGACAATACTTTGATGTGAATTGCAGCCTATCATCCTCTTTTGTACCTTCTCTGAGCACTCCATTCTGAACGATCAACCAGTAAGATAACATAATATCAGTCAATTGATCACATCAGTCCGATATTGAAGGTTTCTTTAGTATAATGACTTTCATTCCGCATAGTAACTTGAAAGGAATACTGCCAACAAGTACCTTCTACACTCTCCATATTAACATTGTCGACTGACTTTGATTTTGTTCCAGTCACCAATTAAATACCACTTGACTCGACCCACTGCTTCAACATCATAGGTGTATCAGACTCTGTATCCATGAGAACCCATACAGCGATATCTTCTTGTCCTTAAATGATGCAAACATGTATACTGTAGGTCTTGAACACGTCTTTGGTTCAGGTGGTAGTTGGTTTGACATCTTTGGTTTAGGTTGAGGTACTTCAGCTGAGGCCTAGTATGTTCATTCTTTTTGTGCAGAAACTATAATAAATTGTCTTTTGATACAGCTCCAACCGCAAGAGGTTGTGATTCGTGCAAGTATAAGGGGTGTATGTGTGCGAATGCTAGGTAAGTTATTCCTGTTTCGAAGGTGACGTGATAGTCATATATTTGCACTTGATGCTATATAGCTAGCATATTTCACGTACTGTATATATCCTTAGGCACACTTTTTGCCAACAGAAATTATATCATTTCTCATTAAAAATAAATTCAATATTCAACAATAGGTGAATAACTATACCCCCAAAGAAAGATTGCAATCCTGAACCTAAGAAAAGATATAACACACCAGGTATCTCTCATACATCAATTTCCATACCATCAGAGTCTATCTCATTCAATCTGCTCAAGGGAACGTGAGTTGCATATACTCTGATCAGACCAGCCAAACTGCATTTTCTGACTTTCGAACTGGAGGCTGTTGTTCCCAGCTTTGAAGCTTCCTCTATATCCTTGGGTTTCTTGTTCTTCTTGCTAGACGAAGCATTGATAGGATTCTTACACAATAACAATCAATCATGATCAGACAGTCCACAACCTATGTATTCATTGTATTTGACTCATGCTTCTAACAGACTTTCACGAATAATCTTAAGAGCTTCGGACTTATCACAGTGAATTGGTTTTGGATCCTGATTCTCATTTCAGAGTTTCTTGAGATCATAACCTTTATCTTTTTGTTGATTCTTCTCTTTGTTCTTATCATTCCCATGGTGCTCATCTCTCTTCCCCTTCTTCCCCCTTTTGCCTTGGGAGTTGTTAGAGTTCGGATAAGACCAAATCGTTTCTGCCAATCGATCTTCATGAGATACACTCACTCACCTCATTAACTCGATAAAGGGTATATCAGGTTTGGGTGGTACCTCAGCAGTTGACATTCGATCTACGATGTCCTCATGCATTGCTTGTTTTGGAGAATGAATATAGGTGGTTCTACTAAGACATTCTAGCAAGTTCAGTGTTTTCATCTTTGTCAGATAGTCCTCAATATCTCCAGAGTACTTCAAATCATTTATTTTACGCGGAGGCCTCTCTTCTTCTTGCTTATCGATGAACCTTTCTTCCAGAGTCCTGGTGAATACATTCCAGGTATCAATATGGAAGAACTTCTTTATTTTGTCATTACGGTTGTCTTACCAGACTAGTACCTTGCCTTCTAAGACTCAATTCAATCCATATGAACGTATCGATGTCATCGTGGAATCAGTCACGGAAATACTGTTGATAACAATCAACTGATTGAATCCACCTTCAATATATTTCCTTAGGATTGTACTTATATCTTTTGTGATTGAGAGGCATATACATTTTGCATTTGTTGGGAGATCTTGCTGGTATGCAAGGAGGTGGTGTGCCGATATCTGTGCTTCCAGAATGAGGTAATGGGACTTGGCTTGGATGTCTACTTTCTGCATTGATTCCTCTTCCACTCCCTGCACCTCCTCCGCCTTCTCAGCCTCCTCCACCTCCTCTGACTGCTCCGCCTTCTCCACTTCTACTTACCTCCACCAACTCATCTATTATCACCTCCTTCTTTATTGTTGGAGACAGAGGAGTCACATTCTGAAACACTGGCAGAATCTCATGGTGGGGGTGGAACTCCTTCATTATCTGGAGTAAGGACTTCTGTGATCTAATATCCTTTTACCTTGATCACTATACAGTAACAACTGTGGAACCCCTCGTAACCTGATTTGATATCTCCTTCTTGATATCTAAGGACAGACTTCACTAGAGACCTGATGGATTTCTTGGGAATGTTTTCCGATAGCCTGATCATGAGGGTCATTGTGATATCTCGAAACTTCTTCTCTATGTCCCTTTGAATCATCCTTACATCGCCTTCTCTCTGTTTCTACTGCACATCAGCCTTCTTCTGTAGTTCAGTTACTCTTTTTTCCTCTTTGTTGGCAATTCCTTTGATACTGCTGTGTTCTTCTGACTGATTGTGTACTTGGAGAGCGAGTGTTTCCTGTGCTCTTTCTTTCTTTTCTAACATTCTAGTGAGAAAGGTCCAAGCTACTTGTGAGCACTGTATTTGCTTTCCAAGAGTCAGGAACTGTTCCTCATATGCTTTGGAGGACTGTGCTTTTATAATGGCGATTTCAGTGCAAATATTGAGCGCAAATAACTGGGACTCCATAACGATTTCTCTATGGTACTCAATCTGAATCTCCTGTAGGAAATAAAGATCTGACACCTTTCATTGTAGATCTTATTGTACCTATATACTATGCCTTCGTATGCTGTGACCAACTCAGACTGTACTTTACTGATTGTATTGTTGTTTGCTCAAGTCTGTGTAATCAATGTATTCATTCGGTCCAATTCTGCCAGATACTATTTATCAAAGATATATTCTATTGAGAGATTTCACCTCATATAATTGGGTTAATAGTGGACTATCTCTTTACCCTTATCTCCTGCTACTATCAAATCATTCTCTCTCTGTGTTGAAGTCGCTGCTTTCCATATCATTGTATCTGATCCGGTATCTATTATTGTTCAGAGTATGATCCAGATCTGTCCTTGAATGATCCTACTGCAAACATTCTAGGTTCCGAAGAAGAGGACTAAATGTATATCCTAATCAACAAGTAGTCAAACATCTGCCTCTCATGATAACTGTAGAGATAGCTCGTAGTCTGATAGGTAGGATATTCACATCTCTGGAAGGATGAACATTCCGACCAGAGCACTCAAGAGGACTATTCTGAAATATGTGAGGGATTGCTGTCTTGAGAGGTGTACATGGAACAGAAGTACTGACTTTGATTGATAGATACAGACAAATACAGCCTACTGAATGCAGTGCTCTTCGAGAGCATGTTCACAGTGGTAGATAACATCAGGGAGGGATTATTGTTCCCACCTAGCATGGAACTCGAAGTGTAGTTCGTCGTACCAGGACTGTCTCTGTTAAATATGGGAGTCAATGTCAGGAATATAAAGGTACATTCATGAAGGTAAGTGTCAAGAATCTTTGACTGCTTGGAGGGTACAAAAATCGCATCAACAAAAGTGATTCTTTGCTAACAATATAATGTAACACTGGGTATCACTTCAGGTTTCCAAGTACTAGTAGTATCCTTGTTGATTTCAGGACTTACATGTAGTGGAAGTTATAAAGATTCGTTCAGGATGTGAAACTCACTAAAGATGAAGATTTCAGACAAAGATGTTTGGGTTTCCAATGTGTATATTGTTAAGGATTATTCTCCTCGTTAAGAACCTTGCCCTTCTCCTCTCAGAGAGTCCAGAGGTCTTTACACCTCTTTCTCTCACTCTACCAATTACTTCGATCTACATTTATTTCATGAGCTTCTCTACTTAACACCCTTCGAACCAATATCCTTTTGGGTGGGCCCTGTGGTGCTGTTGATATTGCTTCTGAAACTATAGGTGGGATACTGCTAATCCCAATACCCTGGATTAGAGCCCCAGTACCTGCCTCCCGGTGTATAAATCAGTCTCTAAATATACCCTCTGTTCGTTCTGCACTGTGGTGATTGGTCTGTTGACCGGATACAAGGAAGGGCTAGAATCGGTCAGTTGGAGTATTCTACTGCGATAACATCATATGAAACCCTGCATAGTAGAGTGTGGATAGGTGGTGTGGTGGGAGGAGCTATTGGCAGAAAAGAGTGCGAGGGTGTGGTGGAAATTTGGGAATGCAAGTGTAGGAGACAGGGAGGGTACAGCTTTACTTTGAAAGGCTGAAGAGGACACCCAATAGTTAATTAGATAGGTACCGGGGAAAACGATGAACCTTGTCATGGCTACTAGTTTAGCCGAATACAATATGATTCACACAAAAAAACCAATATCCTTTCACTTGTCTGCCCACTATCCACCCTTCTGCAGAACCTTCTGTATCTTTCCTCTAAGATCTCCTGCTCAGAGGAATAGAATCTCTCCTGACATCATTCGCTCAGACCTCTGCGGTCCTGACCTATCATATCCTTTTGAATTCTTTAGCCATCAGGGAAGTGGTATGCATTTGATCGTAAAGGACATAAAAGGTCTCAGCAGCTATGATTCAAACTCAGATGCTTTTGAATCAACAGCATTTCAGGTATCGTCATATTTTTGGTGGTATCAGCTGGCAGAGTATCGATCAACTAACCACCCTTCAATCCTTGTCTGTAGTGTGGTTGACTGCATTACAACTCATCTGATGTTATTGATTGTGATAATCGAATCGAGTAACATCTTGTAGATAGTTGATGACATGCGGAGATAGTACATGTATCAGCCTGATACAGCTATCATCTGGTGATCGTAGGTGACTCTGCTTTGAGGGTACCTGATGATATACAATCATGTGAGGTGTAACAGAGCAGATATATATCAAGAGATTTATTCACTTTATCACATTCCTGCAGAAAGCTCTTGCCTTTCGCCTGTGGTGCCATGGACTCAATTGAGTCTGAACTGATTAACCTGTTCCTCCACAGAGGATCTGCTGAGCTAGAAGTCAACTGGACTTCCAGTTGATCTCAGAGTTTCTAGCCGTGAAAGATGGCAAGCCTAGAATCAGGTGTCATGCCATAGGTACAACCAGTATCTCCGATTTCTCAACCGAAGCCAAGTACTCAAAATACTGAACTGAGATGCTCATCTTACAATTATCAGCAAAATAATGTTGAGTCCGGGCGGAATGACTCAGTCAGAGTGAACGCGCTCTGTCAGAGCCATTAGAGACACCCCTGTGGCAGCTTATTCCGTGCTCGGACACGCTCCGTAGTGTTATACTCCGCACTTGACATCAATACGACCTGTCGCGTTACATATCACCCTCCGATCGCAGTTTCACCATTTCCATCGCCCTCCGATTGTAGTTTCACAGATTCTTCTCGCTCTGTCGGTCTCCTATTTTAAACGAACACTCTGGCATTCTGGCTAACTGTGACAATATGTCGGAATGGGTTCATTGGATCCAGCGGAGAGCCAGCCTGACTCGATCCCATCCAGCCAGCCAAGACTAAGTGTAATGGTGGTACCAGGTAGACTTGACTCGTGAGTGCATTTGGCCTCGTAAGTGCACTTGGCCGCATAAGTGCACTTGGCCCTCGTAAGTATACTTGGTTCGTAGACACACCTGGCCCTCATAAGTGCACTTGCCTCGCAAGTGCACTTGGCCTCGTAATTGCACTTGGCTGCCGAGGCCGAGTAAGTGCCCTTCATATATAGTCTGACCCTTTTCCACCCCCTTACTTTGAACCGTATTTGCACTCTCAGTTCTAAGTTCTAAGCTCTAAGTTCTAAGTTCGATTCTATAATACTTTTCTCTCTCACTCACAGTCACCCTCTTTATTTGCAATGCTATCATATGTACAGCAGAATTTAACCGACGTCTCGATCGCGTCTAGTCAGTCGACTGCCAGCCGATAGCCAGCCTGGTACGATCGCGTCCAGCCAGTCGAGATCCAGCATGACTCGATCACCTGTATCCTGCACGGCTCGATCACATGTAGCCTGCAAGGCTCGATCACATGTAGCCTGCAAGGCTCGATCACATGTAGCCTGCAAGGCTCGAACGTATCCTGCCAGCGGTGAGCCAACCAATCTCAATCATCTCCTGCCTGCTGAGCCAGACTAGCCCAACCGTTTACACCCAGCCTGTATCTATCTACCATAATTATTTGTTTATAGTTAGCAATAAATTTGTGAATCAAGTGTAATCAATTCACTGCCCTGGTAAATCAAGGCAGTGACTGGAAATCAAGGTTGTGACCGCAATCGTACAGTGTACTGTATCTGGAAATAAATACTAAGAGGTTTCGTCTGCCATGGAGTAATATACAATGCGACGCATCGCAAGAATAAGAGACATGGTATAATAACCGCTGCAGGGTAAGTATGCAATGCGACCCGTCACCTGAGCAAGGGGTAGTGTGTAATTCTCTGTCAGATGGTTCAAGGTTCCGTCAGAGCCGTCAGAGCTGTCAGGAATACTCGGATATTCCTGACGGAAACTGCAGTTGTTACTAATAACTCTTCTTTGCAGACATCATCACATGCTCAACAACGTCATGAGATGTGAAGAATTGCAGTTCCTGTAGAAGTGATAGCTAATGTTGCATGGGCAACCTCAGAATCATAACAATACTCTTTTCTTCGCAGCCATTTAGGGCCCGATCGCACTATATCTAGCAATGTCGATCTTGTATAAGGCCTGTGTGAACAATTTGAGATGAATCTAAGTTCTGTGCTCATCCATTCTCTTGACTCGAATAATGCAGTATTACCTTTAATCTGTGTGACACTTGATAATATTTGTAGTTTGTAATAGCGGCCGGCCTATAGCAGGGTAACCACCCATCTGCCCATTATGTGGTCAGCTTGTGCAAGTGCTCTTGCACGCCATCGATAACCTTACCTATTGAACCCACCTAATATCTTATTCTCGAATCCATGTGTGCAACCGTATCTACACTCATATCTACATGTACGAGGATGTACGCTTTTATACAGTTATCGATCTTTAGTAATTGGATACGTTTCGCTCACGGGATTTTGTGAATTACCCCTTTTCGACGTGTTACTACTCGCTACCTATCACCGAGAAATCACACACGCGATCTACCCTCGAGATATTGTCTGAATCGACGAGAGATTACCTCGAGATATCCTACAGGTCTCATTACCCCTGTTCTTGACGCGTCGATATACGCGCCAGACCATCAAGCTCAACGCGAAGTCGAAAAGATGGAAAGAAGCCGAAGACGAAATAAGACCCAAAGACAAATTTAACCCCGGTGGCAGCGGCCATGGCGGTTCCACCGGCAGCAGCCACCAAGTCAAATGACAAAGGTCATTTGACACCCAGTACGAGCTCTGTAGAGCAATGAGTATCTTCATGAAATCTCAGCTGCAAAGGTGGCTCGGGGTCTGGGATGAACCAGCATTCATCCCAACCTCGAACCTCAATGGCAGCAGCCTCGATGGCAGCGAGATGATATCGGCAAGAGAAAGCAGAATGACTACTCTCTCAGTTCAGTGTTAGCGCAAGGTCGAAGGGCAAATATCGGAGGGCAACCGAAAGTCGAAGGACGAAGCGAAGAGTAGTTGACGACGGTTGGTGTGATGATGGTACCTACGATCCGGATTTCAAGCAGACACGATAACGATTATCGTTTGCACGGATGTGCACCTTATCATTTGCACGGAAGTACACCTGAATTGGAATACGAAGTTTACTTGACGATTACCTTCCTACGATCTGAAGTGCACTTGACGATTGCCTTCTCCGAACTGAGCGGAAGCCCCGAAGCGCACCTAGGAGCATCAGCATTGCACGGAAGTGCACTTGTGGAGAAAGATAACCGAGGGCACAAGCTTCATGCGAGCTAAGCGCACTAGATTGATATTGTAAGTTGATCTTTTGTTGAATGCTCATGAGTTAGATAATTGACGAACCACATCCGATCGATGACGAGAGCCAAAGACGTTTACCGATACGAGTACAACCGAGTCTGCACTACAACAGCCACGGTATGCTGAGGGCTTGGATATGGGGAGATGGACTTGGAGGATATAGAGGTCAATTGGACGTTTCCTTCTTTCCTCTTCTCTTCGTTTCTTATGGATCTCGGTCCAGTATAAATGGTATCGGCACGGGTTTTACCACCGACCACTGGAGGTAGATTTCCCCGTATACCGGATCTGCTGTGAGGTTGCCGTAATGGCACCAATAGATTGCAGGATTTACGAGGGCTTACGAGGGCGTACGAGCTTGGATTTGTTTCTTCTTGGATTAATTCTTCCCTTTATGTACGGGTATGCAGCCCAGGAGGTCTGCAGATAAAGAGGGGGATGATGTAATGGTGGCCAGCCTATGGCAGGATAACCACCCATCTACCCAGTATATAGTCAGCTCGTACGAGTGCTCTTGCATACCATCGATAACCTTACCTATTGAAACCACCTACTATCTTATTCTCGAATCTACGTGTGCAACCATATCTATACTCATATCTACATGTACAAGAATGTACGCTTTTACATAGTTAAACATTCCACTCAGAACGGTTTCACAAGCTGCCACAGCAGCTCAATTATCAGGGTCTTAAACTATGACCATCAGTAGTATTTCTTCATAAGTATACTTCCGTACTTGTATTAACATTCTCCATCGGTACACTTCTGTAATATACAGATACTCTGTTACTGAGCTTGCAGCATTGCATTTGAATATTAAGGAGTTGTGGATAAGCTTCGGAGGAAGCACTCAGAACAGAGGAATGTAATCTTCAAGTACACTTCAAAAGCTTCTGTTCAGTACATGGAAAGGTAGTTGTCAAATATACTAGATCGAATGCATCTATCATCGGTAACTTTACACCAGACTCTAGTGTCAATGTAATGAAGTGGTAAGTGGTAACTATCGTAGAAATATTGAATTAATGTGTGTCTAAATTGATCAAGACTTTATAAGCACTTGAGTCTTTAATACATTCCCTTGGATGATAATGGCAGTCATTTCAATTGATTGTTCGTATGCGAATGTTGTCATAGAACTTATTTCCAGAAATTGTTGGTAGTGTGGCTCTCATTGTAGATGACACATTTTTTTTTAGTCAATTAACCTTTGAATCATCTCCGATTCATCATTGCCATCGTTAATTAACTTGATGAAGATGTTCGCATCAAGCTTCGATACTTGTAGGTTATGACTGTATATGTGTTAATGTATAACAATCACGGTGGATTATGCGTCTCATAGAATCAAGTGACCTGTGAATTGCCTGGTAATAATCAATGCAGTATTTAATTGACCCGATATAGGAATACTTATAATGTTTCGATACTTGTTGATCACATAAAGTGAGATGTTGCGATGCTTTCAGATTCGTAATATTTAGTAGTATACTTCTTGGCTAGCCATATGCCATGCAGGGACAATTGTCATTAGAATTGCTTCGGTGGCAGGTACATCAGCAACAACCCTAGTTTCCGTCAGGAACACCCGGGTGTTCCTGACGGCTCAGATGGCTCTGACACAACCTCGTACCCTCTGACAGAGAATTACATGCTACCCATCGCCTAGACGACAGGTCACGTTGCATACTTACCCTGCAGTGGCTATTATACCATGTCTCTTATTCTTGCGATACGTCACATTGTATATTACCCCATGACAGACGAAACCTCTTAACATTTATTTCCAGATGCAGTACACTGTACAGTCACAACCTTGATTCCCGATCAGTGCCTTGATTTTCCAGGGCAGTCAATTGATTACTTAAAATCACACTTGATTCAAAGATTTATTGCTAACTATATACAAAAAATCATGGTAGATCTTGGATGCACTTGGGGCAGCACTTGAAGCTAGTGCACAGGTGGAGAAGATCGATACAGGCTGCGTACAAACAGTTGGGGTAGCCTGGCTCAGTAGGGGGGAGACGATTGAATGGCTCACCGCTGGTTGGACGCAATCGAGCCGTGCTGGCTACACACGATCGAGCCGTGCTGGCTCACCGCTGGCTGGACGCGATCGAGCCGTGCTGGCTCTCGGCTGGCTGTATGTGACGAGCAGATCAGGACGGAAACATAAGCATTTCGATCAGGTGCGCTTGGAGGTCGACTCACCGCTGGATGGATGCGATCGAGCCGTGCTGGCTCTCGGCTGGCTGTATGTGACGAGCAGATCTGGATGGCAACATTAGCATTTCGATCAGATGCGCTTGGAGGTCGAGCTGGGCTGGCTGTCGACTGACAAGACGCGATCTAGCCGTGCTGGCTCACTGCTGGCGGGAGATGATCGAGCTTGGCTGGCTCACGGCTGGCTGGAGATGATCGAGCTGGGCTGGCTCTCGGCTGGCTGGACGCGATCGAGCCCGGCTGGC
>MU122093.1:1375461-1403744 GCA_014904905.1 Wilcoxina mikolae CBS 423.85
AGAGAGAGAGAAGTATCATAGAGTTGAACTTAGAACTTAGAACTTAGAACTTAGAACTTAGAGTGCAAATACGGTTGAAAGTAAGGGGGGAAAAGGGTCAGACTATATATGAAGGGCGCTTACCCGGTCTTGGCTGCCAAGTACACTTGCAAGGGCCAAGTGCACTCACGATCCAAGTGCACTTGCGAGGGCCAAGTGCACTCACGATCCAAGTGTACTTGCGAGGGCCAAGTACACTCATGAGCCAAGTGCACTCATGAGGGAAGTGCGCCTGCGAGCCAAGTGCACTTATGAGGTCAAGTGTACTATGAAGCCAAGTGCGAACCAAGTGTACTTACAAGCCAAGTGCATCTGGCACTGCTATTACACTGGATCTTGGCTGGCTGGATGAGATTGAGCCGGGCTGGCTTTCCACTGGACCCAATGAATCCATTCTGATGTATGGTCACAGTTGACCACAACGCCAGAGTGTTTGTTTAAAATAGGAGACCGACAGAGCGAGAGGAGAAACGGTGAAATTGCGATTGGAGGGGGATATGCAACGCGACATGTGGTATTGATGCTAGGCGTAGAGTAAGCTGCCACCGGGGTGTCTATGACTCCTCTGATATAGTGCGTCCACTCTGACGGAGCCATTCTGCCTGGATGGAAAAAATATTTGCTGATGCAACTTACTTGATTTTCAGGAATACTTATCCTGATTCATTGATCAGGTAATGTTATTCAGTTTAGGTCTGACTTGTCCAAAACAGATAATAACGTAATCTGTGACTGAAACATATTTGATCACTTATGAGCGATCATAGATCTGAAGCCGTCATTATTGTGAATGCGTTCGACATTATTTTTATATTTCACGTCATGGACAATCTCACATCTGGTATAACCGTCGTAGTGATAATGGATCTGGTAATATGTCATCTTTGATTATCGGACTAAGAGGTTAAGACCTGCAGAGTTTCCTGGTTCCTACAATTGTCAGTGACATGTTATTATGTTCTTGATGACTTCTTTGATGATATAGAGGCTACCATTGTATGAAATGGAGCAATTATCTATTTGTATATATCTGTATCGATATGTCGAACAGTAAGGAACTCACCAAACTCTGTCAGTGAAATGTATCTCATGACTGAAAAGCAATTATGTGTAATAAAGGTGAGTATATTCGTGTATGAGTCCATATGTACTGGTATATCAATTGATTAGATACAGTTACAATTGTAATTACTGGGAATCACGAGTGTGGATGTGTATATATAATTATCAGTACTGTACAAAAGCACTTCGTGGAGTCACTATATATCAAGGTGTTTACTCAACCTTGGCTGCCAAGTGTACCTGTATGCCAAATACACCTGCAATCCAAGTTCACTCATGAAGTCAAGCGTGCCTGAGACTGCCATTACAGTAAGTACCAAATGTGAAACATTTTTCCAACTTAAAACTATTGATATCAATGTAATTATTGTCAGAGTATAATATTACAAATGACTTGTAAAGAATTTTATTGGAAGTAGAAACTGATGTCTTAATTTCTTTGAATAATAGATGAAACATAATTTATTAAAGATATAATTTATTTAGTGAGTAATAGACTATTTCCATTCATCGTCTTGTATTTATGTGCCATATTTTGAAGATAAGAAACCCAATACAGGAGAATTACGGGAAGTTTATATTAATATTATCAGTTAACATATTCAAGGGTAATGATAGTTATTTATATTTTCTGTTTTGAATATTTTGAATATTTTGAAACTGATACTACAAGCTCATTATATAACTTTATATGAACTCAATAGTACTGACAACATTTTAATATTTGATCTATTATATTTGTCAGATACTGATTTAATGATAATTAGTATAACTTTTTTAATATTTTACGTAATATTGTTTATTAGAAGATTGATCTTGATGAAAGAAGTCGGAAACCTATTTCCAATAACAGATATAGGTAGGCAAAACAATAATAATAGACTAAGAGAGATAATTATATTATGAATATTGGAGATTGAAGTTAAAAGATTGATTTAGTTAATATATATCACATCTAGATATTGATGGTATTGAGTTTACTTTCTTGTCTTTTCACATATTATATTATATATATATACTGCCATCTGAGACAGCTTGGCTACCTTTATTAGTAAAATATAATTCTCACTCTAAGAGTGTCTATCAGTCTTTGAAAGTAATCTTTCGAAGATTCTTAAAAGATTGTGTGTGTTTCAAACAGGTTGAAATATTAATTAAAAGAAACGGAAAATTTCAAAAAGAATTGATTTCATTTTGCTGATGTTATATTTTATTTTCCATATAGTATCAAGTATATAGGCTGTAGAACTCATACTATAGTACTCCATTAGTACGTCTAATACGTATAGAATAACTTATACTGACTATTTATGTATGGAAGTTTTGTATCTAATTCTGTATTGTAATAACTATACTTATCATATTGGAATATATTGACTACGTTTGTATATATTACTGTATATCAACTGTTGACAATTCAATACTATATCTACACCTATGTATTAGATACTATATACATATAGTAGAACTGTACTATATTGATTACTGTAAGTGAACCATGAAGTATTTACTGGTGTGTAACTATATTTGGATATCAAAGCATGAATGTTTATAACTCTATAACTACTATCAGATATCTAGTATGATTTAATATCTAATGCAAAGTATCTGGTACAATTGTATTACTATCGCTATCTAACTGCCTTCATATATCTGATGTTGTGCATTGAATGAATTAAAAATGAGTTGGAGGATCTATCACTATATACTGTAGTATATTTAATATTTTGAATCTGTTACTCTATATCTGCTATCATGTATCTATCACAATGTACCTGATTTGAGCTGATCTATAGAATGTAGATAGGATGAAAAGTCCATTTCAATTTTGTCCTGTGATAGGTTTTCTGTCAGCCATATCAGACCATTAAATTCAAAGATAGGATTTTGATAAGAATTATTTCTGCATTTAACAAATACACATACGCCGACAGTAAAAGATTGGCTAAATATAATCAAGATTGAATAATGTGAACTAATAGTGGACAGTTAATAGATTATTTCATATCAAATATTCATCCTGATTAGATTAGTATTAATCAAGTTTTTATGAATAGATAATATAATCAATAGAAGTTCGTCTTCTTCCCAGCAATCATACCTGCCATCAATGTGAACTCAATATTTATTGATCTAGTGATTATGACCTGTTGATGAGAAATAATCATTTTATCGCTTTCTAAAAGATATCATTGTTTCATTGCGAATTCATTGAATCAATTGTGATCTTTGGCCATTATTATATATATGCTACAAATATCCATATACAGTTCAGACTGTATTTCAGAGTTTTTAAGAGTCCATTCTGTACACAGAATTGATATAATTCGCCAGAAACTTGTTCTATCTGTAATACATAGTTCAACCTAATATAGTTTATGTACTATATATATTACATTGTTGTTTTCAATACATAAGTCTTGATGTGTATCGTTTATATAATTGACCATATAAGATATCAAGAAATTGATATTTTGACTCTCAGAGTCACTTGGAGACTATGAAAGTATGCAGACAATTGTTCTGAATCTGCAAGGTTTTGATCATGTTCAGCATGTGACAAGACATTTTTACCATTCGGAAGAGCAGTGGTATAAATATTGCAATAATGCAGAAGTATCAGCTTAGAGTGTAAAAGACTTTAGAAAACTTAGAATAGGGTTTGGAAGACTGCAAGGAGTAGCAATAAAAGGTCTGAGAAACTTCAGGTAGTACTGATACAAGGTCTAAGAGACTTCAGGAATTTCAGTACAAAATTTTCAAAATCAATATAGTACACTTCCCCATTTCTGTATAATTTTACAGTTTTCTACCACTCATATTCATAACATTGGCAATGAACAGTAAGACATATATTGGATTGATGAAGTGATTTGATTCGAATGAAGTGAATTCTTGCCAAAATCTTTCCCGTCAAACTTGTCCAATATGCCCCACAACCTGAAACAATAATAGGTATATGAGTACTTGTCTGATCAGCTGGATCAGTTGTGCATTGTGTAGCAATCCTCAAGACCTACAGGATACTTTACGTATCTAGCCAATTACATATGAACTCACTTATCTATTTGTTTTTG
Organism: Wilcoxina mikolae CBS 423.85; assembly: GCA_014904905.1. Taxonomy (NCBI): domain Eukaryota; kingdom Fungi; phylum Ascomycota; class Pezizomycetes; order Pezizales; family Pyronemataceae; genus Wilcoxina; species Wilcoxina mikolae. The sequence goes on from MU122093.1 coordinate 1,379,640, forward strand.
TGGTTGCTGGGATTTGGTTCGAAGTTTCAGTTGCAGTTCGAAATTTCAGCAAACCTTATATTGAATCTTTTTCGAACTACAGTTCAGTTCAATCTGTCATCAACCAATCCGCGTCTTCGCCAATACTCCCTATTGTTCTAATTCAATACTCTGAATCATATATATAGTTTTCTTTTTCCAAAACATAAAACATGAGCTACTTATTCCTTCAAACACATATGCAGACAGATACAACCCGAGCAATACAAAGAGTAGAATGAATATGTGAATGTAAAATCCAAAGAAGATACATCCAAAGAACATATTTTCAAAAGTCATAAAAGAATAATAATATTCAGAATACAAATAGGCAGATATATTCTCTTCTAGAAGATCATGTAGCTGCACCTTAACCAAGTGAATGATCTTGGCTATATAGCAGCAAAGATTCTTCAATGACTGATCATTGATGAAAGCAATCTGATAAAAGAATGATCCATTAAAATGGCATGTGAGATTGGCAATCAGGAAGTAGATTTGAAATTCATTGGTAGTGTGAGAAAATAATAACATAATTGTAAGAGAAGATGCAAGAAGTACAGTACAGTCATTCTTCTTGAGTTAAAGTTATTGGAGGAACAAATGATGTGATATGATGAGTGTTGGGAATTGTATTTATATAGTGATGTGGTTAGTCCAGAATTGCTTTGGTCTTCACCTGTTCTCCTGTTTATCAAACAATTCAATATGTTTTGCCACCAATCTCTGTTCACCTGGGTGATTCTTGTCGAGTCTCTTGTCTTGTTCGCTTTAGTGATTCCGAAACTCTCTTGTCTTAGTTTCATAATCCCAAAATCCTCAATCTCTGATATTAATCCTAGATATAAATAATATGTAGAATAGAAAGCAGACTACACGTAGATGCACCTGAGAAAACACAAATAAGTCAAACCAATCAAACAACAGTACGACAGTATATGAGATATGTACAAGGTATATTGAAAACAGACATAATACTTATGAGATATTTCAAGATAATCTTTACTGCTCAACCAGTATCAGTTAGTAAAAATAGCAGTAAATTCATCGATACTGTATTCAATTTCATTTATATCCATGAAGATGGGGAAGTATGATATATCTTAAGTGAAATAATTATGAAGGTTCTTGATATACCTGCACAGGAGAGTATCTTACCAAATTTTGCAAACTGATATCCATTAACTATAGACTCTATTTGTGATATTTAAGCATATTTGAAAGTTTAATTAACTATTTGCTTTATTATCATGAGAAACAGAGTCAGGTAGTACTAAGCATAGTGGCAGAGATCATATAAATATATAGGATGAGGAGATTTAATGTAAAAGCAGGCATGGTATAATACAATGATCTTTGAAAGACACTGATTAGGAGATATCAGCTATTGTGGATATTGGATCAACATAGTAGTATAAGGGGTACATGAGGGAGAGAGAGCAGTACCATCAAGAGAGAATATAATTACCTCAATATTCTGTCAATACGATTACTGTGGTCATCTGTTCTAACTGAGACTACAACAGTATACACTATGCAGGTATGGAAGCTATTATAAATATTCTCGATAGAATAAGAATGAAACTCTGGACTAAATATATCCACCTCCCCATATTATTGATAGTAACACAATAGTACTAAAAGAGGAGATCATGGATATTCAATTTCAAAAAGCAAGCATACTTAACTTCTTATATCCTATTAGATTGAATAAGAATCTATTATCTGCAAAAGATTTAGACAATTATTCATTTCAAGTATCTAAATACTCTAGATTCTGATTGATACTGGTGGCAACAGTACAATAGGTATTCTATACATGTCATCCATATATGATACTAATTATACATATTAACTATATATAGAATTTAAGTCAATTTACCTAACATACAACCAAATATAATATCTTGCTGGGTGCAACAAACTACTTACAATCTGCTGACTCAGAAAGTTAAAATTCCTTAAAAGGCTTCTTTGTATCTGAGTGACAGTTCTGATGTCTACAGGTATATGCACTGCAGCTCGCTAGCAGTTCTGCATGTCAATTACCAGCAATCAGATTTTATCAATCAACTTGTATAGGTCTTTTGGACTAGGCAGTCAGAAATTTCTGATTGCTATTCCCATCTAAAAGAAGATTGTCACTTAGGTGAATAATTGTTATTAGCTTTGAAGTATACTTTGATTCTTGTGAATCTTGGTGGTTGATAGAAGAATCTTGTTTTCATTATTATTTGTTTGTAGAGATACTATTGAATGTATTGTTTTCAGCATAAAGATATTAGTTTTGAGAACAACTCTGATGGTGTGAGTAACTATAGAAGAGGTACTAGGTTCCTGTAGGCTGATATTGAATCAGGGTAATTTGAGATCAGAAGTAGCCTGATCTAGAGAGTTTACATAGGAAGTAACAATATCTATATAATTTCATTTATTCTGATTCAAAATGACTCTTGTATCTGGTAATATCTTTCCCATAGTATAATCTTTTTTGACTTGGAGTCAGAAACAATATCTTTAGTTATATCTAAATCTCTCAATGTTTTTCTATAGTTATGATCTACAATATCATCTCCTTCAGAATATTGTTCATCACATAAAAATTGTCTTTTATCCAGAATTGACATATATTGTAGTATTAGAAGATCAATATTCGTGAAATATTATTTATTAAAATATGGAAAACAATGCTGAAGAATTGACAAAGTTGGTCCAGTTCTGAAAGTACTGATATTATTTTTATACTGGAATCATTTCGCTTGGCTTCTTTCTCTATGACTTTGACAAGGTATAGATCCTGATTCATTTGAAATTAATTGTCCATTATATCTTTAGACCAGGGCTTATTTTAAAAGTAGTAGATATATTTGATATATATCAGACATTTATAGATAAAAGAATTAGATGAGAACTGCAAATAAGAATTGAATCTGCTGCAGATAAATAAAATTCTTGGTAAACCTCTATATGCTTTGCCTGAAAATATTACATTGGTATTTATACAACTCTACATTATACTGGAATACTGAGCAGGTTAGAAGAGCAAGTTACAGGTATATCGGAAAGCAGGTTAGATGGCAATTACTGAAGAATACTTCTATATGCTGATAAAAGGAGTCCAAACAATGAAAAACAAATGTATATCCTTCTTGAGGCCCAGCATGCTATACATACAACAAGTACCAAATGGTCACCAATTGATGGCAGAAATATAAGATTACTTGTATGTATTTTCTATGGGAAGTGCAGTAAAAGATTCAGATAGTAGTTTGCTGTATAGACTAACTACTCTTAGAACCTCACAGAATCAGTATGTGTACATGTTACAGATTGTCTATGGTATATAGCTGATAGAGTTATATCATAAAAAGTTTATCTGCAGAACTAAAGGAAATATCCAAGGAGTTGTTTTATACACTTGAACAGCTATTGGATACATTGAAAGAGTAGAGGTATCAGGAAAGCTAATGATCACACCAGAGGAGCTATGCGATATATCAGATAAGTCTTGAGAGTTGTTCAATTTATCTTCAGATGCAGATAGGTATTCAAAGCCAGAATGTGTTATCTTTCAGGGATAATAATTGGGATTTGAGGCTGTTCATATAGCTGGTAAGTTTCTCTCAGTTGAACATCTTGTATAATGCAGTATAGTTATGCTGCTAACATATTCACTATTGTCCTAAATATAGAATATGATTTCAGTATGGAACTATATATAGTGATGGTGAATACAGTGGTATATGCTATCAGGTGAATATAAATAGAGTTCAAATATTCCTCATAGGTATGATATATCAGCCAAAAGTGATACTCCATACTGGTTATATTTGGATAGGACTGTATTGTACTGAGAATATGGAATGATGAAAGAATTGTATATCGTAAGAAGTATTCAGAAAGTTGAAGAATTAGTATTGATTGTAGGTGGTATCTATGATAGTTGATAGAAGAATCCAGAGGAAATCAAGCTTGTTTGTTTTCTGCCAAATCAGAATATTCACACAATCTGACTTATACACATATATAACTTTCCTTTTGGTTGCTGAGTTCCTTTAATCGGTGCAAGAAAGATATTATGAATGAATGTTTATTTGAATTCCAATACATACTTGATTGTTATAAGGGAAAGTTCTGTAAATAATATATCTTCAGCATTTTCAGGTTTGCAAATCTCCCAGTGGAGTGAACTCTCAATCATTCAATTGACAAGTACCATATCTAACTATATCAAGTTTGGTGCAGATATTACCACTTTCTATATTGATTGTATATCAGAGTATCCTTACAGTATTTCTCTATATCTGAGCTTCAATATCTTTTCAATAAAAAAAGGATACTCTGTCTTTCATTGTTACTAAATGATATGTGACGATGAGATTGTAGTACTCTGAACATACCCTTTATTCAATATCTACTATAGGAAGATTTAAATATTATTAAAGCTTATACATTCTTGGTTAAAAGTGTAGAGTGAGTGATGTATGTTCATATATAGATTCACTTAATATATCTGTTTTCGATCTCTCTTGAACTACCATATAGCAATACTATATCTCCTCTAAAAGTAATTTCTGAGCTGACATTCTGTTGCAATGATAGTTGCTATACAATTAAATATCTAAATATAGATCTTGCTGTACTTATTACTAGGCAAATTACCACTTTCTAGTACTCCTGATAATAATGGGAATAGGTTTAGAAGTACTGGAATCTAAATAATATTTGTATTCGACCACTGAACCAACCTAGAAGGTAGGAGTCATAATATTCTAAAAGATATTATTTTTGCTGTAGACTAAACAGTATGTTCGGAGGAGTACTATACCATCATATAAGATCTCTTTGTAGAGAGTATTGGAGAGAATGAAAATTTACCTATACTAATATTCAGAAGCTGAGAGATAGTAAGTTACTTCAAGAACACTTTGGTATACCAATATTATAGGGTATAGTAATATGTTTTCTGCTCTTGTTATGGTTATATATAGTTCTCTTTACAGGTTCCCTTGATAAATTAGTTGAAGTTTGAAAATGATATTATATCTGAAGAAAATAACCACAAAAGAAATATATATTATGGGGGCACTTAGAATCTAAGTTACTAATACAATATTATCTTTGCTAAATACAGTCACACTTTCACAATTCTGAACTTTCCAACTATTCACTTATATGATAATGTAAGAGCTATCTAAAAATTGTAAAAGTCTTATAAGTACTCTTTAATGTATGTACAGCTTCTGTGCAATGTTAGAATATTGTAGAAAATAAAATCAACAAGATCAAGATATACTTGGTAGCTCTCTGTAAGGCTGAAAAGAGCAGTTATATTAGAAGGGTATTGGTATTTGAGATATTCCGGTCAGTGGTAAGTAGTATTGGCAACGAACCGTCAGAAGTTTGTAGAATTGACGAACCGGTTCGGTTCGAGCAAAGTGGATTCTTGCCAAGCCATTCGCCTCAAACCCCACCATTTCGGCTTACACCTTCAAACAAAAATAAGTAATCGAGTTCTTGTTCAATTACCACAACATTGGATGCAACCTATAGCTGGAATCAATTTCTTTCGAACATGCTAACAATTAAGGCAATCGGACAAGAACTCGCTTACTTATATTCATTCGAAAATCAATGGTTTGCGAATTGGTTTGTGACAAATCAGCTAAATTTAACAAATCTTGGATCGAAACCGAACCGGATCTCTGATTGGTTCGATCCACTACGAACCGATCTACTTCATTGCCAACACTAGTGGTAAGTAAAGTACTTGATAAGAATATTCTATGCAGCTATACTGACTGAAAACTGAATGTCCATAACTATCTGGAATGAATAAATACCGAAAACTAAGGCTTAAAGAATAATTTCCAAATACCTAATCATACTGCAAATTTCAAAACAAGATCCATTCCATCTGTATCTGACAAATATCTATATCTGAATTAGTGTATAAATAATTGAGTGCAAGTAGCAATGTGATGTGTATATCTTGTCAAAGGATTCTTAACTCAGGTTTGATGTTGTATAAGGTATGCGGTGAAGATTTTCTGGGATATCAACATTAGATATATTATATCTATGGTAATGTGAAGCTAATTTATCATTTTATGTTATATTTCCATTTAGACAATATTATATCTTTCTAGAAATTGATATAACTGATCATGGTAGTATCCTGATTCTGAATAGAGGAGTCAAGTATTTGGCATTGGATTCTGTTCGGACTGTAATATCTGAAGAAAGGTCTGCTATTTGTTATTCGAAATCTAACATTTTCGAGATATTATTACAACATTGATACTATGGTAATGGCCAGATCTGTACGTCATTGGAGTAGTGATAACAATCAATAGAGTATATCAATGGTTAAATTTGTATGGCATTGTCAAGTATTTCATAGTATCTATTGTGACATTCATCTACAAAATATTCAGATACTCATCATAATACTATAGTAACTATCAATTCAGGAGTTATATCTGTTTCAGGAGTTGGTAAAAGAATACTACCTTCCTAGCAGGAAGATTAGAGACGATATTTATCTCACCTATTTAACCAATATTATTGAAATCAGGAGGTAGCTATTCATCTCGTATCTGAATATATATTAGATTGAAATGAAATCTCAACTAATAGAATATTGGTGATACCACTTGGATTTCGAAGGGTCTTACCTATTGCCAACTACTTTGTAAATAAATATCTTCTGTATCACCATTGATAAGTGAGAAATATTTCAATCTCTACTGGTGAATCTGCTAGATACATCCTTCACCCTGAGATCTGTAATACTGAACTAATTGTTATTGTTTGGCCTATTTCTTGGCACTTCAATGTATATCAAACAGAAGCCAACTCTGCTTTGGAACTTTCACAAAAGGTATCCAATTGATCTTTTTTGATTCTAGTACATCCGAATTATTCAAAATTGTTTCACTTTAATCATTTTTCTAGCAGAATCCTTCTGAAGATTTTTATCATCTATTCAGATATAATATATCAGACAAGAAACTGCACTTTGTATTCCTTCAGAACTATTGATATTTCAGATATTTGAACCTTTAGGATCAACTGGTATATTGGATATCAATCACATATTCTGGCTTATCCAATCATTCAACGAATGATAAACATTTATAATAGTTCCTATCATCTAAATCTGATCTATACCTTCATAGTGATCTGCCACTCCAGATTGATATGATATTTGTATTGGTGGATTTTGTGGATGATAATGAAGTCCCAGGAATATTAACTCAACAGTTGATTATATATGAACTTTGTTCAAGTTATAAGAATATAGGACAGAATTAGTTAAATATTGTATCATACTTCTGAGAATTCAACATACTCATGCAACTCATCACCAGTTATATCAACATTATTATGATCTTCCATACAAATAATATCTAATTCAGTTCAATGATTCATTTTATTATTTAGTTAATTGAATGTCTCCATAATTGTGTGAAGTATAACAACAGTAATCAATCCAATTTAGAAATATGCAATCAGTTCTCACAAGATAATATACTGAAAATTTCCAAAATCCATATACCCAAGGATTTACTCTATTGAGTGATTACCAGTGTTGCTACTCTATTTGAACTGGTAAATAGTTATTTTGGATTTCAAGTTTCAATTGTTGAAGTATTAGTCCCAACAAATCTGACTGCTATGTACCTACCATAACTTTCTCAGATGATAGCTTCCAAAATATCAATAATACAAGTGATGTGAAAATCATTTCCATTTAGATTTCGTAAGCAAGAAGGGTATTTAACATAACTCAATTCCAGATCCAGTATCTGACAATATTCTAAATAACTTAAATATAGTATGCCGAAGACTTTGCTGTTAGGTTGGAAATTCAATATATCTGACCAGATACTCCGTAGTTCTTGGACTAATCTACTGGTGAAGCTCTCAAATAGTTGATTCATTCCTGAGAGTATTTGTATTCAAAAGTATTGTTACTAGTACTCAGGATGGCTGTAGATAATAATATATCTTATGGGGGTAGTTCATCTCAGATATTCTGATTCCTACACATGTTAAGGCGTACATCTGTATATGGCCTTGTATAAGATTATTAGGGTAGATACAGTTGCAAACGAGGATTCGAGAATAAGATTGGTTTTCAATAGGTAAAGTTATCGATGGCGTGCAAGAGTACTCACACAAGCTGACTATATACTGGGCACATAGGCGATTACCCGGCCATAGGCTGGCTGCTATTACATCATCTCCTTCTTTATCTGCAGATCTTCTGGGCTGCATACCTATACATAAAGAGAAGAAGAAACAAATCCAAGCTCGTATGCCCTTGTACGGCCTTGTAAATCCCGCTGCGGATTGGTACCGCATGAGGGTGACCTTTCATTGGACGCAGCATATGGTAAAAGTCTACCTTCCGTGGCAGGTAGTAAGACCCGTGCCAACACCATTTGTACTGGGCCGAGATTCAATAAGAAGAGAAGAGAAGGAAACATCCAATTGACCCCTGTAACCTCCAGATCTCCATATCTCCAAATCTATGACTTTCATGGCTCGGCAGCCCCAAGCTCCTTGCATCCATAGCTTCTGTAGTGCAAGGTCGGTAGTACTCGTATTGGTAAGTATCATTGGCTGTCATCATTGATTGGATACATATGTGGTTCGTCGATTATCTAACTTGTGAGCTTTGAAGAGAAGATGGAACATACAATGTCATCAATCAAGTGCGCTAAAGAGCTTGCACTCAGATGGTTGGAAGATAACCGTCAAGTGCCCTTGAGAGCTTCCGCTCAGATCGTAGGAAGGTAATTGTCAAGTGTACTTCATATTCCAATTCAGGTACACTTCCATGCAAACGATAAGGTGCACATCCATGCCAATTGATTTGTTACACATCCGTACAAACGATGATTGTGATCGCGTCCACTTAAAATCCGGATTGTAGGTATGGTTATCACACCAACCATTGTCGACTACTGTTCGCCTCGTCATTCGACTTTCAATTGTCCTTCGACTTTTGCCCTTCGACCTTGCCCTTCGACCTTCGACTCTCCTTCGCAGACATCATCACCTGCCCATCAAGGCCCAGGTAGAGATGAATGCCGGTTCATATGGTAGTCCGAGTCATCTGAACGGCCTCGGGACCATAAAGATGCTCATAATACTGAACCGAGATGCTCATATTTGGATCTTATTTCGTCTTTGGATCTCATTTCATCTTCGGCTTCCTTCCATCTTTTCGACTGCGCGTCGAGCTTGATGGTCTGGCGATTGTATCAGCATCTCACGAAAAAGGAGTAAGAAGATCCGCAGGATATTTCGAGGTAATCTTTCGTCGATTTATGGAATCTCTTGAGAGTAGATCGAGTATATTCGTACAACGTCTCGACAATTGGAAGCGAGTAGTAACCCTTCAAAAAGGGATCATTCACAAAATCCCGTGAGCAAAATGTCTCCAATTACTAAAGATCGATAACAGTGTTAAGGTGTATATCCATGTACCGCCTTGTATAAGAGTATTAGAGTAGATACAGTTGCAAACAAGGATTTGAGAATAAGATAGGTTTTCAATAGGTAAGATTATCGATGGCATGCAAGAGCCCTCGTACAAGCTGATTATATACTGGCCAGATGGGTAGTTACACTGCCATAGGCCGGCCGCTATTACAACACATTGCAACTTTCAGGATTGCTATTGTCAACTATATAATCTTGAAAGCACTCAATGGTCAATTCCTCTAGTGGCCTAAGGCTTCAGGACATATCAAATGACAGTAGCAGGAATCTTATTAAAAAATAAATTATATGAAAAAGTGGTCATATTTCTATTCTGCTATCTGAAATACTTACAGAGATTACCTTCGATTCACCTGATCTATCTCTTCCTACAATATTATTATTGTGATTGCTATCACTAGTCTTTAACATCAGGAAGAAATTCGTGCACCTGGACATATTAGTCAGGTCCTGGAGTGGGTTGTCCACCTGAAGTGCCTGCAATGTCGGGAGGCCAGGTACTACATAAGTCCACGACAATACGATGTCAGACACTGCAAAAACAACTTCTGGCGCTAGGTATTCACCCGGTCACATATCACTCTGCACATCACTTTGGGATGCTTAGTATACTGTATTCTTTGTCTGGCCATTCGAATTGCATGGTGATTAGCCAGCCATGAATCAGCCAGCCATGAGACTGACCGGCTCAATCGTGTCCAGCCAGCCGAGAGTCAGCCCAGCTCCACCAACTCCCACCAGCGGAAAGCCAGCCAAGCTCAATCATCTCCAGACAATCGTGAGCTACCCAATCTCGATCATCACTTGCCAGTTGAGAGCCAGCTCGGCTCTATCACGTCAAGCCAGCCGAGAGAGAGCCCAGCTCGATCATCTCTAGCCAGCCAAGAGGTACTCAAGCTCGATTATCACCTGTCAGCGGAGACCCAGCCCCGCTCGATCCTGTCCAGCCAGTCGAGACCCAGCCCAGCTAGATAATCTCTAGCCAGCCAAGAGTCAGCGAAGATCGATCATCACCCATTAGCGGAGGCCCAGCCCGGCTCGATCCCGTCCAGCCAGCTGAGACCCAGTGTAATGGTGGTGTCAGGTACACTTGGCTTGTAAGTGCACTTGGCCTCATAAGTGCACTTGGCCTCGTAAGTACACTTGGCCTCGTAAGTGCACTTGGCCTCGTGAGTGCACTTGGCCTCGTAAGTGCACTTGGCCTCGTAAGTGTACTTGGCCTCGTAAGTGTACTTGGACTCGTAAGTGCACTTGGCCTCGTAAGTGCACTTGGCTTGTATGAGCACTTGGCCTCATAAGTACACTTGGCCTCATAAGTGCACTTGGCCTTGTAAGTGCACTTGGCCTTGTAAGTGTACTTGGCCTCAAAAGTGCGCTTGGCCTCGTGAGTGCACTTGTCTCACAATTGGCCCCGTAAGGGCACTTGGCCTCATTAGTGTACTTGGTAGCTGAGGCCGGGTAAGCGCCCTTCATATATAGTCTGACCCTTTTTCCCCCTTACTTTCAACCTTATTTGCACCCTAAGTTCTAAGTTCTAAGTTCTAAGTTCTAAGTTCAACTCTATGATACTTCTCTCTCTCTCTCTCAGTCACTCCCTTTATTAGCAATGCTAACAGATGTAGAGACAATTTTAACCGAGGTGGCCAGCCGGTCCTAATCAATCATCTCCAGCCAGCCGAAAGTTATCCCAGCTCGATTGCATCCAGCCAGCGGTGAATCTGCACGGCTCGATCGCCTCCAGCCAGCCAAAGACCAGCTCCGCTCGAATGCATCCAGCTAGCCGAGAGCAAGCCTGGCTCGATTCCATCTAGTCAGTTGACAGCCAGCCCAGCTTGATCTCCAAGCGTACCTGATCAAAATATGTAATGCCAGTGCCAGGTGCACTTGGCCCTCCCAAGCATACTTGGCCATCCCAAGTTCACTTGGCTGCCGAGGCCAGGTAAGCACCCTTCATATTTAGTCACCTCATGAAGTGCTTTTGGTACGCTAGCGATTATCTGATCTACATTCCTCACAATTGATCTATATTACTTATTCCTATTTGCAACCGTATCTACGTATATCTATCAATACGAGGACCTATATGCTTACGCTATAATCCCTTTTCAGTCACCAGATACGTTTCGCTCACGGAACTTTATGATCATCTTACTTTTTCGACGCATCACGACACGTACACAAAAACTGACAATCAGCCAATTACATTCAATTGCACCCCAATGCCTCCAAAGAAGTCAATTAGAAGTCAAATGTGGGTCACTGACGATCGTGAAAGCGAGAAAACTCTGCAGGCATCGATGGCGAGCAGCAAACAGGCTCCAGTCGAGAGACTATCGGTTCTTCCGGAGGATGGAATCAGACATAACGCCACAATCGATAATAATCTTGATACTGACGACGAAAGTCCGAATTCCGATGACATTGATCTCAATCCTGAGCGGGAAAATACATGCGTCAGAGACGATGATGACAATGACATCGACTTCTCATCAATGATTTCCGGAGATGATCACCACGACATGGCCACCCAGAATCGTTGGATGCTGAAGCTCCTTTTTAAGGAACAAGCCGAAATGCGAGCCGAACGATGGGCCGAGGGCAATGCGATTGCAGCTGAACGAGCGGAATAGGTCTAGAAGAGAGAAGCAGCTCGAGAATGAGAGGCTACTAGGGAGCAACTCGTGGAGCAGGAATGAGGTAAGTCCGGAATCTTTAAGATGGTCGACCCTGAGCGATACTGAGAGGGCACCCCCAAATTGGATAACTTCATCAGTGTTTTCCATGGGAACTTCAATTCACACCAACATCATTTTCCGAACGGATCACCAGATCAAATCCAGTATACCTTGAACCTACTCGGCAGTTGGAGCAACAATAAGGATCCTTCGCAATGGAAAACGAAGATGGAGAACCCAGTCACTTGGGGCCAACAGTTATGGAATTCGAACTACCCTGCCATGAATGGTTTCAACCTCTTCTTGAGCAACTCCAAATAATGTACAGCGACTCAGACCGACTGCTGACCGCAGCCATGTGGGTCTACCGAGAGTTCGACCAGGGATTCCATGACCAGGAGGAACCAGTATGGGTATGGGCCAACCGACTCCATACCTTGTGGCGAGAAGCCGAATCGCACAAAGAACAGGACCTTAAGAGGTTATACAAAATGACCTGGATGGGGATGAAGCCTGGATTATAATCACGAGTTAAACTATTGACGACAAACGGGAGGTTCGGAAGCATTGATGAGCTTTTCCACTGAGCAGCAGCCGTGGAATTCCAGACTGGGCCATGAAGGACGACCAGGAGACAGCAGCAAAAGCAGCAAAAGCAGCCGATGGACACGTTCTATAAGGGGAGCAAGCAGGGCTACCGACCATCTATCTCTGAGCCGGGAAACACCACTGGCACCGATGACAAATCCGGCCAGCCTGGATCGAGCAAACACCACACAATCGGCAGAAGACGATCGTCAGGCTTATCCACAGTACCGTGGATTTCGACGCAGGTCTTTGAAAGCCAATGATCCAGCAGCAAATGCTTATGCTGCGGATCACCAAACCACAAGGCAAGTTTCTGCCCCAACTATTCTCAAGTTAATCCACCAACCCAACACCAGAAGCTAGCTCCGAGTGGCAATGGAGGGCAACAAGTCAAACGACAGAAGTTGTTCGATAATCAGCAGGCAACAAAATCATAAACCTCTCTCGGCATCTAGCCCGATTGAAGAGGTTCTACGACTCGGAATAGGGTTTGGAAAGGGTAGCAATGTAGGTGTTGATGGCGGCGATTGATAGCATACAACTACATCGGATCGCCTTGAAGCCAAGGGTGATATTAGAGAGTCCAAAAGCTCTCATGTCAAGTCAGTACTTATGTGGCACAGCCAGACCGGATATGTCGCATATTGTCAATGTGGTTCTTACAAGAGATGGGAAGGGGGAGATGGAACTCATATGAGCACTTATTGATTGCGGTGCGACGAGCATCTTCATCACGCCGAGATTAATAAATGGGCTCAGTTTACCGGATGAACTGGCTTTAATCACGACTCTGGGCCTTAAGGGGCAGGTGATGGCTCATACGAGGGAGAGTTGAAAAATGGCGATCATAGTTTAATAGTTGGAGCACTTATCACCGGTTCAGGAATCGGATGTGCTAGTTGTGCCCATGCGGACTTACAACTTGGTTTTGCGGTTGCCTTGGTACCAGTCCAGGAATCCTGATATCGATTGGCAACGTGGTCGATATTTGGCTCTGCTAACTCCAGAGGGAGCGGAAGTGGTGGCAGTTGACCGGGCAGACCAATCAGAATGCCTCGGGAATGCACCAGGATCTATGGCTAGGGAGGAGACGTGTTCCGAAGGCAGCTGTACTCCGGATATTCAAATACTTGGAGCTACTGCCTTCGATGATCTATTGGCCAGAGAAGAGGTCGTTGGGACATTAATCCTAAGAGTGGAGGATTGTACAGGACTGCTGGAAGCGACTGTGGAAGGCATTGCCGAAGGAGGTGAGATTGGCCCCAAACGCTGGACGGGTGAGCAGGGATCAGCGGTGGTAGTTGCTGCAGAAGAGTTACCAACAATTCGGGGCTTGAATGACTGGAACTGGCTCGTCGAATCAAGAAGAGAGTTCACCGGCTGCGGTTCCTTGGTTCCATCGTAGACGGCTGTTAGATCCATAGCTCCTGGTTTCCATGATACTTCCACTCCATCCTCATATATGAACTTATTACTAATGAGTATAGATGGAGCCGCACCTGAGATGGTACCTACAGATGATGGCGGCCATATCCCCACCAAGTTTCGGGAGTTCATGGAGGTATTTAGTAAGACCAAGGCAGAAACGTTGCCACCGCACCGATCAATTGACCATGTGATCGAAGTGGAGCCCAGTTTTAAGTTACAATATGTGTGTATCTATAACCTATCGGAGGTTGAGTTGAGAACTATAAAGGCCTACATCGAAACAAACCTGGCCAATGGTTCCATCCAGCAGTCATCATCACTGGCAGCAGCACCAATAGTTTTTGCAAAGAAGAAAGACGGCGGCATAAGACTTTGTGTGGACTACCGTACCCTCAATAAGGCGACAGTTAACAATCGGTACCCTCTTCCTTTGAATTTAGAGAGTCTTGACCGTGTGGGAGTCACCTGGGTCTTTATGAAACTCAACCTCCGCGGAGCCTACGATATTATTCGTATTAAGGAGGGCGACGAGTACAAGGCAGCATTCTGAACCAGATACGGCCAATTCGAGTACGAAGTCATGCCATTTGGCTTGACGAATGTACCAGCTACCTTCCAGGCATATATCGACTATTGTCTGCAGTCTTGTATTGACCACTTTGCCGTATGCTACCATGATGACATCCTGATCTACTCCACAAATATGAAAGAGTACGACGAGTATGTTTGGAAGGTGCTGGAACGACTCCAAGAGTTTGGACTCTATTGCAAGGAGGAGAAGTTCCAATTTGGAGTTATGAAAGTCAGCTATCTCGGCTTCATGATCTGCTCTGAAGGTATTGGCATGGAGTTGGACCGAATATCACTAATTGAGGATTGGCCGACATCTAAGTCAGTTCATGATGTGCAAGTCTTTCTCAGATTCACGAACTTCTGCCAGAGGTTAATCAGGAATTATACGAAGGTGACACTTCCTCTTACTGAATTACTAAAGTCAAGTGAACCCAGGAAACATGGGAAACAAAACACCGGGGGTCGTTCAAAGTCAACCAAAAAGTCAATGACCAAGTGAGAGTGGACGACAGAAGCTGAGCTGGCTTCCCAGAAACTCAAAAATACCTTCACCACAGGACCAATTTTGCAGCATTTCGATCCAGCCAAGCCGATCATCCTCCAGACGACCACAAGTGGCTTCGCGAGTGCAGGCATCATGAACCAGTATGATGGCTTCGGAACCCTTCGGACAGTCAATTTCTACTATCGCAAATGCTCTCCAGCTGAGCAGAACTATGATACATACAATCGGGGATTCCTCGTCATCGTCGAGACCTTCAAGTACTGACAGCACTATCTGGGGGATACCTATCACAAAGTTCTGATGTGGTGTGACCACAAGAACCTTGAGTATTTCCAAACTTTCAAAGTGCTCTCACAGCGACAAGCTAGGTGGTCAGAAATTCTCTCGGCATACGACTTCACAATCGAGTACGTGGAAGGCACGAAACATCCTACCGATGGCCCATTGAGACGGCCCAATTATGAGATTGGCTACGAGAAGCCTCTCGGATGGCTTTAGGCGATGCTGGCAGTCAAACCCTATAATGACCTCCTACCGGCGATAAACAAGGCTCAGGCTACTGACCTATTGGCGGTTGATGTCTCGGGTAAACTAGTCGATAATCCAATGGACACAGCTAAAGCCAAATCCAAAGCCAAAGCCAAATCCAAAGTCAAAGCCAAAGACGTCAACCAATGGAGTGTCATTGCTAGAGCTCTAACCTTCATGAGGAGGATATATGTCCCTGCAGACGATATTCTCTGTGGCCATGTGATAAGTCTCTTCCATAACAACCCTGTGTCCGATCACTTTGGAGCTCTTAAAACTGCTGAGTTAGTCTCTAGGGATTTCTTTTAGCCCGCAATGGACACGTATATAAGGACGTTCGTCAACAGCTGAAAAGTATGTCACCAAATCAAGACCCCGCAGCATGCCTGCCACGGAATCAACATACCACTACCACCCGCATCACAATCCCGGGAAGGTATCAACCATGGACTTCGTCACAGATCTGCCAGAATCGACTCCGTCCGAATATAAGGGGATCCTAGTCATCATTGATCGACTGACCAAGATGGCGATCTACCTGTCCTGCAGAAAGGATGTGGACTAACCAGAACTGGCCAGGCTCTTCTTCGAGTACATGATCTGCAAAGACGGTATCCCTAACAATATCATCACCGATCGGGGTATCCAATTGACGAGTTGGTTCTGGACGATGTTCTGCAGTCACATGAGTATGGGCCACCGACTGTTGACTGTCTTTCATCCGCAGATGGATGGCCAGACGGAACGGAAAAATCAGACGATGGAGCAGTACCTACTGTCTTTCTGCAACTATTAACAGGATAACTGGGTGGAGCTCTTACTATTGGCGAAATTCACCTACAATAACGCGGTGCATGCTTTGACAAGGATGACACCCATCTGGGCCAACTACAACTACCACCCGACGATGCAGTTCAAGACACCCAAGGACTTAGCTCAAAGACTGTTGAAGTCACAAGTCCAAACGGACTCCATGACAATGGCCCTCGAGTAGACGTACCGCACCCTGAGAGTAAATCTGTTGGAAGCTCAAACCCACCAGATGAAGTACGTGGGCGGCAAGGAAATAACGTATGAGGTCGGAGATAAAGTCTGGCTTTCGACTTGGAACATCAAGATGGCAAGGGCATCAAAGAAGTTAGATTACAAGCGCATGTAACCATACACGGTGAGTAAAGTCATCAACCAGAATGCTTACAAATTAGACTTGCCAAAGACGATGCATATACACAACGTGTTCCACGTCTCCCTGTTTGATTAATACTCGGCGCCTGCCATCGGCCAGTCGCTATCAGAACTGCAACTGAAGATTGTCGATAATACGGACAAATGGGAGGTCGATTGGATTCCCAATTCCAAGCAACGCTATCGCAAGCTCCACTATCTCATTCAGTGGACCAGTTACAACTACCTACCCATGAGCTGGGAGCTGGCAGAGGACCTCGAGAATGCTCAAGAACCAGTCGATGAGTTCCATTGGGAGCATCCAAATAAGACACAGCCATAATCAAAGAGGTCAGAGCTACGGAGGATCAGGGTTATGGAGGATCGGGAGGATTTGGGGCAAATGATACGGCTCCTCAGGTTTCCTTCTTTCCTTTCTTCTTATGGATTCAGCCCGGTATAAATGGCGTCGGCATGGGTTTTTCAACCTACCACTGGAGGTGGATTTCCCCGTGCACTGAATCTGCTGTGAGGTCGCCACGATGGTCCAGATCAGTGGCGAGACTTATGCAGACGTACGAAGGCATACACACCTTATCTTGTCTTTCTTCATGTATATATGTTGCAGCCCAGGAGGTCTGCTGATAGAGAGGGGGATGATGTAATGGTGGTACCAGGTGTACTTGGCTGCCGAGGCCGGATGGGTGCCCTTCATATATAATCACCTCGTGAAGTGCTTTTGGCATGCTAGTGACTATCTTACGTATATACCTCACAATTAATATATTTTACTTATTCCCGTTTGCAATGATATCTACGTATATCTATCCATACGAGGACGTATGTCCTTACAAAATGCTAATGTTTCCATCCAGATCTGCTCGTCGTATACAGCCAGCCAAGAGCCAGCACAGATAGATCGCGTGTAATCAGCACAGCTCGATCTTGTCTGGCCAGCAGTGAGCCAGTACAGCTCGAGTGCACATAGTCAGCCCAGAGCCAGTACGGCTCGATCGCGTCCAGCCATCGGTGAGCCAGCCAATCTGAATCTTCTCCTGGCAGCTGAGCGAGGCTAGCCCAACCGTTTACACCCAGCCTGTATCGATCTTATCTGCTGGTATACTAGCTCCAAGTGTATCCATGATCTCCCATGATATTTTGTATATAGTTAGCAATAAATTTGTGAATCAAGAATAACTTTAAGTAATCAATTGACTTCCCTGGTAAATGAAGGCTGTGACTGGAAATCAAGGCTGCGACCGTATACTGTGCTGTGTCTGGAAATAAATGCTCCACCTGTATGTGTGTATGAACGTACATACTGTGCCTGTAAGTGTGTATGGATGCAAATGCCATCTCTGGAAGTACATCCAGATGCAAATGCTGCGTCTATAGTACCAGGGTAGTGCCAGGATATGACGAGGTTCAAGAGGTTTCTTTTGAAGAGTTTGATACGCGCTAGACATTCCGGCATCAGAGGTGGGACTTGGTTTTTTTCCCGATGAACTCTCCTGCAGAACAATATTATCTAGACAGATTTGAACTCTAATAATTACTTATTCAGATTAGTAGATCCACATCTTATTTGATGAACCAATCAAATTTGGCAGTTTATTCTGATGATATCTGACGTAAAGTTCAATTAGGAATATATTTTGTATGTTTACCCTCACAGTGAATATATTCATTGGTGATACATTATAGGAAATCTGAAAATAAATGGGACCCCAAATTTTTTGATTATCCATATATATTTCATAGTGATTATTCATCAAAAGCCCCTTGATTCATATGCATTCATATGCGACTCACTATATAAACAGCTCTTTCATGCTATTGAGACCTCTAATCTTTATAGTTAACTGGACACGATTATATTATATTTCTACATTTGGGTATTTAACCCTATGTATTATACTGGATATACTCATGACTTCATCAGCATTTAATATAATAGTGATAGTCAAGATTGAATGTGGTAGGTCTAAAATGTTGATCTTATACTTCTTGGTGGACTTCTCCAAATAATTTATACAGGATATTCTCCTAATATCTTCTATGAACTTCCTCTTCTTTTTTGACTTCTGAATTGTATTAGCATATTGTTTTAGGAATATTCTCACTGAAACCTATCATATTTACTCAAATTGATCAAAGTTCTCCAATGGTAGCTATGTGTTATACTTTATCAAGAAATTGTATATCACTCATTCGGAGTAAAATAATCCATCTCAAATAGAATTCAATTCTTGTAGATCAGAAATATTCTCCTTGTGGTTCCTCTTTATGAGTTCAGTCAGGAAGAAAATCTTCCAGTAATTCCAACTACTAATTATTTGCCACTTGTATCTCCCCACATTTGTCATTGAGAAATATTGCTTGGCTAGATTTGGTGAAGCTTTTGGCTCTGCTGACACACTAGAATTGATGTTTTCATTATGTTCAGTCCAGTTGTGAAAGTCAATATTTAACAGAATTGATAGTAACTTGATATTAGTTTTGTCCATTCGATTGATATTTTTGGATAGTTCAAACAGATTTTGTTATAAAGAAATAGATGGTAGTATAAACAGATATTTATTTTCTATAAACTATTGGAGAGTATCTCTGGGAAGGTATGATATAACTCCAGGATACTGTAAAGATAGTGTAATAAAGCTGAGGGTGCATCAAGATATTAAGAATGAATTTTAAGGAGGTTAAAAAGGTTGAAGTTGATTTTGAAGAGATTAAGTAGGTTGAGATGATACAAGTAGATATCTAAAAGATTGAAGAGGTTAATATGGTACCAGTCATTGCTGCAGCAGTATTTGATTATTTTGATGAGGTGGAAAAGGTTGAGCTATATCTGGTAGAGGTAGTTGGATGGTTGAAATAGTATATAGTATTTATAGATATTTCTTTGAAACTGCACATAATTACTAGGAAACTAATTTTCTGTATCACAACCATATATTATCTGTTCCATAGTGTGAATATGCTGCTCTCTGATACATTGGAATATTATATTGATTCCTGTAATACTTATCCGATGTACTGGGTGAACGAGCATCTCCAGATATCAATATCTCATATTGTTCCTTCCGATAAGGGCTTTCTACTAATTTCTCTGGATGGAGACCCGGACCTTTAAGTGCAGATCAGGTTTATAATGTACCACCATAGTTTGAGGGCAAAACATTTCTTGAGTAGCTTGGTTCATAATAAGAATGATTGAGATTGTATGAATAAATAGAGTATACAACAAATATAGATTCCAAAAATCTGCTTTGACTAAATCTACAAAGATGACAAATGAATGGTAAAAGATACTCAGAATACATTTGTGAGCCCAAAACCAGACACAGAGGCAACAAATATCTTGAACAGAGGTGGAAATTGTAAGGAACGAAGAAGATACCAGAGATTAGTATCAGATGTGAGAGAAACCAAGCAAATCAGAAACGATTCAAAAAGCCATATGTAGATTGAGATCCAGACAAGAGAGCTAAAGACATGTGAAGGAAATTAGAATCAAAGAAAAAGAAAGACGGAACTAGATAAAATTATTGAGGCAGTCAGGAATAGGATAAGGAGGCAAAAGAAATCAAGCCAATGCAAATGAATATAATACGAGAAATCTAGACACAGAAATATATCAAACAGATGGAATGCTTATAGTTCAATCTTCGTGACCTCTGTATAACTCAATATCAGATTCTTCATCATGGGATGAGTTATCAAATTATATACCTTTCCCTTGTATACTTCATTCTGAGTGGTTATTTTGTCAAGGAAAAGAAATTTCTTGAAATCAATATATATCTTTTTCTGATCTCGTTCAATAGGGATTGGTTTGAGGTTTGTTCAACTCTTGTACTAGAGTTCAGCTCTTACCAAGTGGAGACGAATACTCAAAATTCTTTGTCCAAGTATATCATATTCCAAATATTACACATTCATATGTAGACCTCTATTATAGGAGGTATGCACAGTATGAATATGAGATTTATATACCTAATTGAGCCTGGCTATCAAATATATTACTTTGTTGAGGCTCTCTTCCTTCAGATATGCTCTTGAGTTGCAGTATATGGTGTAGCCAAAAAGTATGGAATAACTTTCTTTATTTTGCGAACAAATTCTTGTCTGGTGATATCAGGTTTATGGGGACTGGAAAACAAGTATTTGTATATCAGTACAGTTAATACTGAGTGTCTGAAATATCTACTAGACTCATCCCCTTGATCCTGGCTGATTAGCTAAAGTATCTAGTATCATTCAAGGTACTCATATTTGTGATAACTAGACTGCAAGCAAAGTGGTCACCCTTTACCAGCCAGACTATAGTAGCCATGATAGCAGTCCTTGAGTTTCATGACTTGTGATCCAAGTAGAACACTGTGACATTCTTTGTAGCCATATGGAACACATTTAGAACTAGCTCTGCAGTGAGATATCTTCAATGATAGAATAAGTTCTGTTTATATAAGATGATGGTTGGATATGGATACTTATTATTTTGGTATGTAATATACGAGATAGTCTTTTGTTCATCATCACCATTGCAACTTCTGGTATCCTCCTGAACATTGGGGATGACTGACCATACTTAAAGATTCCGCTATATTACAACTAAAAGTGAATGCTCGAAATATGTCCAAATATTAATTCTATCCTTAGACTTCTAGGTCAGTTACCTCAGAGCTTAGGGATATTTAGTGATTGATCTGCTTTTCTTCAAAGTATTTCTCTTGTCAAACTTGAAGTTTGCAGATAATGGTATTTATACTGCATCAGGTGCTGGAATTGAGTGTGAATATTTCAACTCTAGAGGTACTTGAGTATGAAGCGACAATTCTTCTCATGTAAGCTTGAGTGCATATTTGGATAGATCAGAATGATAGTCATAGTGGTGTAGGAATTCAGTTTCAACTTCAGACCGAAAGATACACATAACGTATATTATTTGAAATCTCTATGAAGGCTATATATATTCAGTTTCAATATTGTCATATGATAGTATGCGATGCAGAATTTTCAGGATTACAAGATCATAATATGCAGTATGGGCAATTAACTGTCGGAAGTTCATACTATTGACGAACTAATTTGGTTCGCACAAATCGAAATCTTGGCTAGCCATTCCTGCCAAACTCCATCATTTTGACCCACAAGTTCGAAAGACAATAAGTAATCGAGTTTCTATCTGATAAGCCGGAATTGTAGTTCATCTTGGAGCTAATACATTGGGAAAATATCCCTGCGTCCAGATGTATTAGTCACGTCCAAACGTCAGTAGTGTGCCAGGCGCACCTGGAACGTCAGTTGGCAGGGTAACATGTACGTCTGCGACAATCCGATGTGAGGCACTGCAAAAACAACTCCTGGCGCTATGAATTCACACGGTCACATGTCAATCTGCACAGCACCTTGGGATGCTTAATATACCGTGTTCTTCGTCTGGCCAGTGAATTGCATGGTGCTTGGTGCTCGGTGGCAACACTGCACCGGGCAGTGTAATGATAATGCAATACATAGTATATTTCACCATAACTTTGCTTGCGTCCATGTCTTGGCTGGACGCAAGCAACTTGAAGGTCTTCCTATCGGTGGTCGGTGCTCAGGGCATTGTAATGACGATGCTATGCACAGCATGTCACACCATAAGGTCGTTTTCCATGGAGAACTACTTTGCTTGGATCCATGTCTTGGTTGGACGTATGCAACTTGAAGGTCTGCCTACTGGTGCTTGGTGCTTGGTGGCAACACTGCTCTGGGTATTGTAATGACGATGCTATACACAGCATATTGTCTATTTACTGTTCTAACACCTTACAGTTCTAAACACCTCACAGTTCTAAATACCGTTTATACCCTCTTCACCACTGTATTCAACTCTTCCTCCAGTATTTAATAAACATCGTTCCAGATCGCTAGGTCTATATGACTATTGACTATGCATCCTTTATTCTCCGACTTCGACGAAATGGGCTCCTCTGGAATTAAGTGAGCCGTACCCACAATATTTCCTGCACTAATAACTGTATATGTACCTCTGGAAGATAGTTTCACTACCCTGACTAGCTGCGATACACTTTTCGGCATTGCACCGTTGGCAGGCTTCATCACTTCAATCTATGCTAGCCAAAAGCTATTCGTACCGCGTGGATGGACGACTTGCAGCTTGAATAGATGAAGCATACAGTACGGTACGCATCTCTGCAGTACCTTGTGAGACTCCTTACGTTGCGAAGTTTGAACCCATACCTAGTCATGGTGGGCAGCCCCAGAATACCATCGTTTATCTCCAGTATATCTGAGCTTCTGAACGATGCACTCATCATGCATGTTATGTGATTCTACCTCCAATCCATGGTAAATTGCGGCAGCGCTGCTTAAGAGATCATCGGAATCGATATTAACCTGCTTGGAGTGTAAGAAACGATGGGTGGCATTGTACAGACCATTTCGGAGGATGTCATCACTGATTGTTTTCAAGAGGCCATGAAAGTCCTTGACTTTCTCTTTTCCTTTCTACTGCTGCGGAGATATGAACCTCAATAAACGATGTCTACTGGTAGTGGATGCTTCTGCCGTCACTTCCACCGTCACTTCCACCGTCACTTCCGTCGTCTGGGAAGCAGCTCGTTTACAGTTTCATGCATCGCGATTGGCCTTTCTGACAGCGAATGCATCACTCCGAAGGCAGTAGTTGATTATCTGAGTATAGTAATTACCCGTCTTGTTGGAGGCATTAAACCTATCCTTAATCTGCTTCCGGTAAGAACTCTCTCCGATCTCCATCGATCACTGTTTAAGCGAACTGTACCATTGTATCTGCTCTCGAAAGTGCTGCATGAGATGTATCTTGGGAAAGTTGAAATCGCTACCCTCTTCAATGTATTCGGCCATTTCTGTATCGATAATACCTTTCCAGGCATTGCGAATGCGCTGTCGAAACGCCACTGTTTTTGACTTGTTTTCCTTCAACTCGGCAACCCACTCGGCACACAATTCCGTACATCTCTGTTTGGCCTCTGCTGCAAGTCATTTACCAGCCCTGAATTGTTGAAACACATCCTTCGAATCGTCAAAGCGATGTAGAGCATTGTCCATGAGGTCTAGCAT
>MU122093.1:1403844-1433010 GCA_014904905.1 Wilcoxina mikolae CBS 423.85
TCTGCTGCAAGTCATTTACCAGCCCTGAATTGTTGAAACACATCCTTCGAATCGTCAAAGCGATGTAGAGCATTGTCCATGAGGTCTAGCATCTGCTGCAAGTCATTTACCAGCCCTGAATTGTTGAAACACATCCTTCGAATCGTCAAAGCGATGTAGAGCATTGTCCATGAGGTCTAGCATTTCGTGATCGTGAGAGTCATACTGGCAATAGAAATAGAACTCAATAAGAGAGCGAGAGCATTCAACTGCACGGTCAAATAACCTGCGCAGAGAGGGGCTTGGGTCCCATAGAGTATTGTGTACGACACCCACAAGGAATCGTGTCATGGTTTTGATTGCTCCTCCGTTTCAACGCGAAACCTCCTCATATGTACATCTTGGCTTCGTCATATCAAGGTATGCAGGCACCGAGAGCCAAATATCATTGAACTTGTCAAGCCACTTATCCTGCTTGAGAAATTTGGGAAGCCATATCAGGAGGTGCTTCAACATCCCAATTTGCATCGTGTGGAGGAGATCAGACTTGAGAAGATCGCTTGTGACGCAATCGAGATACCATAACATGTGGAAGTCTGGATTGACATCGTGACGTTTGAGATCGGCGATGGTCAGGGGTGTGTTTGAATCTGAGAGCATACGATAGATATTATGATCCCGGAGATTGTGTCGCCCATGTCGGCGGAGTAGATCCCCCATTTCCTGCATGGGGTATTTGCACCAGTAGCATACACCATTCTTGATGTTGTGAAGGTCACGGTGCTCGGGGTAATCGGCCATCCATACAGCCAATGTCGAATAACAATGCCTGAAGTTGCCTTCGGCACAGTGGGCATAGAACGTGCCAGTGTGGATCTCCGAGTCGGAATTGAGTAGGGGTTGCAATACATGCTGCAGCACGTTCTGAGTGACTATTCGGTTATGCTCCCTCTGAGCATTTCTTCTTTTGAGGGGGATATCGTGCATCTTGACTGGAATGGGCAAAAGGGCGATCAACAACACGCTGTACATTGTGTGCTTCATCCGTGCGGCTGCTGATAGGTTGCCGATCGTCAGATATATCGGCCATGCCTTCTTGTCGCCAGAGAAGTTCATGAGGTGAGTGCCGTCAGACATGAATATCATTGGCACCAACGTGTCACAAACTGATAGTGTTGTCTACACAATTGTGAGTACTGGCATTGTAAAGAGTATACTAAGAAGGAAGCTTACCTGCTTATCCCACCACCAGTCTCCTGTATGCATCTCATAGTAAACACGGTACCCAGTATTATTGAAGCATCGTGTTGGAGTGTATGTAAGATGTTCCTCGTATGCTGGCTGCTGGAGTAGCCATTTTGCACACTCTATAAGGTTACGGTGCCAAAACTCAATTGCATCTGGATGCTGCGCATTCCATGCCATCTGCAACGAATCTTTCTTCCAGGAGTCATGGTGAAGTCCGTTCTCCATCGCGTAGATTTTTTGTTGGAGATTGTAATTCAATTTCAGAGAATCACGCACGGACTCTTTAAGGCCGCAGTTGCCCTTCAGAAAGTAGTGGATGATGTTGGCGGGAAGACCTTTCGATTTGACCTGCTCGGCGAAATTGTACTCCTCCTCACTCACGAACGGAGGGAAGGGGTGGTGTAAGAACTGCTCAGAATTGTGCTCAGCATTGTACTCACTGTCGGTCGGAACGTAAGTGATAGGGGCTCCCGCATCAGGATATTAGAAGCTTTTTGTATATGAGTTAAACTCGGATAGTTCTGGAGAAGGTAACGTGTGCAACGGAGGAAACACGTCAGGATCGTCAATATGGTCATGGTTTGCATGGAAACCACTGTACGAATCGTGGACACAACGCTGAGAGTTCTTTCGAATGCGTTCATGGGGCTCAGTGGAGTCTGCCTTCGCCTGAAGATATTCGGCGCGATATTGAGGATGGTCGCTGTCGATGTGTTTGTAGAGCCACAGGTCAGACTTGTAAGATTTCGAGCAAACAGGGCAGAAACGATTCGGAGTTCAAATGGGAGGCATGGTACGTATCGCGTAGATAATGCTGAGGACTGTAAATGCTGTTGGCAGAATGTTATGAGTGTTGCCAAGCAGGGGTAAAGTAATTGAGCTGCAAGGTGTACAAAACTCACAGAGCCGTATATAAAATGCCAAGACCCTGGAATTTTCTGCAGACAGAGTTTGTTATGATGTAGCCATGCCCAGAGCCTAATCTGACCCTAATAGCTAGGCAAATACAAGCAAGTCCATGGACTTGCTTGTTTGCTTGCTTTTTTGAAGTTTGGCCGGACAGATGATATGAAATGCGGACGAAATCATGTGATATCACTCGTTTCGTGTACCAAGACATGAGTTCAGAGTTCATGATACTACCGCAAAGTATCTATTGGTGGTGGAAAGGCCTATGTACTGCCAGAGATGCCGGTGACACTTCTAGAACTTCATATGGCAGGTTCCGACTGTTTGTGACACCACACTACATCATTATGTTGGAACTTGATGTCACTGCCATATGATAGGAACCCAAACTGACAGACTTTGACGCTTTGACCTAACATTCACATGACGAGTGTGTCTCACTCTCAAGAAGTGGTTTAAACAACTCTCAGAGTTGTATAAAACATGAGGTGTATCTTTCAGGCTGGAACGAAAGTGCCGATGACGGCTCACACCCTGGAAAGCTCCTTTTCAAGTATGATGTTTGATATCACCAATGGTTTTTGATATCACCAACGGTTTCAACTCTTCTGCGAGCCACTCCTCACGATTCCAAGCACCTTGATAGCCCATTCTGCACTGTATATATACTGCCATACACTCCCTCCATTTCAATTCTTCTCCATCATCTCTATCTACTCCATCTTTATCCATTTACCACTCTCATCGTCGTTTTCAGACACATAACCCAAACCCTGACCGACCCCTCATACACCTCATTTACAGCTCAGAACGTTGCAATGCCACCCCAAGAGATCCCATCCACCCTTTCCAAAACCGACGCAATTAAGGACACTCTCCACCTCGATGGTTTCGCGAAGCAGTTCATGGCTGAGCACATTCGGGGTCTTATTCGGATGTATGCCATTCACGGTGTCAAGGATGATGGCGCGATTGACTTGATATATGATATCCTTTTTTTGGACCCAGTCACTACAAGGTACTTTGCACAGTTTCAGGGGATGTGGAAGCATCAGGCATCGACTCAACCACGATACATGGAATGGTGGAGTGGGTTCCGAACATTTCTCCAAAACTGTTTCGATAATACTCAGGTGTAGATGAACCGATATCACAAAGAAAACCCACCTTTACCTACCGATACCGATATCGACCCTGACTCTGACAACTACAACAACTGCGACAATGGCAACAACTGTGACAACTCCAATCGTGGCAAAGGTGATGTCAAGAAATACACCTGGTATCCTGGGACTCTGAAGCTGCAGCCACTCTCCTACAAATGTGTAACGCCACCGACAATCGTTGCTTCTGCCCTCCAGAAGAAATGGAAACTTGATGACATCTCCACCAATGTCCTCCCTACGAGCCCAATGCCTATATACCCCTTCAGGGTTTGCATCATCGACCCAGCAAGCTACGGCCCCGAAAGCTATAACCGTTGGAGCGACATATTCGTTCACCACACCGCGAATAGATGGCATCTCACACGAGACGAGAAGCTCACCGCAAAGGCCGTACACCGTGCTGTGGGTCGCCTATGTCCTGCAAGAGATGTCAGTTGCATTCTTGGGTGTCTAATCATGCCCGGCAAAATCTCTTTGCAGCTGTGGAATACAACTCAACTCAATAGCAACGACTCTGTGGCGACCTTCTTTTCCGTTACAATTTACAATCCTCTCATCCTTGTGGCTGTTCGGAAGACAATTGTTGTTGCGCCTCCAAGGATTGCAAGAGCTACTCCACCACTACCACCACCACCACCATGATCGTCTCTCCCGGTAATACCTGGGTCCTCCAAACAGGCCGAGAGTCCGACACCTGCTTCCAGATTCGTTGCAATAAACGACTCAGCAATAAACGACTCTGTAATGACACAACTGGAGCTAACTGCTACTCACCACGTTGAGTGTACCTCTCTCTAAGATATGTCATCGTCTGTACTGGAGGAGTCATTGAGTGCCAGAGTTGCACGAATGGCAGAGACAGCACAAATTATTTTGGCGACGTCGCGAGTAGCAGTGGAGTTACAGGAACAGCGGGAGGCGAGATCGCAAATGGCACAGGTTTTGGTGGAGCAGGAGACAATGTGTGATGTTTCATCGGTGTCGGTGGACGTTGAAGAGTCATCAGAGTCGGTGGCAATTGGCACTCACCAAGATGTCAATGCCGGTATGAGCTTCAAACAGCTCGAGGCATCACATTTGATTCCACCATGGATAGGTCAGCAATTTGAGTAATGGTTTTCGGTACATCCAACAGTACTGCAAATGACTAGCATACTGACACATGTATTAGATTCGCGTTTGGGGGTTGGATTAGATTGGATCTTTGCATTTCCTCATTGGGTCGGATGGAGTCATTTTTACATTTTACAGAGTTGTTTTTAGTCTCGTTTGGGTGTTCTTGGGTGTTCTTGGTATTAATGGTATTTGATTGACTAATCGTACGCGATACTTTCGTGACAAGCTAATACGAAATCATATTAATCTGCCCCTTTATGAGAATACTTTTCAGGTGCAATGCTCAGCGACGTGTCAGTCCTTTTCCACACTGCATTACCCTTCGTCTACATCGTAAATGCATTCTTTTTCTGCCTTTCCGACATTCCTACCTTTCTGACCTTCATGCCTTCTGAAAATGACCCGAATAACAAAGCCACTGCACAAGGCCGTATCCTCAATTCCAAAAGCAGTACCGGCCACTCCTGCAGTTGTCTCCCCAATACCAGCTAATGGTCAGAAGAGGAAACTCACTTTGCAGTCTCACAAGCAGAAGCGAAAGCAGATGAAGGCTACAGCATCACGTATCGAAGGTTCGATTTCGACTACCCAGGTCTCCTCAGCATCTACACCCATTGTATCCGCACCAAATCTACCCCTGACACAGTCTCTGCCCCCACCGAATCAAGCATCCATTTTGATGTCGCCAGCACCCATTGTCATTTCCAACATCGCTATTCGTTCAGCGACAAACCTTAGTCACCTCCGGAGTCTACACCCATCATCATCGGCCTCACAACCTATCCCAATGTCTCCGCCGAGGACACCATTATTGCTCATACTTTCATCGGTCAGCAGTAAACGATACGGCAGTCGAAGTCTCCTTGCACCCGGTGTCCTTCGAGTTACTGCAGTACTGGAGACAATGCGTCGCATGATGCAGAAGCAACTGCTGAGCAAGACACCATTTCCAACTGAGGCAGAGTTTCTGCTGATAGCTTGTACAATTCCGAGAGTGGTAGATACCGACTAACATATCCAACACAAAGTCTGTAGAGCATTCCTGGCCGAAGGCATGCAGGCAGGAAGGAGTTAATATTAGCTTCCAGGAACATCGGAAAGAGTATCTCAAGATAGTTAGGTATCTCCCAGAATTGCATTCTCACTGACTAATATATGTCAGATCAAAAACTGTTGCAATGCAGTCAGATCGCACATGATCAAGAAGGCCCATAAGTGTGTAGGGAGACTATACAACTTGTACCGTTTCGAAGATGATGAGCGCCGCATACATATTGACCTAATTCTTTCAGATTTTACATTCATTGTACGCCAATACAATCGTACGAACGAATCTGCTGTGAGTGAGTCCTGTCTGCAACATGTAGTGTCGCTAACACCACCAGGAATGAGCTAGCTATTTTCTTGCTGAGGAGATTCCACGATTTCTATATATACATTTCTTCCAATGAATTCGCAAACACGACAGGCATTCAGAGGGATTCCATGAATGGATTCGGGAACAGATACCCCTGGCACTGATTGTGTTAACATGTACGGCATTGTATCACGCACTGTCAGAGTGGCAAAGAAATGGAGGTTTACCTCTAACACAGGTTGCAATCGATGACCTCGAATTTGAAATCTGGCGCAACAGGTCCCAGTGGGAGTACTACTACAATCGAGATAATGATGGCAGTAAGTATGACCTTCACAATGCATACAAACGATCTAACCTTTATTTTGCAGAGACTTACACTGATCTCATGAATATTTGGAACGATCTTCCATCTCCATTGAGACAGAAGGTAATCAAGTCCATAAGGACGGCTCTCAACAACCTCATTCTACATGAGAAAGGAGCTAATAACATGTCACCCATTAGTAAGCCTCATCGAGTGGTATTAAACAAGACTGCGATGGAAGCCTTGATGATGGAGCTGGATATTGAGACTCTGGAAATTTCTGCAATTTGCATCCCCACTGCTAAAGATTTATCTTTCGATGCTGAGGATGGTATTGATGATGGCGACCATGATAGCGACATTGAGCATGATGACATTCACAGTGCCAGGAGTCATGATCTGCAATATCGTGGTCTCCAGCTGCATGATAATAATGTCGAGAATAAGGAGGATGAGGATGAGGATGAGGATGAGAAGGAGTACGTGAGCATAGAGTCGGAGTCGGTGGATGACTGCGAAGGAGAGAGTAGTTTAGAGGATGTACTTCAAGCTGGCTGCAACATGTAGCATGGCATTTGCAATGAGGAGAGAGTAGTTTAGAAGGCTGGCTGCGATGTGAGCATGGTGTTTAGAACGGGAAACTGTATATATTAGAGCTTAATATCAAACATCGTCAACGGTAACGTCAATATACTGTTTCTATCGCCCGAGATATAAATGCAATTTTGGGCATCGTATAAACGTCGTATGCAGTGAACATTGTATTAAGTTACGGTGTACATTGCACTCATGCGTTACATGAGTAGTATTGTGGATCAAAAGATAAGTACACTGTATGGCTGCGACAGTAAGATATGTGCACTGTATAGCTGCGACAGTAAGGAATGCTGCGACAGGAGGTTCAAGCGCAATGCCAGGGGTTGTGTATACGTACGTGCAGTGTGACTCTATGACGTGGCTCAAAAGGTTTCGTCTGAAGTGTCTGATACACGCTAAACATTCCGGCATCCGGAGTGCGACGTGGTTTTTTTCCCGATGCGTTTTGCACTAGCTACAACATGAACTACATATCAAGTGATCAGATACATATGTATTTGGGTATTTCCGTTGGCAGTTTTGGGATTCGGTTCGATATTTGAGTCGAACCTCGAAACCTCATCAAACCTCATATTACATCCCCTTTGAACTCTGGCTTGGTTCCATCCACCACAAATCAATTTACTTCATTACTAACACTAATAATGAGTGAGGACTTGGATATTGTTTAAAATCTAATGAGATGGGAGAGTTGCAAGAAATAACTTCAGCTGCTCAGCTGCAAGGCTTTGTAAAACATGTCCTTGTATAGATTGTGGTGCATAAGTTTCTGAAATTTCATAATAATTGTCCAACCTTGACAATTCGAGTTGATTTCCTATTGTCGTTCTGGAAATGTTCTTAGCTCGTATATTGGTAGGTAATGGTTGCTTTCATATTGTTCGAGTGTTTCGAGACCTGATATCTGTCTTTGCCTGCTATATACCTGTATGCACAAATGTAATATAGAGTGAGCTTTGATTTAGATAGAGGGTCTATGGAATGAAGAAGTTGATAGGTATGGGTGAAAAAGGTGGGAATACAGTGTTGGATGAAAGATAAAACAGTGTAGACTACTCTCTCAGACTTGAACTCAGGACTGATATACAGACAATGTTATGATGAAAACAAACAAGCAATTTCAAATTTGATTATCATGATTTCGAAGGTTCAGAGCTCAGGTGACATGGGCAGAGCATAATATTCCTGGGCCAATTCTACAAGTGTAAAGTTAGTTTTGGTATCTGTGAGTATATGAAATGTATTGTACCTGAATATTTATATCATACCATTTCCAGATGAGAATATCATAGTTTCAAGTTCTCAATTGTAATGACTTATGATCTGATGAACATGATTTCAACTTTGAAGTATATAAATATTGTTAAGATATGATGTATATTCATATAAGAGTGCTATACATTTAAGCCTTTTGAATCTAGACTCCTGTTATGGATGGGTCTTTAGCTTCAAATCCAGCAAGGATAAAGTTGTATGGCAAGGATTATGGTCGCTAAAGATATACTAAGCTTGATACTAGAACATTGAGTATTGAGTTCATCGTAAGCAAGATTCTGTAAATGGCCCTTCACGTATTATAATCATAGTACAGTAAGATCATATAATCAAAATTTAATACTAATGCTAGATCTGTTCATATTGGAATGAGCTTCAAGTAAATTCTCTATGAAGTCCAGCCAGATAGAAAATAGCGATACTATTTTAGCCATCTAGATGGGATATCCTTGGATGAAGCTTCCACAAAGTAAAGAAGGTATAGGTCAGTGGATAAAAGTCTAGAAAAGATCAAAATAGATTGCACTGTACCCAGTGTTAATGCTGAACAATATGGAGCGGAGTGTCAAAGGTATGGGTCTGCTTCAAGAAATTACTTTGAGATAAATCTTCAAAATGAGTTTCTATATATCTCAACAAGAGGGAAGGATTGGAATACTGTACTAACTCTCCGAATAGAGTATCTTTGGAAGTAGTTTTGATCAAGTTGGGAGAGTATGATATGTATGATACGAGTCAAGAGAGAATATATATATAGTTGGAGCGAACCTAGTATAGGAGCTGGAACTGACCATTAAAGTTGGTGTTGAGCTCCAAGGAAGTATTTTGATATTAAACGTCAAGTTCAGTCTCAATAAAGCTCAGTAAAAAGGGGAATTGGACTCCCATGCTAGTGATCTAGATGGGATATATTTCGAAGAAGCTTTGAGAAAGTAGTATGGTATGGATGATATCAGTCTAGAGAGATTCGGAATAAGGTGAGACTATACTGAGTATCAGAGCTGGAGCTCAGCTTCAAAGTCAAAACAAGAATATGTTTAAACTTGAATTCAGCATCAAGTGGAGGCTAAGAGTTTGAAGTTATCTCAATTGATAGCTTTTACTTAAATATACAAATTCAGACAAATCGTTCTAACTAATATGTTCAGATGTTCATACCAAATGAGTCTATTAGTTCAATCAATCAAAGTTAAACTACAATACAGAAAACTCAAAACTACATTCTGATGAGGATCCAAACAATGAAATATATCGCCATGACAAGCACTTAACAGAAAACATGAACGAAATGTTATCCAAATCAGAAATAACTAGCAATTCAGACATGGATAAACTAAACCATATACAATACCATGGCAAGCACTGGCACTCAACAAAAACAAATACTGAAATTTGAACGACCATATCAGAATCAACAGAATGAGAATAACCCAGATCTGAACAAAACACTCAAGATCAGAAAGATATAGTATTGGCAACGAACCGTTGGAAGTTCGTACAATTGACGAACCGATTTGGTCCGTGCGAACCGGATCCTTGCCAAACCTTTCGCCCCAAACCCCACCATTTCGGCCTACAACTGCGAACAAAAATAAGTAAGCGAGTTCATGTCCGATCGGCATGATGTTTAGCGCATCTTGTAGCTAACCTCTGCCGCTACAAGATGCGCTAAAATCCGAGCCGATTGGGCAAGACCTCGCTTATCTATTGTCGTTCGAAAATAGATGGTTCACGAACCGGTTTGTACAAACCTCGAAACTCCGCCCAAATCTCGTATCGAATCCAGGTCGAACCGCATCATGGTTCGATCCGTGACGAACCGATCCGCTTCGTTGCCAACACTAGAAAGATACAAGCGAGACAGACTCTAATCAGAACCAGCCACAGAACTGTACCTCTTCTGCTTGATCCCATTGCCTGAGTTAGTAAGCTGGTACTCAACTTTACCATCCTAATAGTCCTTATCATGGATATCTGCTATCAACTGCATTGCAATATTCCATTTCTGCAAGTGATTGGTAACTGTCAGATGAGCTGGAAGGAGGGAAGGGAGACTCAGATGATCAGAAATATACAGTTGTAAAGTCTACCAGCTTTAAGTATTTGGCAACGTTAGGCAGTAGAGGTGACTTCGTAATATGCAAGTTGATATGTGTATTTAACACAACATATGGACAAGAAAATAGATATTCTTCGTGCATGTCACCAAAAGCCAGGTTTGGACTTGCTCATCATTTGCCAACAGGATATATTGTAATTGAAATAGGAATTACTTATTTCCTTTGAGTATATATCAAATTTCTAGGGGAATAATTGCACCCCAGATTTGGCTTGATACTGTATCATTGAATTTTCAACATGTAAAATGAGCTATCCACCTCACTTCTGCTACGGTTGTATCCATCATTAAGGCATATCCAACCTTCTGACTTGTAGTTGAACTGTTGAACTCCTCACCAGGCAAGTTGAAATGTTGTATGTTTACAGACTGTGGATGTGCAAGATGTACTATCACTGGGTGAGACAAGAGGGCCATAACTGGATATCGGTCAACCACAAATACTCATCTAGTACATATAACTGAGATGGCACAATCATCATGCTTGTACCTCCTATTCCAGCCACAGTCATTCTCTGTATGCTGATGGTGTATAATAATGAGCAGAATTATTAGCCATAAATTGAAGCTCAAATCTTACGATCCAGTAGATAAAATACGATTATATTCTGTGGCTTGAATCTTCCTGAGATTGGAGTGTATTATATGATATAGAACTATACGAACATTATAAACTCTGACCAGGTAAGAATATTCTCAGTCACTTTAATCTATCTATCTGAATCCTCATTCAAGTATTTTACACCTAGCATAAAATATGCGACAATCATTCGAATCGAAATCTTATACCAAATCTTGGAATCTGTCATAACAATGGATCCTCAGGTGATATTTGTTGTAGTGGCATTGGACTATATTTTCTTGTTGTATTTGTATCACTCAGCATGGTAAGCTGTTCATATTTTGTTACTGAGCTTTATTTTCCAAGGATAGTTGGAACTGCTCTGAGGATTACCAGTATGGCTAGTGCTAGGCTAAGAGTTTGTGTAAAAATAGACAGCATTAAAATCTATATTGTCACTATCATCCCCTCCCTTTAGATCCAATACTGGAGTGTGTTTAACAGCTTCAGAATCCTTGTATAAGTCTCTGTCCTCATTATCCAGATGACATCTTGTCAGAAGCTTATGGCTAGGCAGATACTCTGATGTATAGATAAGTTATACTGGCCTTCTGGATAGTTTTCCATTACTGAGAATCTTTCTTTGAGTCTCAGGTAACAGAATCTCTGAAGGTGGTCAAGTTGGGATGGTCTTATCTGGATAGAGTCTAATAGGATAGGAACATTGTGTAATACACAAATAGTAGGCTGAGATTTAATCATCTGCTTCGGTATTGGGGTGGGCCTGAAAGTAGTATTTGAGGTACTGATTGGCTGCAAATATATCATCTGGGTTGCAATCAGGGGATACCTATTGAGTCAGGGTAGTGAAATAAGCTATATGTATAAGATTGCCTATCCTCAATATCGTGAATATCATCTTGAGTTGGTTGGACCTGCTTGGTACAGTAACTTTGGATTCATTTCCCTTCCAATCTGTCTTCTGTTGGCTAGAGGTGTAATCCAGTTACGATTTGATGGTGACATCCACGTAGACTTCATCAAACTCCAGAACGATAATGGTCTCAGGATTGGTATTTGCCATAGAAGTGATTGCAAAATGATATCCATATTCAGTTTTGTATGAGATGAATATGGAAGAATTATGGGTAACACATCTAGAGAGATATGTAAATTGGAAGTATGGAGATGGACAAAAAGTATATAGACTTGAATATTGATATGGAGATGGGAAGGGAGTGTTTGAACTTGGTTATTGGTGTGGAGAGTACAGTAATATGAAGGGAACACATAGATACTGGATCTGATGAGATACCTGAGATTTCAGACAAACAGTTTTTTAAATAAGTATGAGTTTGATGGCCAACACATGTTCAGAACTAGTATAGGAATCAACTGCAAAGAACTGAATTGTGTCACCAGATTTTATCATAGTTGTTATAGATAAAGTGTGATGTAAGTCAGCCTCAAATTCTGTATATAATGAAGGTCATATGAGAGGCCTTTGTGTATTACAGTATGATATCAAACAAAGCTATCTTGAATTGTAATTGATATTAAGAGGAGATATGTTCGTCTAGTATGAAAAGTACATAACATAGCCAAACTGAAAACTACTCTCTAGCTGCATTCCATTTGGATTAACAGATTTCATCTTCAGCTGATGCTATACCTTCATCCTATCTTTACTTGCTTGATTTATCACATGACACATGTGGAATTAAATAGCGATGAATGTTGAACAATATAATATTATTCATGAGATCACTGAGTTCTATTTGAATGTGTCAGATCTGAAAGACAATAGGAAATCTTATTGTGAAATTGATATTATTTTATATTGATTTGAAATCGATTATTGTCTTATTTATTACAATTACTTCAAGCCATTCCAAGCAGGTAAGGCTTCCATATATTGATATGAACACTGAGAAAAATAAGTATGAATGTCTGTAACTAAGTCAAGCCTCTGATTAAATATCTAACTATGTAGTTGAAAGAATATATTTGTATGCAATTTTGTCGTGTTACTGTTAGATAAATACTACTGTATGATCGAAATCTGGATCTATGCTTTACAGTGTTTTTATTTTCCATATGTGATTACTACCAATTACATGAGGTAAGCTGTCATTCACCTCTATACTGATCGAAATCTATACTATGACAGATAGTCATCTCCCTTGCACCTGATGTTTACTCATATCAATTAATACTCACATTTTACACTAATCCTATGTATATTATTTCACATTTAGAGACTCAGTTTTCCATCTCAGTTTAGATCCTTTTACATCCAACCGTCACTTAATCTGCACTTTGAAATAATAGAATGTATCAAATGCCTATACTGCAGATGGACTTACCTGCAGACAGGAGAATGTTCTGCCTATATGGTAACCAGAAATTGAGACAAACGAAAGGTATCTCCTGATGTTGTCCATCTACATGTTCAACAATTGAGATGAGCTACAGTCCACTTGGAGGTGATAGCCCAAGTCTCAAATGTATAGAAGATTGAGGTGGAAGAAGTTGATGATTGTGATGATGATGTTCAAGGCAAGAACCATTCTAAGATAGTACCCTTGGACAACTTTGCCAATTGAAAATTCAGATATATAGTTTTGTACTATCAACTCAGATGTAAATATTACACTATTGAAACATACCGAATTTGATGAAATTAAAGTCAAGTTTTATCAAGATACTGGAACACTAGTTTGCATCATCCCAGATTACCACAATCACCCATACCTCATCCTCCCCTTCCATAGTTTTGATATCAGAATTGCTTTTAGTATGTAATGACATATGTTCTCGTATAGATGGATAAGTATAGATGTGGTTACAAACAGGAATAAGTGAGAAAGGTGATATCAATTATAAGGTAAGTAAGTAAGTAAGTACGATAATCACTAGCATGCCAAAAGCACTTCACGAGGTGACTATATATGTAGGGCTATTATCCAGCCTCAGCTGTCAAGTGCACTTGGATGCCAAGTATACCTGCGACCCAAGTGCACTTACAAGGCCAAGTGTACCTGCAAGTGAAGTGTACTTATAAGGACAAGTGTATCTGGTACCGCAATTACATACTGCTACTAACAAGATAGTTCAGAACAACTGGTCTGGCAAACAACTTAATTTGTTGTTCAATCATAGAAATCAACCAAGTACTCCCATGCTCAGCATTGACTGAGCT
Source organism: Wilcoxina mikolae CBS 423.85 (assembly GCA_014904905.1). Lineage (NCBI taxonomy): Eukaryota > Fungi > Ascomycota > Pezizomycetes > Pezizales > Pyronemataceae > Wilcoxina > Wilcoxina mikolae. Next base: position 1,417,682 of record MU122093.1, read on the forward strand.
CATATAGTCTACAAGATGATCAATACGATGGACTGGTATCATTTGTATTACACAATTGAATTTCTAGTTGTCAATGCTCACTACCTTGAAATTAATTGTTGCACATCAATCCAGTGTGTGTATTACCAACTAGGTCAAGATTCAACAGGAGATATATGTTATCGATGATTTGAGATGAGTTTGAATAATGAGTACAGTCCTATTCAGAGATGAATATCAGAGACAAGTGGTGGAAGATGCAGGCTGTACTACCTTATGGAGCAACTATTGTTCATCTGATCTGCAGCTCTGACAGGATCCCACTGATCAATCTTCTCAGGAGATCAGATATGTTGGTATTGGTATTTTACAATTGGCCATATCAACCTGACGGTACACAAAATACTATCATATCTCACCTACCTCATTGTTGCCATGTTATCTGTAACATACAAGTTTCAAGAATTTATAAAATAGCTAGTGAGCAGTTTAGACGCAAAGCTCATGCTACCACATTCTAGATTACGTACTACAAATTCAAACCACTTTTCAATGTCAATTTAGATATGACAGATATTAGGATCAATTATGGTGATGGCCTGATATGAGTCTGCTATCTGGTTCTAGCAAGCTATATAACAGATTATTTGGAGTGGATAAAGAACCTCAATGGAGTCTAGACTAATTGCTGCTCTAAGTGTGAATCTCCTGCAACTGCAACTGCCAAATTCCTGTCTCTAAATAAGTTGGTTCATTTTATATATTGATTTGAGATTTATGTAGCACAATATCAACAGCTATACAAGGCCAAGAATAGTGATACAATCATGGCAATCAAGAACTGGTTTGAAATGAGACATGTCTATCCAAGAAATACATTTTTCTACAATATGCCACTGGGAGATACCTCTGACTTGCACAAACCTGACCTAATGCACAATATTCATCTTGGTATGATTATAATCTACCCAGGTTTCTCATATGATACTGTTATGGGGATACGTGGCCGGAATGTTCAAGTACAACTATCTATCCCTTAAAAGTCATAGGTATCTTGAAGATAATCCTTCAGCCATCTTCATCGTACTCGGATGGAGGCTGACCAGTATAATACCAGTGAAAGTATTTGTTGACAAGGTTGTAGACTTAGCGGAAGACAGCTGCCCTGCAGATGTCTGTGATGGTGGTACTTCATTCGTACAGGACGTGAGTGTATAATACATCCCTATCAAGATCTTGAACATTCATAATGATCTATTATCTTCAAGTTATGAGGGTACAAAACTTAATAATATTTCAGTATCTTTTCTACTGGTATGTTCTGACTGTAGATTGCTGCTAGAGCTTACTGTTTTACTTTGCACCCAAAGGAGGCTCTTTTTAGAGCAGAGGGGCTGGCAACCAGCTCTTACTCACTACGATGACTTTAGCATTTGTACTGAACAGCTAAGACCACTGCTCAGTATGCTGATTACTTGATGTGGATAACTGTGCCAAATTTCCATTCGACTATTAATACTTCGTATAGTGTGAGGTATCACTATAGTTATCCTCATGTCGCGAGGTTTTGTTCTGTCACACTACACCATTTGCTTGTTCATCTGAAACTCCTGTGTGCCAGTGCAGAAAGTAGGATATATACAATATAGCTGATGCGTTCATCGAACTATCACTCTGGAATGGATCTCATGACTCGATGCTGAATCAGATAGTGTGTTATGAGTATAAGTCTAATTGTATGGATTAAATCGAGGACCAATCGATACCATGCCACATAGTATACCACCATTGCATCCTATATTCTCAACGGTGTTGCACACCTGACAGCCCAAATAGCTGTGATTGGTAGTTGACTCAGATACATGTTCCAAACAAGTAGCTGTTAATATGGGGTGCGGTGAACATACAAACTTTCGGCATTTCAGTCTACTCACAGTAAGGTTCCATAGATGGAACACTTTCGTCTGACTGCAGAAGGTCCTCTCCAGTTTACCGGTCTCTAGCCTGCTGTCCCACATAAGTTCAGATAGCGAAAGTAATTCTGGTGGAAAGAATCATACATGGTATACCTTAAAGTTCCCACAATGGTATGATCCTGTATCAGCAACATGATATTTGTAACTATCAGGGGCTGAGGCTTGCAGTAGCATTCCACTCTAAATGTTCCGAATGATATCTCCAGCATCTAAATGCAATAGACTATCTCTGTCCACATGAGAAGGTATACTATCTCCATATGAATTGATTATTTCACTTTGCCGGGACACAGAAATGATCGGCATAATCTCGAGAGATCCTCAGCTCTCAGTGGATGGACTCTCATTGGTATAACGTCAGCTAACCTCTGAGAGGTGATGACCATGAGTTCAGCAATCCCACCATACCTCATACTCCTGCTAAGGGAAAATTCCGAACAGATACTAACATCATCAAACAATAACCAAACATTTTATAAAATGGATTCAAGTCTTTTTGAAAACTGATAATCAGCTAGAATTACTGTTGACAATAAAAGGAATTGGTTCAAGTCGAACTGTACCAAGCACATATTTGATTCGTATTTGATCTGAGTTGTGATTTGAATGTTTAACCGAATTTCAGAAATGTCAAATGGCAATAGCTAAGCGAAGTGTTGTCTGATTGGCTTGATTATTGATATATCTTGTAGCGCTGGAGGATAATTACAAGGTGAATAAAATTCCAAGCCAGTTCGGACAGGAATATGTCTAGTTATTTATATTTCCAGTTGTGGGGTGAAATGGTCAGGTATGAGTATATATTGCTTGGTATTGATTCACCTCGCTCGAACTGAATCAGTTCATCAATGGAAAGTACTGCCAGCAGTTCATTGCCAATGCTAACTGGAATAATCGAATAATACCCAGATGGTACTACCTGATATAGGTATTACAGTGTGCAGCAAGAGATATTGTGATGTTTCTCAATAGTACAAGGCAGAAATACTATATCGTGTGATATTTGTAGTCCTAGTTCTCCCCTTTGTACTTCGAAATTTGACACCTACTCCGAAGGATGACTGTGGAACGGCTGTTGACTATATCCAAGCATATGTTAGCTTCTTTCATATTTGCCACTATTTATCACCTACAAATAATAATATCACTTATATGTTTAACCATCTCTGTAACTTCCATTCTAACATGGCTGTTTTTACTGAAGAAAGATCAAACAAGCAGATCAATTAGCAGACAGATGAGCTGTATACTGAACTGTATCAACAGCACAGATACGATATTGTCAAATTGACATCTAAATATGCTTCGTCTTCACAGCTGCATTTGCAAAGACAACAACAGGGAACAGAGGTGGAGGATGCAATACAAAATGTATATATCCAAGATATCCATTGTAATCTTCGACAGCCATACCTTACATTTCACTGTTCCAAATCTTTTTGTCAAGATGACAATATTCAACAGCTTAGTATCGTAATACTTGAACAAGCTCACTTGGACATAAACATATTAATATTCCTTTAATCCAATCGAGCGAATCGTATCTCAGAGCAAATAGTTGATATGATTATCATCTATTTCAATATCTTCTTACAATAGTCGCATTCCTGTTTCAGATTCGGGATACATATTAATATCAATGGAATAAACTATCATTAACATCTAGATTTCTTTTATTTTGTACCTTTGATTAGTTGCATTAACTGAACATACTGTATCTTTAATCGCAGTCTTTTAAGCTTGTACCATTTCAACATGGCAGGTATCTGCCGTCAGTACAACCAGATTGTATTCATAGTTAAAAGAGACATAACCGATATTGGCCAAGGGGTCTGCCTGGTAGCACCAGAGAGTGACATTGATTGCAAGCTTTTATAGGGTAAGGTTGTCAGTAACTGGTTGATCACTGTATCGAACAATGACTAGTATACATCTTCTTTGTTCAGTGGATAATTATTCAATGTCCTTTAATTCTTTTCCTTGGGTGGGACATTCTTTACACATGTAGATACAATTTCTGACTAGTAGGTGGATTTTGATTTGTGGACTTCAGGGACTGCTGGTGTTTGCAGGTCTGGTAGTACTGGAAGTATACCTTTCTGGGAGGTTTGAACTTGTACAAGTTATTCAACATGTTTTCCAAGGTATGCAATCCTATTGTGGGCTATTTTATGTTTAGTTCAATCAGGCCCAAGAGTGTGGCCAGTGTTGAGTTCTAGCTTATAAGTAGTATTGACAATGAACCATTGAAAGTTTGTACTATTGATGAATCAAATCCTTGCCAAGCTATTCCCCTCAAACTCCACCATATCGGTCCACAATTTGGAATGATAATGAGTAAGTGAGATCTTGTCCGATGAGCTCAAATATCAGTCCATCTTGTTTCTAACTGGTAGTGCTAGAAGATACACTTTGAAAATAGCTACTCAAACAAAAATTGTTTTACTTATATTCGTTCAGAAATTAAAGGTTCACAAATCATATTGTGATAAACTCTGTAGTTTCACTCATACCCCAGAACTTACTGATCCCCTTCTTTGCCGATTCTAGGTAGATCTGTATGTGTCAGCAGGGAGTCTATTAAAGAGCTCTTGGATTCAAAACAGACTTATACTAAAATGATAAAATCCGAAATCATGTCTTTTGGAATCAAGATATTTTGGGCTAGGCTGATCTGACCATGTGGAAAGAAGTGAATAGTTCGTTATATGGGCCTTGAAGGTCACTGAATTGAATGCCAGTATCTGATTGTGAATTGCAGTTGATCTGAATTACAGAGTGTGGAGATAGGAATAAAAAAGTAATTTTTCGATGATGTGGTATAAGTATTGCAATTCTCAAACTTTTGATCAGCAATAAAAACCTAAACTTCGTTCATATTTGCATCCAATGTTTGCATAGTTTCAAGTCAATTAGAGTAGAATTGGTTGTTCAGATAATCGGTGTAAGCTCTTTTGCAGGGGGGAAACTGAGGTGTAGATGAGCTCTGCTTTTGATCCAGCAACAATAAAGGTCGTGGGGGTGATATTTTCCAATGTAGAGGGGGTAATCAGAGATTGGATAACGATTCGTATGTTTTGTTTGTGGACAGCTATTGTTGTTGTTGATCTATTTTCGAAAAATAGTTCTGCTGGAATAGTTGCTGCTAATAAATATCAGTGACAGCTGGTGAGATAGTCTGATACTGCTATCCAGTATTACTACCATGATGCCAGTGATGCTCATATTGGATACGATTTAACTGACCAATATTTTGAGTAATGTAGAGGTTTGACTAGTGTATATGACTATCAGCAATATAAGACAGGATATTAGCCAAAGCTTCAGGAAATATATCACATTCTGATCAGACTGATATATACTGTTGGCAACAAAGTGGATCGGTTTTATCTGAGGTTTGGATCGATGTACAGGTGTTGTTACAAGCCTGTTCGGGAACGATTGACGTTCGAATGAAAATAGATATGTGAGTTCCTGTCCTATCACCATGATTTGTGATATATCTTGTAGCTCTTGAGGTTAGGTTCAAGATGAACTAATCATCGAGCTGATCGAACAAGAACTCACTCACTTATTGTCGTTCGCAATGTGGACCAAAATGGTAGGGTTTAATGCGAAAACTGTGGAAAGGATTCTGGTCACCGGAATCACAATTGGTTCATCAATGTTACGGACTTCCAACAGTTCATTGTCAATACTACTAATACCATGTGCTCCATAAGCTAGTACAGACACCCAAGATACCTGGTAAAGAACTGTATTCAATTCTGTCTGTACTCCAAGAGATTAATATTGTAGAGTCAGACTTGATATGGAATTGCACAGATAGTTTACAAAGAGGATGATTTTGATTTTCAGCTGCTTGGACAGGTAACTATTCAGAGGACAATATGATAGCTCAGGTTCTATAGGTTTGAAATCCTATATGTGAAAGAACGAACAATGTATCTATTGAAAATTACATTGAACAGTCAATTGATAATATGAGAGACTATGACACTTACAAGGAATACCCCAAACAGGAACAGATTGAGATCCTACTGGTAATAAGAAGATAATTAATGATCAATCAGTTTTGGGAATTTCTCCTGTACAATTTGCATCATCTGAAGCAGCCTGACAAATTGCATTACATGTGAATAAAAACGATATCGGCTTCAGGCCGGACATACGCCTAGAGCAAATCGTACACTTCAATCATGACCTCTTGAATCTTGTCATCATATGAGACTGTATGTACATATATACAGCCCCTGACATTGCGTTTGCACCACAAGATACAGCATTTCATAATGACATACTTATACAGAACACATCATTCTCACTGATGCAGTCATATAGTGTGTACACCTATTGATCCACAACACTACCCATGTGATACATGAGTACAATATACACCTTGACATAATGCAATATTTACAGCATATGATGTTGAGACAATGCACTGAAATGAACTTATATCACAGGGAATGGATATACTGCAGTAATATAAGTAAGTATGATGTTTCATATTAAACCCTAATATATACTGTTTCCCATTCCAAATACCTCCCATTCTAAATGGTATGCAACATGTCACAGCCAGCCTGATGTATATCCTCTAAACTACTATCTCCTTTGCAGTTATAGACTGACTCTGACTATATATCCTTTTCCTTGTCCTCATTTTCAATTTCATCCTTATATCCATCCTCACCCTCCTGAATCCCAATCGTATCATCATCAAGCTGGAGATCACGATGTCACTCAGCATGATTCATGGTACTGAGATTGTCTGTATACTCTTTATCACTGTCATTATCTCTATTGTCAATCCCATCCTCAGCATGGAATGACAAATTGTTAGCAATAGGGATGCAGTTCACAGAAATAAACATAGTCTTAATATCCAGCTATATCATCAGAGCTTCTATTGTAGACTTGTTAAATACATCTCAACGAGGCTGGATAGCACCGGGTAGCATGTTATTCGCTCCTTTCCAATGCAGAAAGAGGTTGTTGAGAACCACCTTTATGGACTTGCTTATACTCTGTCTCAATGGAGATGGAAGAACATTCCAAATATTCATGAGATAAGGGTAAGTCTCTGCAGAACATTAGAGCAATTGCATGCATTTTGAAGGCCATACTTACAGTAGTTATTATCTCGATTGAAGTAGTACTCCCACTCAGGTATGGTTCGCCAGATTTCAAAGTCATCATTTTCAACTGTTGTGGGAGCTACATATTTATTTTGTTGTCACTCTGACAGTACATGAAATGCGATGCCATACATGTTGACACAATCAGTGCCGGGAGAGTCAGTTTCCCAAATCTAGTCATTGAAGTCGTGCAAATACCTGGAATATTTGTGCATTCATAGGAAAAGATCTATATATAGAAATCTTCAAATTACTGCAACAACAAAGTCGCTAACTAATTATTAGTGGTGATAGTGATGCTAACAGTTGCAGACAAATTTCACATCAGGTATTTTGTATAATCACATTATCATACAAGGAAAGTAACATCTGAAAGAATTAGGTCAAATGTATATGTAGTGCTCATCATTATCTTCATAATGATACAGGTTGATAAGTCTCCCTATACAATCACTGGCCTTCTTGATCATGTCCATTCTAACTATATTGCAGCTGCCGTTTGTCAGACCTATGGCTAGTTAGTTAGTGATAATGCAATTCTGGAAGATACTTAACTATCTTGAGATACTTCTGCTGATATTTCAGGAAGCTAATATTGTCACCTTCCTGCATATATATCTTCGGCCAGGAAAACTGTATTGACAATTTTTTTCGAATACCATATATTAGTCAGTATCTACCACTCTCAGAATCATATAAGCTTCAAGTGTAAATTCAGTGTCATTTGGAAATAGTGTCTCACTCATCAGTTGCTTCTCCATCATGCGATGTATTGTTTCCAGTTCAGCAGTAACTTGAAGATCATCTGGTGCAAGGACACTTCAACTGCCATATTGTTTAGAGCTGACCAACAGACTCAATGGTGTCATCAGTAGACACAATTGAATAAGTGGTGAAGCCAATGATGATGGGTATAGACTTCAGAGGTGACAAAGGTTCATTAATGATTGAATATCGACATTGAACATGATACTGAATCCTGGTGATATTGATCTGAAGACTTAACTCGGAAGGGGCAGAGACAGTTTCGGAACTGGATTTGATGCAGATACAATGTTTGTAGATACTGAGGAGGCCTGAGTAGTCGAAATCAAACCTTTGATATGTGAAGATGTAGCCTTCATTCACTTTTACTTCTCCATGTCAGTCCGCAAATTGAGATTTCTCTTATAACTCTTTACTATACATGGTATTGGGGAGACAATTCCATGAGTGGCTTGTATTGCTTTTGGAATTGAGGATATAGCCTTGTATAGTGGCTTTGTTGTTTGGCTCATTTTCAACATATAGGAATAGCAGAAAGAAAGGCAGATAAGTATAACAAGGAAGCCAAAGGAGAGAAATTGCAGAGGATGAAGTTGTGATTTCATGTTCACAATGTAGACGAAGGGTAATACTGTGTGAAAAAAGACTGACATATCGCTGAGTATTGTACCCAAAGTATTCTCTCATTGTGGCACATATCCACACAATTTCATATTAGCTTGATATAAAAGTATCGTGTAGAATCTGATAATCACATAAAAGAAACTGCCGAAGATGCAAATACAACCCTGACTAGCCAAAATTCAATCAAATACTGGCAATCTCCAGTTCAATGAAACCCATGAAACCAAACACAATAATGCCACAAAAATCTAAACGAGACTACAAACAACTGTGTAAAACTCAAAGATTACTCCATCCTAGCGAAAGATGATATGCGAAGACTAAATCTAGTCCAGTTGCCAAACACGAACCTTTCACATTTGTCAGTATGCTTGTTATTTGCAGTACTGTTGAATATACTGCAAACCATCACTGATATCAAGAACCAATCATAAGTGCAGTCAGACGCCCCTCTCGAGCTGTATGAAGGTTTTACCGGCATTGATATCTTGGTGTGGAGCAACTGCAACCATCTTCAACGACTCGTCAATATCCACTGATACTGATACATCATAATAGATTGCATTCCCCTGAACCATAACCTCTACTATTAGTTAGTGATGGTAACTAACCATCAGAAGTTCATACCATTGATGAACCAGTTCGATTCGAGCAAAGCAGATCCTTGCCAATACATGTTCCCTCAAATCCCACCATGTTATCTCACAACCTGAAACAATAATAAGTAAGCAGAATGTTGTCCAATCAGCTCAACATCTTATTCATCATATTGATAACATCTAGCGCGACAGCATGAATCAAAGATCGAGCTGATCGAATATGATCTCACTTCCTTATTGTCATTGGTACCCGAGTCGAACTTCTGGTTGGTCCGATCTCCCATGAACAGATCCGTATCGTTCCCAACATGTAACTCCACTACCACTCGAAATATTGCCTTGACAATTTGTGACATCTTTATTAGTCGTATAACACTGGTACTCATTAACTCTGTCAGTAAAGATTACATCACCATTTCAGGTTATGCTTTCAGAATATCTTGGGGAGAGGTACACTTGAAGTGGTAAGAAGTAGTAACATCCCATTGTGTCATTGCCGAGTGGTATATTTGAACACACCTGGGAGTTGGTGTTGGATGCTCGGCCAGTTCAGAGGCACCAGGTATTCCTGGGGAAGACAACTGTAATTGTGGTGGTGGTGGTTCTGGTCGTGGTGGAGTACCTCTGGCAATCCTTGGTGTAATACCGGGAGCGTCACTCCAGATTTACCAGTACAAGTAGTATCCTTACTGCTTTCAGGACTTGCTTGCGATGGATGTTATGAAGATTCGCTCAGGATGTGAAAGTCACCAATAGATAAGATTCAAGACAAAGATGTTTGACTTTCCAATGTGTATATTGTTAAGGCTTGTTCTCCTCGTCAAGAAGCTTGCCCTTCTACCCTCGAAGATTCTAGAGGTCTTTATACCTCTATCCTCTCGCTCTAACAATTACTTCTATCTACGCTTTTCTCATGAGCTCCTCTACCTAACCTTTACTTCGCTCCAATGGCCTTCCTGTCCTCCAGCGCTCTTTCGGACCTTCCGCATCTTTCCGCTTCAGATCTCTAACTCAGACGAATAGAACCCCTACTGACATCAGTCCTACGGACTTATGTGGTACAGACCTATCGAATCCTTTCGATCTCTTTGCTTCCAGACGAATGGTATCCTTTCGATCGTGAGGGACATAGAGGCTTCGTTTGCTATATTGCAAACGCAGGTGCTTTCGTATCTATAGCCTCTCAGCTGTCTTTGCACTATCGATGGCATGAGCTGGCAGGGCATCGCCCCAATAACTACTTCTAACTTTTTATCAGTGGTGTGGTTGACTGCATGACAGCTCATCTGATTTCGTTGGGTACGAGTGATATTCTGTGTAGTTTCGATGACGTCCAGGGATGGTGCTTGTACTATCCCGATACGGCTATCGTCGAGTGATCGTAGGTGACCCCGCTCCGATGGCCTTTGGTGATATACAGCTTGTGCGATGTAACACTACCCCCCTCCTTATAGAGTTCGTCTCTGAACGATCATACTAATCTGCTCTTCGTTGCCTTTGGTAAAAGTGACCTCTTGTGCCCAAAACCCAAAGTTCTTCCTTTTCTCCTTTCCTCCTTGGTAAAAATGCAATCCCTTGTGCCCCAAAAACCAATTCTTTTTCCTAGGTGTCTTGCTAGCCATTAAAAACCCTTCGTTGGGAAAAGGTACTAGCGCAACCTCTTGTCCTTAGCTGCCTGGGGATTCCGCTTATGATAATCCTTCAACAACCCTTTGTGATCAAAGTTCTCATAAGGTTCCTCAGTCCAATCTGCTTCGTCTGGATATCCTTTCCATTTAACCAGGTATAGCACCTTCTTTCATTCCTTGCTATACTGGCTGCCCATGATCTCTTCAACCTCATAGCCTGTCTCATATTCGTAGCCTTGTACATCATAGCCAAATTCGTTCCCTTCGCTGGTGGCGAGTTCTGGTGCGGGTCTGATGGGAACAGTGGCTGTTCGATAGGGTTCAATGAGAGAGACATGGAAAGTGTTATGGATTCGCCAACGCTTAGGCAATTCAAGTTTTAATGCGGTGGGTGAGAGTACTTTTAGCACCTTGAAAGGACCATGTAGCTTCGCATCTAGCTTTCTAGATGGGCGTCTGGTAATAAGGTTCTTTCCATTTAGCATTACTAGATCACCAACCGAATGCTTCGTAGGTTCCTTAGCACGCTTGTCATGGTACCTCCCCTTTGTCTCTTGTGCCTTCTCTAATCCTTTTCGACATAGATCATGCACACCTGACATCCAATAGACATAGTTCCTAGATGCCGGATTCTTTGCTTCTGCTTCAACAGGCCAATTCGTTCGAGGATCGAACCCATAATTCGCCAAGAAGGGTGACATGCCAGTCGCGGTGGTAAGTGAGTTGTTGTAGGCATACTCTGCTATTGGCAACATCTCAGACCAGTTATCCTGTTCGTAGTTGCAGTAGTTCCTTAGGTAGCATTCTAGCGTTTGGTTTATTCTTTCTGTTGGACCATCAGTTTGTGGATGGAATGGCGAAGACATCTTCAATTGGATATCGAGAGCTTCAACCAAGGAAGATCAGAACGCAGATGTAAACCTGGAATCTCTGTCTGATACAATATTTGATGGTAGACCATGAAATCTCCATACTTCTTTCAGGAAGATCTTGACCAAGGCTGTGGCTTTCTTTTCGCCATCCTTCAGTGGTATGAAGTGAGCCATCTTTGTGAACCTGTCAACAATAACCCAGACCGATGAATATCCATCAGATACAGGTAGATCGATGATGAAATCCATAGAGATTGAATCCCATGGACGGTACGCTAATTCGAGAGGTTGTAGAAGTCCATACCGAGCGTGGCGAGCTGCTTTGTTCTTCTGGCATTCAGGGCATGAGCGGACGTAGTCTTCGATGAATTTCTCCATCTCTGGCCAAAAGAAGTTCCTTCGAACCAGCTCAATTGTCTTGTCCTGTCCCATATGTCCTGCTACCTTCGAATCGTGTTCTGCTTCGAGTATTTGCTTTCGTAACTGTAGATGATCTGGAATCCTCAGCCTACCTTTATAATAAAGGGCTTCGTTTTCGAAAGAGATGTCAGGGCTTGGGCTTCCTTCCATTGCTCTAACGTACTCTTCCTGCCATGCGGCGTCGTTATTTGCAGCACCTACCACTACTTCTAATAACCAAGAATTGAACTTGACTACTGGGATTGACCTTAACTTAGCAGAAGAAATCATAATCTGTTCACCTCGTAGCTTCGCTGCTGTCACATGTACTGTTTCCCCTTCAGATGTTACCAGCTGATCAGGTCTTAAAACGGAGTGTATTGGTTGATTTTCATTTTCTTCAATACTACCTCCCCCCTTTTTAGGGCGGTACTCCGAACGCCTAGATAATGCATCTGGTTTCCCATTTGCACTGCCTGGTCGGTAGAATATCTTGAAATCATAACCAGCTAGTTCCTGTGCCCATCGGGCCTGTCTTCGATTCAATATCTTAGTAGTGGTAAAGTACTCAAGATTTTTGTGATCGGTAAACACACTGATTTGATGGGCTGCACCTTCGAGATAACGTCTCCATTCCTTAAAGGCAGATACTATTGCTAGCATCTCTTTATCGTGAATCTCATAGTTGATCTCTGCCTTATCCATCTTTCGAGAGTGGTAGGCCACAGGGTATAATCGTCCATCAATCACTTGGAAAAGGACAGCACCGATGGCGAAGTCACTGGCATCAGTTTCAATAACCACAGGATGTTCAGGTTCAAAGTGACGAAGGATTGGTGCCTCAGTAAAACACTTCTTTAACAAATCGAAGGCCTCTTGACAGCGTGGGTTTGCCTTCCAATCGAACCGTTTATCAGTTTGTTTGGTTAGGTCTGTCAATGGTCTGCAGATTCTGGAAAAGTCCTTAATGAAGTGTCAGTAGAAATTGGCAAATCCTAAGAATGACTGAACGTCCTTTACTGAGTCTGGCGTTTCCCATTTCAGGATAGTATCAACCTTGTCTTCTGCCATGCTGACACCTTCTCCCGATATGATATAACCAAGGAATTCAACTTGTTTCTGGTGCCATTCGCACTTATCTGGTGCTATTGCCAAGTTGTTTTCCTGTAATCTACGAAGGACTTCTCTTGTCAATCGTACATGCTCTTCTTCCTCTTTGGTATAGATGAGGATATCATCTATATATACCACAACTCCATGATTGATAAGATCTCTCAGGATCTCGTTCATCATATCTTGAAATGAGGCTGGCGCATTTGCCAATCCAAACGGCATACATAAATATTCATAGTGTCCATATCTCGTACGAAATGCTGTTTTACATTCGTCACCAGGCTTTATTCGAATGAGATTGTAACCAGCCTTTAGGTCAATTTTTGTAAAAAGCTTTGAGCCAGTAACTCTGTCCCTAAGTTCGTTCATAAGTGGCAAAGGGTACCGATTCATGATCGTGACGCGGTTGAGTCCTCTGTAATCCACACACAACCTTAAACCCCTTCCATGAGTCTTTGGGACGAAGAGTATTGGTGCTCCAGCTGGTGACTTGCTTGCACGAATCTTGCCAGAATCGAGCATTTCCTTTAGATATTCTTTAAGGACCGAAAGTTCTTTCTCGGAGAGAGCGTAGATGGGACCCCATGGAGGCTGCTTCCCATCCTTTAAGTCTATTGCATGGTCAAATGATCGATGTGGTGGTAGAGCGTTGGCAGTTTCCCCATTATATACTGATTGAAAGTCTCCGTACTGCCATGGAATTCGTTTGACCCAAACGATCTCCATTTCACCTGCCACATTGATATGCATAGATCCAATTACTCCGATTCACCGTGAATCAGTACCAAACTTGAGGATACTATCGTCATATTCAATCGAGAAGGAGCTTACTGCTACCTTCGTACGATGCTGATGACAATGTTTCGATGTGAATTGGATCTTATCACCTTCTTCAGTGATCCCTCTGAGTGCTCCATGCTTGACAATCCACCAGTAAGGTAACATGATATCAGTTGCTGATTCCATGGGTCCGATTTCGAAGGTTTCTTTGGTATAATGGTTTTCGTACCGAAGAGTAACTGGGAAGGTATACTGCCATCCAGCTCCTTCTACAATCTCGCCATTGAAGTTCGCAACTGACTTTGGTTCTGCTCGAGTAACCAATGGAACACCATTAGTCTCAGCCCACTGCTTTGACATCATAGGTGTATCACACCCTGTATCCAAGAGGACTCTAACCAGGACGTTCTTCTTGTCCTTGAATGATGCAAACATACGTACTGTGGGTCTTGAACCAGTTTTTGGTTCTGGAGGTAACTGCTTCGTTTTCTTGAGTTGAGGTTGAGGTGCTTCGGCCGAAGCCTTGCGCTTTCTGTCTTTTCGTGTAGAAACCATAATGAACTGCCTTTCGACACAGTTCCAGCCGCAACGGGTTGTGGTTCTAGTGGTAGTTATATGCGTAGAGGTGTCTTTATGATTGTTTCGATAATGTGGTAGTCATATGTTTGCACTTGGGTACTATATGACCAGCATATTTCGAGTACTGAACTCATCCTCAGGTACCCTTTTATTAAGAAACTGTTTCTCATTATAACTAAACTCAAGATATAACAGTCTGTGGGTTTCTATACCCAAAAGGAAAGATCGCAATCCTAAACCTAAGAAAAGACATAAGAAACCCAGCGTTTCTCAATCATCATTTTCCATACCATCAGAATCTACCTCATACAACCTCTTCGAGAGTGCGTGAGTTGCAGATGCTGTGATCCTGTCAGCCAAGTTCCTTGGTCTGACCTTCGAACTGGAAGCTGTAGTCTCCTGCTTCGGAGCTTCCTTCTCATCCTTGGGCTTCTTGTTCTTCTTGCTAGACGAAGCCTTCATGGGATTCTTGCAGAAGAACCATTGATCATATTCAGAGGATCTACAACGTTTGCATTCATTGCGTTTGGCTCTTGCTTCTAGCAAACTTTCAGGAATACCCTTAAGGGCGTCAGCCTTATCAGAGTGAATAGGCTTTGGTCCCTTCTTCTCTGTTCGAGGTTTCTTGGGGTCAGAACCTTTGTCCTTCTCTGGCTTCTTTTCTTGGTTCTTATCTTGCCCCTGGTGCTCATCTCTCTTTCGTTTGTTTCCCTTCTTGCCTTGGGAGTTGTTACGATTCTGATAAGACCGATTCTTCTCTGCCAACCGATCTTCGTATGATACACCCACTCGTCTCATTAACTCGATGAAGGCTGTGTCATCCTTGGGTGGTACCTCTGCGGTTGACATTCGATCCAAAATTTCCTCATTCATT
>MU122093.1:1435690-1746863 GCA_014904905.1 Wilcoxina mikolae CBS 423.85
TATCTACAGCCTCTCAGCTGTCTTTGCACTATCGATGGCATGAGCTGGCAGGGCATCGCCCCAATAACCACTTCTAACTTTTTATCAGTGGTGTGGTTGACTGCATGACAGCTCATCTGATTTCGTTGGGTACGAGTGATATTCTGTGTAGTTTCGATGACGTCCAGGGATGGCGCTTGTACTATTCCGATACGGCTATCGTCGAGTGATCGTAGGTGACCCCGCTCCGATGGCCTTTGGTGATATACAGCTTGTAAGGTGTAACACTTGGAGGTATAACTGCCATTCCCTTAATAATAGCCACAACAATGAGAGGGTTGTAAGCTGTAATGGAAAAGAAGATGGTCACGGTGTTGTTGCTATTGAGTAATTTCACATTCCATAGCTTCAGAGTGATTTAGCCAGGTATAACTAGACACTCAAGAATACAACTGGTATCTCTCGCAGGAGCTAGACGATTCATGACATAGTGTACAGCAGGTGTGATAAGATTCTCGATTCGTGAGAGATGCAATCTATTTGGTTTCTAGACTTCTAGTGAAACAAAATATTGTTCTAACAGTCATGGCTTTTCGGGGCGTAGCTATCACAATACACAATGCAAATCCTGAAGGGATATATAATTGTTGCACTGGTAGGGATGGTATTGGTGGAGATGTCCTCAGATTGTTGGTTCTTTTGGAGGGCAGAAGCAATGATGGTCGGTAGCATTGCAAGTATGTGAGATGGTGGCTATAGCTTCGATCTTCTGGAATACTAGGTATCATTTTTGGCATGGCCATTGCCACGTTTCGAGTTGTCACAGTTGTCAGAGTTGTCAGAGTCTCTGTCGGTATCAGTGTCAGCAGGTAATGGCGGTTTATCTTTGTGATATAATTTCATTTTCACCTGAGTTTTATCGAAACAGTCTCAGAGGAGGGCCTGGAGGCCACTCCAGATTCCATGTAGTGTTGGCAATGAACCGGATCGTTTCGAGACGTATCGAACCAAGCAGGAATTCGGTTCGGATTCGATCCGGGATTTGTCAGATTTAGCCGGTTTGTCACAAACTGATTTGCGAATGATTACATTTCGAACAATAATAAGTAAGCGAGTTCTAGTCCGATTACCCTGATTGTTTACGCGTTCAAAAGAGTCCGAGTCCAGCTACAATTCGCATTCTGAATGGCGAAATTCGGTCAAGAGTTCGCTTACTAATTGTTGTTCGATATTGTGGGCCGAAATGGTGGGGTTTGAGGCGAATGGCTTGGCAAGGATCTGCTTCACTCGAACCGAACTGTTTCGTCAATGGTACGAATTCCAGACGGTTCTTTGCCAACACTAATTCCATGTATTATAGTTGAGGTGATACCTGATCCTGCCACATCCCCTGAAACTGTGCAAAATGGCTTGAAGTGACTGAGTTTACAAAAGGATATTACACATCAAATCAACCGCACTATCAACCTTGATACCTTGAATGGCCTACTTCTGAATAAATCCCTGAATGTGTCTGGTTAACAACTGCTTCGTGAAATCATATAGGTGTAGAGTGTCTATCATGTCATTGGTTTTGGCTGGGATTTATAGGATCTTTTTAGGTAGCATTGCAATGATCTGTGATGTATATAAGATGTTTGAGGGGTGGGTCCTGATTAAGGTTAATTTGCCCACAAATGAAGATGAGAGTGGTATAAGGGTTAAGATAAAGTAGTAATGATGGAGAAGAATTGAAATGGAGAGAGTATATATCAGTATATATACAATACAGTGTGGCCCATCAGGATGCTGGAATCCTGAAGAGTGACACACAGAAGAGTTGAAACCGTTAGTGATATTAAATATCACACCTGAAATGGAGCTTTCTGAGTATTGAGCCGCTATCAGCATATCTCTTTTGCCTTGACAGATGTACCACATATTTTATATAACTCTGAGAGGCGATTGAACTACTTCCTTAGTGTCAAATACATGTGTCATGTAATTGTAGGTTCGAAGTATCAAAGTCTGTCAGTTTGGGTTCCTACCATATGTCAGTAATATCAAGTTCTACTATAATGATGCACTGTGATGACAAACAGTGGGACCCTGCCATATAAAGTGAGAGAAGTGTCACCGGCATCTCTGGCAGTTCATAGGCCTCTCTAGACACCACTATTTGACCCTTGGCAGCGGTGTCATTCACTCTGAACTCATATCTTGGCATCCAAAATGAGTGATATCATATGTTTTTGTCGGGTTTTATATCATCTGTCTGGTCAAATATCAAACAAGCAAGCAATCAAGCAAGTTCATAGATTCTTTCTTATATTTGACTTATCATTAGAGTCAAATTAGGTTCTGAGCATGACTATATTGTCACAAAGTATGTCTGCAGTATATTCCACAGTAATATTTCTTTTATATACAGCTTTGTGAGGTTTGTATACCATGGAACTCAATTCCACTCCCCTTGCTTGGCACATCGGGAAAGAAAACAAGTTGCACCTCTAACGCCGGAACGTCTAGCACGTATCGGACGCTTCAAGCGAAACTTCTTGAGCCTTGTCATACCATGGCACTACCCTGGCATTACAGATGCAGCATTTGCATCCAGAGGTACTTTGAGACACAGCATTTGCATCCATACACACTTACAGGTAGAGCATGTGTATCCACACACACTTATAGGCGGAGCATTTATTTCCAGATACAGCACACTGTATGGTCGCAACCTTGATTCCCGGTCACAGCCTTGATTTACCAGGGCAGTCAATTGATTACTTAAAGTGATTCTTGATTCACAAATTTATTGCTAACTATATACAAAAAATCATGGTCGATCATAGATGCACTTGGAGCTAGTTCACGGACGGAGAAGATCGTTACAGGCTGGGTGCAAACGGTTGGGCTAGCATTGCCCAGCTGGTGGGAGACGATTGAGATTGGCAGGCTCACCGATGGCTGGATGCGATCGAGCCGAGCTGGCTATATGCGATCGAGTCGTGCTGGTTCACCGCTGGCCAGACGCGATTGAGCTGTACTGGCCAGATGCGATCGAGCTGTACTGGCTCACCGCTGGCCAGATGCGATCGAGTTGTGCTGGCTCTCGGCTGTATTTATACCGCAAGCAGATCTGGACGGAAACATTAGCATTTCGATCAGGTGTGTTTGGAGATTAAGCTGGGCTGCCTGTCGACTGACTAGACATGATCGAGCCAGGCTGGCTCTCGGGTGTCTGGACGTGATCGAGCAGGGCTAGCATTCGGCTGGCTGGAGATGATCGATAAGGACTGACTGGTTACCTCGGTTAAAATTATCTGTACATCTGTTAGCATTGCAAATAAAGGGAGTGACTGTGAGAGAGAGAGAGAAGTATCATAGAGTTGAACTTAGAACTTAAAACTTAGAACTTAGAGTGCAACTACAGTTGAAAGTAAGGGGGGAAAAGGGTCAGACTATATATGAAGGGTGCATACCCAGTCTCGGTAGCCAAGTACACTTACCAGGCCAAGTGCGTTTGCGAGCCAAGTGCACTTATGAGGGCCAAGTGCACTTACCAGGCCAACTGCACTTACAAGCCAAGTACACTTATGAGGCCAAATGTACTTACGAGATCAAGTGCACTTACAAGCCAAGTGCACCTGATACCGCCATTATACTGGATCTCGGCTGGCTGGATGGCATCGAGCCAGGCTGGCTTTCCGCTGGCGGGTGATAATCGCTCTCCGCTGGCGGGTGATAATCGAGCTTGGCTGGCTTACGGCTGGCTGGAAATGTTCGAGCTGGACTGGCTATTGGCTTGCTGGACGCGATCGAGCCGGACTGCCTTACCGCTGGGGGGAGATGATTGTGCCGGGTTGGCTGAACGCGATTGAGCCGGACTGGCTCTCCACTGGCAGGAGATGATCGAGCTGGACTATCTGTCGGCTGGCTGGATACAACTGAGCCGGGCGGTCTCCTGGCTGGCTGGCTTACGGCTGGCTGGTCACCATGCAATTGGAACGTCC
The DNA here is from genome assembly GCA_014904905.1 of Wilcoxina mikolae CBS 423.85. NCBI lineage: Eukaryota > Fungi > Ascomycota > Pezizomycetes > Pezizales > Pyronemataceae > Wilcoxina > Wilcoxina mikolae. The sequence continues at coordinate 1,439,659 of MU122093.1, forward strand.
AGATGAAGAACACAGTATATTAAGTGTCCCAACATGCTGTGCAGACTGTTATGTGACCGGGTGAATACCTAGCGCCGAGAGTTGTTTTTGCAGTGCCTCACATCGTATTGTCGCGGACTTACATATTACTCAGTCTACCGACATTCCAGACGCTTCAGACATACAACTCACATCAGGGCGTTACTAATACATCCGAGCACAGGGATTGTTATCTGATGTACTGACCCTTGTATGGCAACGCTCTAAACATTCTGCCACCTGCATATACAGCCCACAATACTGTATACACTATATGTACCATTGCTTCCATACAAACTCCAAATCATTTCTGCCTGTTTGCTTGAAATCCTAGGGGTATGACCTGTAGCTCAACAAATACATCAACAGTGACCATCATTGATATCGACTCCAACCTCTTGAGGTGACAACAGACTCCAAGCCCTCTGAACTCGTTCAAATAAACTCCTAGTGATGTGTTCATGATTCTCACAGTGATATTACTACCAACCATGACCAGGTTGACATTCCTGATATGTTGCTTCCATTGCACACATCTGCCTCTCTAGAACTATCCAAATTTGATACAACAATCTGATTATATCTAGTATTGGCAATGAAGTTGATCAGTATATGATAGATCTAACCGAGTCGGACTTCGAAGCGATTTCATTCCAATGTTGGACAAAGTTTCAAGGTTCGACTCAAATATCGAACCGAATCACACAATTGCCAACAAAAATAAGCAAGTGAGTTGTCCTCTGATCTGCTTGGTTTTGTATTATCTTGTAGTGTGTGACAATAGTTACAAGAAGAACTAAGAACGAAGCCGATCAGAAAGCAACTCAGTTACTTAATTTGGTTTGCAGTTGTGGGGCGAAATGGTACGGTTTAAGGCATATGGCTTGGCAAGGATCCGCTTCCCTTGAACCGAACCTGTTTGTCATTGGTTCGAACTTCCAATAGTTCGTTGCCAACACTCATCATATCCCCAAATTGAAGCCCCTGTTGCATACAATTTGACTGATGATGAGTACAATATGGAGCTTTAAATACACAACCACTTCCATCTGTTCAATAGTGAGGAGTAGAACAATTTGACAGATCTGGTCACATCAAACGGTATTTCCACCAACTTGAACATCATGGATTACTTCTTCAAGGACAACAGCATCCTTCAAAATAGTCTATTGGATTCATAGAAATTGAATTACAACCTCCAACTGAAGGTTGATATAATGGTGGATGGACTTGACCAGGGCTCCTGCAAGGAATCTACATTGCAGATAGCATTGAATGTCCAACATTTGAATACAATTGAGTTTTGTCACTGAGACCTTATAAAGTGTGCACAACAGCTAATTCGGCAGCAAGCCTGTAAGGATCATGTTATACAAATTGCGAAATGTTACTTTAATGATACTGAGTATCGTGTTTATAAAACGATGCATACTGGAATCTGATAGTGGGATAAGCAGGTAAGTAACTTTCTTAGTATACCCTTGACAATGCTCACAATTGTGTAGATACCACTAGCTGTTTGTGACCCACTGCTACTGATGATATTCATGTCTGACAGTATACTCCTGAAGAACATCACTTGTATCAATAAGGTATGGCCAATTCATATAAACATCAGCAATATATCTGCCACTGCACAAATGAAGTACATGATGAATAGAATATTGTTGATTGCACTTTGGTCTATTTCCATCACGATATGAGATGTTCCCATCTAATAAAGAAATGTTCAGAAGGATTATAACCGAATAATATCTCAGAATGTACTGCAGCATATGGTACAACTCCTACTCAATTGCAAGACATGTACCTTCTATTCCCAGTTTTGCGATGGCAACTTCAGGCATTGTAATTTGATACTGGCTGCATAGATAGCTGAATACTCCAAGCAGTATGACCTTTACGATAACAAGAATGGTGTATACTACTGGGGCGAATGCCTCAAACAGGAAATGGGTAATCTACCCCGCAGACATGAGTAATATAACTTCCCAAATCATAATATGTATTGTATACTCTCAGATTCAAATATATCCCTGAGCATTACCAATCTCAGAAGTCATGATATCAATCCAGACTACAAGATCTTATGGTACCTCAATTGTATCAGAATCAATCTTTCCAACCCTGATCTACTCCACAGATTGCAAATTCAGATGTTGAAGCCCCTTTTGACATGGTTCCACAAAATTCATCAGGAAATAAACCCTGCAGCAGGGCATATTACTCACACCTGAATGTTGGTAGTATACCTGGAGTACCTCGAATGTCAGTAAGATGGATATCATGTAAGTCAGTGATGATAATATATGAGGTACTGTAAAACAACTCTCAGCACTAGGTATTCACACTGTCACATATTGCTCTGCACAGCACCTTGGGACACTTAGTATACTGTGTTCTTTGTCTGGCCAGTACAATTGCATGGCGCTTGGTACCTGGTGGCAACACTGCACTGGGTATTATAATGATGATGCTATACACTTCATATTACATCATAAGGTCTGCCTATCTCTCTGAGCTGTTTACAATGGAGAATCACTTTGCTTGCATCCATGTCTTAGCTGGAGGCAAGCAACTTGAAGGTCTGCGTATCACAGAAAGTAATGTTTATTAAGTCTATTTACAGTTCTAAATACAGTTTATACACTATTCACTGCTGTATTCAATTCCATCAGGAAAAAACTGAGTTGTACTCCAGATGCAGGAATGTTTATAGTGCATCGAACGATTCAGATAAAATCTCGTGAGCCTCATTGCCGAGTGACACTGCACGTGAGTATACACCACCCCTGGCATTGCACTTGCACCTCATAACCCAGCATTCTGTCCTTCTTGATCTCTAAGAGTAGGTCATCATAGCATTCAACTGTCAGGGTTATCAAGAGTCAACCGAAAGGCTTCTCATAGCCAATAATATAATCAGAACATCATGATAGGTAATCTTCAGGGTTTCTGGTTTCTTGCCAATACTCAATTCTAAAGATGTGTGCTGAAAGAACCTCCAGCCATGAAGACGGTTGTAGTGAGAGCAATTTGGATGTTTGCAAATACTAGAGATTCTTGTAGTCACATTGCACTAGGGGACTGTGCCTAATACCATTGAGATAGTGACGACACGGATACATAGTGGCAATGATGGTGAGAAGCTTGCAGTTGTATGTATTGTAGTTCTTATCAGCTGGTTAACATTTCTGCAAGTAACAATTGACTGGATGGAGAGTAGTGAACCGTTGTACTGTTTCAGGATACCAGCAATCATCAACCCACTCCAGTTGGGATGGAGGATCATTGGATGGACTGGGTCGATAAGTAACAGCATGACTGATTTGGATAAGACCTTCTTGAGCTATGGAAATGCCAATTCAGTATCTCTTGTCTGTTCCCAGTGGGGCCTGAGCATCTCAAACTTCTTGTCCCATTGTCGATTAGATGATGACCCTCATATCTCGACACCGAAGGCTCGTCTGCATTCTTCAGAAGTGTTGGCAATGAACCTCCGGGAATTTATACCATTGACGAACCGGTTCGGTTCGAGCGAAGCGGATCCTTGCCAAGCTATACTCCTCAAACCCCACCATTTCGGCCCACAACTGCGGACAATTATAAGTACGCGAGTTCTTGTCCGATAGGTTCAATATGTAGTGCATCTTGTAGCTAACGTCACCCGCTACAAGATGTACTACCGTTCAAGCCGATCGCGCAAGAACTCGTTTACCTATTGTCGTTCGAATGTCGATGCTTTGCGAACCAGTTTGAGGCAAACCTCGGAACTTTGTCAATTCTCGGATCGAATCCGCTGCGAACCCCATATTGATTCGATCCACTACGAACCGATCCGCTTCATTGCCAACACTATTCTTCAGTAACATTGTAAGTGGGTTGATCACCTTTGCATAGTTTCGAATGATCTTCCGATACATATTTGTGAAGTCAAGAAGTACTTGGATGATCTATATCGACCTGGAAGTTGGCCAACACTCGATGGTCATGATCCTATTCGTTTTCAGGCTGTCACCTGTCGCACTGATAAAAGAGATAAAGATGCCGACCTCCAAGACTCCAAATGTGGCAATTCTTCCACATTGGAATTGACACCGCACTGCTGCAGCTATTGCAGTAGTTTCCACACATACTTGTCGTACTTTTTCTCATGGGTAGAATCAATCTGAATATCATCGAGTTAACACACAGCAAATGTATTAATGTTAGGATGCAGGAAATTATCGATATTCACTTAGAATATAGCTGGTATATTCATTAGGCGAATTCTTATGTTTTTGAACTGAAACTGATTGTACCTAATTTGTACTGTCATCTAGTTCTTATCACCTTTTACAATGAGCAAAATGTGATTGGCTCTGTAAACATCAAACTTTGTGAAGATTCTGTCACTGCATATATGGATATGTATCTCGGAAATCAATGGAAGGGGATTCCGATTATTGATGTTGCGCACATTGAGAGGTTGATAGTCTATGCAGTATTTCAAGCCACAATCGTTCTTCTTTAAAATCTGTATTGCCACTGCCATCAGTAATGATGCCCACTAGATGAAACTATTGGACAGATTTATGTTGATATATATCCTGAGAGTTCTTTACTGAATCACAGATAGATTGTAGATACGTGTATATGCCATCTTGTATCCGTATACCAGATTGATTGCATGGTCAATTTACCTGTGCAGTAGTACTATCTCTTCTCTTGCCTTACTAAAAACCTGCAGGACCTCACAATATTTGGCATAGATCCGGCCGCTATTATCTGTAATCACAATTTCCAAAGCTCCATCAGCACTCATTAGCTCTGTACTTGTACTCTGCTATGAACAGTAGGGATTTGTGTGTATCTGAAAAAGGATAGTTTGCCCACAATGGAGGTAAGCCCCTATAGCCAGTATCTTCCTAAAGGATTCAGCGAGCCACCAGTAGCTAATCAAGTATATGTGTATGTTCCTCTTCTCACTGCTGCCACTGCTGCTGTATCTTGTTCATTTAGCTCCAAGGACTCCACTTACTTTCTGCAGCGCTGATACCTTCAATGGAAGCTTTCAACAATCTAGTACAATTGCCAATTTGTATGGCCAATAAATTGAGAGTCTTGTCTCTAGGTAAGAGACTTTTGAATGCAGTGACTCCAAGAAGATATCTGTCTGGAAAACTGTCCCCAGGTAGAGAACCCTTACCCTCTGCCTATGGAATTTTCAAAATCATCTGGATAGATGCCGGGGTATTTCTAATTGCTTCTTGAGACCTGCAAAGCTAGAAGGCGACATGCCATTCAGTCGATTTTCGAATTTTTCCTCTTAACCCATTGGAAGACAAAATTCAAGTCACACAACTTCATTTAAACAACTATCCACTCCAATTGATCAACCAGAGCTAAGTGCTCAAAATACTGAACTGAGATGGTCATTTTCAACCCCTTTGCAGAAATCATAACCTGCCTATCTAGGCTCAGAGTGGAGATAAATCACGGTTCATGTACCATCCTCAGTGGCCTGATCACTTTAAGAGATATAACGATGATCATCGTACTGCAGTGAATTGAAGTCTGAATGTACTACATCTTGCTGTATCAATTTCATATAAGTACTTCATAAATGATGTGTGATAAATCTGTCACCTCTATAACCCAAAAGTACTGACTTGAAAATGGAGCCCTGTGGAGCTCAAGAAAAACTTTCGATTTGTGAGTATTTCAATAGAGTTGGGTCTCATCTATCTTTACCAACAAAGATCCCATTCCCAATGTATGTAACACTAACTGCTACTCGTTTACCCTCTCCTGCCGTACAAGGTGCCGGGAAAATTATGTGAGTGTTTTGACTGTTGAGTGTCGAATGACTTTTGGTACTTCACTTGAAACCCAGCAAGATTTGAAGTATTCTGATAGATGTTGATTTTATTGTACTTCGAGCAGCAGATAGTTATATGCTCTTTGCTTCTACATCATATATATTGCTGATTTGTTCTTCTTTTGTTAAAGACCTCTTTTAGGATCGAAGGTGTCAGAGGTAAATTGATTCTGCTGTATTCGCCTCCAAACCTGCCTTGTCCCTTGAACATGTCACTAGATGACGTCTCAGTAGTCGGTTTGGAGATAGATGGCTAGAAATTTCATTCTCCATATTTTTAGGACAATTACAGCTGCTCTTTCCGCAGGCTTCTGTACCTCATATCAGTGCCTATGATATTTAAAGCTGCAGTCAATTTGATAAGGTTCTAGATTGTCTCAAATCTTTCACAGGTAGCGATTATCAATCTGTTCTTGTATTTGAATACACGATGGAAATCTCCTCAGTGCAGGTAGTAGAACAACTCTTTGCTCCTTTGAATAGTCTATTCGATGTGTCTCCAACTAGCTTGCACGCAATTCACATTGGTTCTAACCGGCTCACTGGCTACTTGGATACATTCATCCATTGTTTTTATTACAGCCTTTCCCCTGCTATCTTTGTGTCCATATATACTGATGTTATTCTGTACGAAAAAGCGAATATCCTATACACAGGTGTCAGAATCGATGCGTATATCACTGGTCCATTCTGAACTGTTTGTCTTCGGCTTCTCTTTGTTTATCACATCTCAAGGGTTACTCTAGCAGTTGCAGAGTGAAATGTCATATTTGACTTAATCACATGCACCATGTGGAAACAAGTATTTGAATGAGTCTACATTGTTGTGTAACACATCAAAGCTTTTGTGTAACTTCTTGTCCTCACCATACATAGTCATTCATGTCCATAATTGCAACTTTCACACATATTGTAACTTCACATTCACAGTACTTGACAGCCTATCTCTTCCATTCAAAGGCAATCTTTCCCACTTGACTGTTAGACATTGAGCCTTCTGGTCAAACATTCTCCAGAGGATTCTGATCTAGGCAGATATATCTCTAGATTTATCGTTCGTGATTATAGATCTGAAGTCATTGTTGTAATCCTTCTTGCCTAGTCTTTTACCTTGGTCTTGCATATTGTTGACAATTCTGATCTCCAGTATAACTGTCACGATAAAACTATATCGGGTGGTTCTACATCTTTGGTTCTCAGATGCAAAGGTCAAAGCCTGTATAACTTTCTCAGTCTTAGGATTGTTAGCAATATATAACTGAGTTCTAGATGAATTCTGGGTGGTATTGGAACTGCAACTATATGTAATTGACAAAGTATATATTTTTGTTTAAGTATTGACATACCTATCACAATGAGTCAAACAAGTAAACAACTTATGAAATGCTGTGAGTGAAATATATCAGGTGACTACAAAGAGATACAAAACTGTATAAGTCTCACAACTGATCGGTACCATCAAGGTGACCTCACAGTGGATTCAGTACACGGAAAATTCACCATCAGTAGTAGGTGATAATACTAGTGCCAATGCTATTTATATTGGGCTGAATCCATCAGAAGAGCAGAAAGAAAGAAAGAATACCAAGAAACTATGTTGTTTTCCCCTAAATCCTTCAGATCCTCTATAACTCCTGAAGTCTCTGTTGTTCCTACCTCTCGATGGCGATGATATCAATTATGGTTGTAACCTTATTGGATATTCCTTATGAACCTCATCGAATAGCTCTTGAGTATATGTGATATTCTCTACTGGTACGAAGCTCGTGAGTAGGTAGTTGAAACTGGACAAGTGAATGACATAGTAGTGCTTTAGGTAGTGTTGCTTGAAATCGAGAATCTGATCGACCTCCAATTCATCTGTATCATCGACAATTATCAATTGTAGTTCGGATGGCAGCTGGCTGATGGCAGGAGGTGAGTACATATCAAGCAGGGAAACAAGGAACCTGTTGTATATATACTTCTTCTTTAGCAAGTCTAATCTATACGGATTTTTTTGATACTCTTATTCACTGTATATTACTCGATACACTTGTAATCCAACCTTTTGGACATTAAACCTTTTTTGATATTTCGAGTTGAAGGTTACACCCTATCTCCGACCTCGAAAATCATTTCTTGCAGCCAGCATACTTTGTCTGGCATGATCGAGATTCCAGCAGGATTTTTCCCAGGATTAGGTACGTTTCGTCAAGGGAGTTTGTCATGGAATCTGCTTGGGCTTAAGACTTCAAGTGTGTTAAGTTTCTGGATGGATTGTACTACATCGTTGAGTGGTCGTTATAGTTAGCCAACAAGGGGGTCATCATTGTCGAAGCATGCACAGTATTCTTGAAGGCGGAATCTGATATTAGTATGGGTGCCATTCAGATATTCTGCTTATAGTTGCAGATGACCTGGAGGTACTGCTCCATTGTCTGAATCTACCGCTCCATCTGACAATCTGTCTGCGGATAAAATGCGTTCAATAGTTGATGATCAACACTTATGTGGCTGCAAACCTTCATCCAAAATCGGCTGGTCGATGGGTGATATGATTGGTGAGGATGCTGTCTGAGATACTGTGTTTGCAGATCTCATACTCTAAGAAGAGTCTGGACAGCTCTGGTTAGCCGATATCCTTTCTACAGGGCTACTAGGTCAGCTTCTTTGTTAGGTGATCAACCATGACTAGGATTCCCATGTATCCAGATGGGGTCGAGACTGGCAAATCTGTGACAATCTCAATCGTGATACCTTTTCAGGGTCGTGATGGTAGTGGCAGTGGTATGTTGATTGCATGGCAGGCTGCCATGGAGAGTTGATTAACTGACATACTTTGCAGCCACCGATATACTTCCGTATATGCGCGTCCATCGCAGGCCAATATAAATCTCTCGATACTAACTCAGTAGTTTCAAGAGCTCCAAAGTCACTGAACTCAGGGTTTTCAGGAAAGGGACTTATCATTCTGCCATGGAGAGCATCGTACGCAGGGACATATATCCTCCCAATGAAGATCAGAATTCCAGCGATAATACTCCATTGGTTCACCTCTTCGACTTTGTCCTCGGCTTCGAATTTGGCCTTGGTTTTGGCTGTCTCTACAGGGTTATTGACTAGCCTATACAAGATATTGACTGCCAATGGGTCTGTAGCCTGAACCTTCTAGATCACTGGTAGGAGGTCATTGTAGAGTTCAACTGTGAAGGTGGCCAATAGTCATCCGATAGGATTCCCGTAGCTGATCTCCTCATCGGACTGTCTTGATAGGCCAATGGCAGAATTCTTTGTGCCTTCCAGGTACTCGATTGTTAAGGCATATGCCGATGAGATCTCAGCCTAGTAGTCTTGTCACCAGCACAGTACATTTGACGTCAGGAAATACTGAACATTCTTGTGATCGTACTGTACCAAGACTTTGTGATGAGTACCTTCTAGATAGTATTGCCATTGCTTGAACATCTCGATGTTAGAAAGAGGTTTCCAGTCGTATATGTCGTAATTCTGCGTAGCCAGTGAGTATTGTCGGGAATAATAATTGACTGGCTGAAGAGTTCAAAAGCCATCAAACTGGTACAGCATATCTGCTATCAAATGATCGCTCATATCTGTCGTAAGGATGATAGGCTTGGCTGCCTAGAAGTGCTGCAAGGTCGGTGCCAGACAAAAGGCTTTCTTCAGTTTCCGGAAAGTGAGCTTTGCGTCTCTCGGCCACTCCCATTTTGTCTGTCTTGTAGCCTTCATTAACAAGTTCGATATGGACGCTATAACCTTGACATATGTTAGGATACACCTCCAATAGAAGTTCATCGACAGAAGCAGAACCTGCCCATGTTGCATTGATTTAGAGAATGGCCAATCATTGATCGTCGAGATATGGTCCATTTGCAGCTGACCCCTTCGGCACTGATGGCATAGCCGTGGAAGTCTACCTCTGAGGTTCCAAATTCGCTTATCTCTGCCTTGTAATTGAGGCCGAACTACTGCAGCTGTTGCTGTACATTCTGCACATTCTCATCATGCTCCTTCGTATCACTGGAGTTGATAAGGATGTCATTGAGATAACACACGTTAATGTTGTCAATGCAAGGTCACTGCAAATAGTTCATGTAAGCCTAAAAAGTAGCCAGTACATTTGTCAGATCGAATAGCATGACCTTGTAATCGAGCTGACTGTATCAGATTCGGAATGTCATCTTGAACATGAAACCTTCGTTGATGCGAATGAGGTGATAGGATCCACAAAGGTCAAGTTTCGTACATATCCTGATGCTGCTAACAATTTCAAGCATCTCTGAGATCAATAGAAGTCGGTACTGTTTGTTCACAGTCATCTGGTTTGGTACATCATCAAGTATTGTTTCCGTGTGGGTGGAATGGCTCCGTTCATGTGGACGCACTCTGTCAGAGTCGTCACAGACACCTCGGTGGCAGTATAATCTGAACCTGACATCAATACCACGTGTCGCATTGCATGTTGCCCTCCGATCTCAGTTTCACCATTTCTTCTTGCTTTGTCGGTCTCCTATTCGAAACGAACACTCTGATATTGTGGCCAACTGTGACCATAAGTCAGAATGGGTTCATTGGGTATGTGCTTGCATCGGGATTGCAATGCGATAGATGACACTGCGAAAACCTACCCTCGCGTCGCTTTACCTTTGCGCAAAATGTATTTCTCACTTTGCTAATTATATACATCATTCCAAGGTACCAGATCTGTATGGCTATTGACAATCCATCGCTCGTCCTGTCCGTCTCCTGTCGTACTGCTAGTAGCTATCACTGGAATTACGTGAGGTAGTAGATGATATTTCCTACACTTAAAACTTGGAAATCAACGGCTGCCGGTTCTTTTCTCCCTTGTTCAGAATTTGAGACGGGATCCAAGTTATCCGAATTTTCTGGTATTGTGGTAAGCGCCAGGGCTAACAAGTACTCAACAAAAGCTCCGTCCTTGTTCAGGAGCTTGTTTTGAATTGTCGTTGCAGTTGCTATGGGAGACGACCATTCAGCGCACCATTACACCTCTCCGGAGGGTTGCTTTATCCATATATAGTCATTCCATCGGTCCCCTCCATACCAGCTCTGGCTTCCTATGCATCGACACATCTGAGATATGCGTTCACCTTCTAAATTCTCAACTTGAACCTTAATACCATGGTAAATACAGAGCTCCATTGCATGCAGTTCTTCATCCGATATATATGTCTTGTTAGGACTCTTATGCTTGAAAAACTCCCTTGTGCCATTGTAGATTGCCACATGGTACCTTGTGTCTTGTGTATTGTGGAGTAATGCTCTGAAATCTTTGATTATAGCATCAGGATGCTTTCCATCACAGTGGTTCTGGGGTCACATGAATTGGGGCTTCACATATGACTGGGAGCTGAGAGGGGCAGCCAGATCAGTATCGGTATTGGTATCTTTGCATTAGCAGTTGCCTTCCCCTTCCCTTTGTGGGTGCCATTTGATACCATCGCTGTGAGTTGAAAATAAATGTATATCCGACGCATTAGGATTATAATATAGTCTCATGTAGCGGAAGAAAGTCCAGAGGGAACGTACAAAGTTGTGTGGATTATCAGGTATATTTTGGAACAAGAGGTATTGTTTTGTGCAAGTCACGTGATATCAAGATAGTTCACGATGCTGATGGTGTGTTTAAACTGGGAGAAAAAGGGAAAGCAGGTGTAGGCGGAAAGATGGGTCATATATACTTGAGTTCCTGCGATTTCTTGGTTCAACTTAGGATATATGATAATTTTGATTCATAATCGGCGTTTTGTTGGTTAACAAATACAACACGGTCCAGCCTTTATCTTGTACAACCACCAGGAACCTCATGAATGACACTCATCTAGATGAGATTTAGTACTCGCGGTGAGGAATGTTTATGATGTCGGGCATTATTTTTGCATCATACACCACTTTTACTGCTCAGCCCTCTTGCATCTCAGAACAAACTGACTTGTTCTCAGGTTGTCCCAACTGTTCAACCATCCAACACAGCTACCAACATGCCTAGCAGTGGAAAAAGTATACACGACTGATGTCATAGGATAGAGAACACATTATTATTCGGTTTGCGATGCTTTGAGCTTTAGCAAAGTGAGATTTCCACCGGGAAACTGAAGATATACACAATCGATGGTTCGAAGTATTGTGCCAAGAATGAGTGTAATACTATGGTAATGACACCAAGAAGGTATAAATACCCTTCAAGCGATACAAATAGGCCTTCAGACATTGCTGTAACAGTGAATAACAATGCTGAGTTTAATCTGAGTTTAATCTGATGGCAGTTAACCCAATAATTGAATGCTTTTCAAAGGATCTCATCCTCGAGTATCGTCATGGGGGATAGTGATTCACAGTCTAGCGCAGTCTACACTGCACATCCCTTTTTTTGTGAATCCCTCCACGGGCACTCAAATATGAGTCTACCTCACCACTGGTTGCATATTTATGGAGAGCAAAGTATTCCTATATTCTTAATATCGAACATCTATATCGGACTAAGCCTTCCTAAAGCCCTCAACCTGACGCGACTCCGGTCATACAAAATGTTCGAAGTCTTGCTAATCATCAGAAACAATGAAAGCATAGGCATTCGGTAAATTCTCAGCTTCCATCTGCTAAGAGACGTATTTCCGCACTGACTGGCATGAGGAATTTCTCTCAAAAATGAAGTTCAATAGGCTCAACAATTCAAGGTCAGAACTCCACCCGATTATCTTCGCTGAACAATTCTCGCGTTGCAGATAACATTCAACACGTGACTTCCACCCTGTCCGCTACACAGCGACAGTCAATAAATACTCCTATTGCTATACTGGGTATAAGCAGTCATAGCACACCAGTACCCTGAGGAACCTCACAGATGCACTGAATGCATCACATTGTATTCAGCCCCACATCCAGCATTGCTAGCACTCCCACTCTTCTCAGCATTCGTGAAAACCTGCCTACTCCCATCTCTAATTCAGAAGTCTGCACGATCATTATAAATCTACTGCGAACGTGATTTACAGAAAGGAATCAGAGACAGAGGCAGTGGCAAATGCAATGGCAGGCAGTATCTATACCTTGATTAGTGGTCACTGGCAGTCACAGCATCTATCAATTTTGTCACTCAGATATGATACGACTTGTATTTGCAACAGACTGACTCCTGGAGCTCTACATGTGGAACATAGGGCCATTTATGTGTGTAAACAACTTGGAGATGGTCAGTTATGCAACGTGATGCATTGCGAAGGTATTAGCTGAAGCCCCACACTGGCAGATAATAGAGAAGTACTGAAATACCACTATACAGCAAAATAACATTTGGTCCATAGCATTTGAAGCACGCACAAAGGAGATCGTGAAGGAGATATGCTAAAGCAACAGTCTACATTGGATATTACATGCTCAAACCGATACCAGGTTCGAGCTCAAGTGTGAAGATTGGACAGTACATTTCAGACCTGTAAGATACGATAATAGCAAAGCAAATGCAATGGCAAACGATTTATCCGAAGTGAAGACTGTATTGTAATCAGTAACAACATCTCAAAGCTAAACATATATTTGGGGAGAGTGTGGCATCTGATAAATACCAATAGTGTATAGGTACAATGCGGCACTCACCCGGAGAGAGGCATAAATATTGCCAGACATGATTTAAATGGCTACAGCATAACTGATACTCTGGTGAAGATTGTAACACACATATCATTCTGATGGTATGTAAACATCACCACATTCCGGACCCAAAGTAAAGGAAGTGTGCTGCCGGGATGGCGAGCATGCTGGATGAGCATCTACAGGGTAATATACAACGCAACACGTAGCAAGAATAAGAGACATGGAATAATAGCTGCCACAGGGTAAATATGCAATGCGACCCATCGCCTGGGCGATAGGTATCGTGTAATTCTCGGTCAGAGGGTACAAGATTCTGTCTGAGCTGTCAGAGCTGTCATTAATACCCGGGTATTCCTGACGGAATGTAGGATTGTTACTGATGTGCTTGGTAGTGCATACAGAGTCTCAAGCAACTATCCTTTTTCTTTGCAAGAAGTATCATTGCTGCCGCCAACGATGAGTACCGCTGGATGAAACCATTGGCCAGGTTTTTCTTGATCTAGGCCTTTAGAGTTGTCAACTTAATCTCCAACATGTTATATATACATCTATATGGTGGCTTGTACACAGATTCCAGATCGATCGCATGATCCATTGAACGGTTCGGTGGTAGCTTCTCTGCCTTGTCCTTACTAAATACCTGAAAGAATTCCTCATACTTGGGTAGAAAATAACCTTCATCATCAATTGATACTCCTGGTACTCTCTGGCCATTCTCGTCCGCTCCATCTGCACTCATTAGTACTAGGATCTTATAAGAGAATAGAAGCGAAATGTTTTGGAATTCCGAAGTTCTTGTCATAACGTGTTATCCTCAATGGGAACCCCTGCCATCTGGTACTCTCTTCTTTACTTGGTGAACCGATAGTAGTCATTCAAGCAACATCAATATGAAAACCTTCTGGCGAAACTACAGCCACCACTCCCTGTTTGTCCATTCAGCATCGGTGTTGCTCACATGAAACCATGCTCCATGATTGTGGCCAGCAAACAGGTGCACTCCCGAAACGGTAGGGCGAATGCTAAATCAACCTCATTGCTCTTAAGAAGGTTGTAGAATATAGATGCTCCAAGAAAGCAAATGCTCGAAGGCTTAGAATCCGGACCATGTAAAGTTCTGTTGGTATCAATGTATAGGATTCTATCATGATCTCCAATCAGAGGGGTAGCCTGCAGACCACTCGGGGTTTGCAGGGCTATGCCCTGCCACCTACTAGGAGTTCACAAGTCTAAACGTCGACAGGTATTCCAGTTGATATATGGATTTCAAGCCTGAACCAACACAGTCCGAAAACCAAGTCATATTTCCACCTGGGTACAATTATGACATCTGATTCACGAATCGGTGTCAAGCTTTCGAAATACTGAACCAATAGTCTAGTCAACTAACTCTCTCATGCAGACATTATCTTGCGGCAGTAGAGGCCCGAGATGGCGCTGAATACTGGTTCATCCTATATGCGGAGCTGCCTATACAGCCCTGATGTCATACAGATACTCGTTGCTCCACATTCGATGAGAGTTTTTACACATTGCATTGAGCCGTGTGCATCTGGATTAATGACTTCGTGTATGATATTTATCGTATCAGCTATCTCCGTACTATATGAAGATTGATTCACAATTTAATATCTTGGGCTCTCCACAATAACTCTTGGTTTTAATGAGATATAGTGCTCCTGTACTCTGTCCAACATCACCACAAGTACCTGCACTCCCAACATCTCCAACCTGAGTTCCATCTCATCTACCCACTCTCGCCAAGCGATATACAGAGATAGGTTGACTATTGGTGTGACTGCTGGGAATCAAATGACTATTATCGTTTAACTTGATAGCAGCTGCAGTCGGAACTGCCAGGGCAACAGCGATAAGTATTCAATTATTATGAATAGTTGGTCCGACAGTATCGTAGACACATATGTGTCAAGTGATTGCCGTTGCAGCTGATACACTTATTATTGGTGAGGTGGTTGTCTAGGATATCCCTCGAAATCCATGGTGCCGAAGGTAATTCGGCACATTTGCTACTACCTCCTACATAGGTCTTTCCACAGGAAGTTGTCTCGGTGGACTCAGAGGTTGACGGTCCAAAGTCACGTTTCCTGTAGATTTATCTGAACCAGTTATGGGACGATTGTTCACTGCTACGAGAACCCCAGATAGGTGGCTTCTGTTCATATTGTCATCTCCCACACGTCCGTCATGGTCCGAGTCGAAACTCCATGGCTGCTACTTAGTTGACAAGTTAATTGATTCTTCTGAATATTCTGTTTATGGTCAATGGTTTAACTTGTGCTCATAGTCCAGACTTCATATCCATCTAGGCCATTTCGCATAACCTCTTACAGTCCTGTTCTTTGTCCCATTCGGCTTCCGACTACTGAGTACCAAGTCGGTTTGCCCATACCTGCACTGGTTGACCCTGGTCATAGAACTCCTGGTCGAACTGTTCATGAGCCCGCATGGCTGTATTCAGTATCCGGTCGGGGTCACGGTATGTCTTGTGGAGTTGTTCAATGAAGAGATTGAAATCGTTCATGGCATCGTGGTTCGAATTCTGTAACTTTGAACTGCCAGTGACTGGACTCTGCATCTTTGTTTTTTTTTGCTAAGGATCCTTATGGTCGCTCCAGCTGCCAACTAGATTCAAGGTATCCATGAGTTAATCTGATGCACCATTTACGAAATCATTGTGATGGTGTTAACCTAACGTCCTACTTAGGATACTAATGAAGTTATTTAATTTCGGAGTGTCTCTGCAGTATTGCTCACAGTGGACCATCTTCAAGATCCCAGATGTATCATATTTCAGCTCCACAGACCATTCTCTTGCTGCCTTTCATTTTCAGGCTACTTCTCTGTTCTGGGCCAAATCTGCTCATTTGGCTGCTCTTGCATTGTACTCAGCTTGTTCTGCGACTCACATTTTAGCTTGTTGTTTGTATTGAAGCTTCAGTATCAACCGGTTCTGGATGGACATATCATGCTGATTATCTTTGGTGATCATCAATGAGAAGCCATCATCAGCATCATCGTCATTGTCATTGTTTCTGATATGTCTGTTTTCTCCATCAGGATTCACATTACCATAGTCAGGATTCAAATTTTCTTCCTCGGTATCATAATTATCTGTACCACCATCATGATTACTGGCATCCACATCGTTGTTATCACCATCGGCATCGTGATTATTATCCATTGCGCTGTTCGGGTTAACTGGAATCTATTGTATACTTATTGCCAATGCATGTGGAATGTTCTGACTTTTACCATTGTCAATTGTGTATAATTGACCTCCAATCAGCTTTTTTGAAGGAATTGTGTTGCAATGTTGTGTCATGAACTAATCGCCTGTTTTAGTGTGTGCATCCTGTCATGTCGTAAGATTGAAAAAATCACGAAACTCTGTGAGTGAAACATATTTGGTGACTGAAAAGCAATTATAGTGTAAGAGTATACGTTCTGGTACGAATGGATATGCGTAAATACAGTTGCAAATGGAACATATGACAAAGAGAATATCAATTGTAGAGTAATGTATGTTGGAGAATCACTAGTGTACATCAAGCACTTCGCGAGATGATTATAGGTGAAGGCCAGTTATCCAGCCATGGTGGCCAAGTGAACCAGCAAACCAAGTGGAATTACAAGGCCAAGAAAACTAATGAGGCCAGGTCCACCTGCTTGGCCAAGTGTACCTGCAAAGCCAAGTATACCTTCGATACCAAGCGTATCTGGCACTGCCATTACATCTTGCATTATTGTGAATGATCTATTGAAGATGCCTTCTAGGCTTTCAACATTGATACTTGATTTGAATATCTCATCTACCAACAAAAACAAATTGAACTACCTGATATATTGGTTCAGTATATTATACTTTGTCAAAGTATCTTGAAATCTTATTTTAGGCTCTTTACTACTAATTGAATAGTCTTTTATGAACTTCTTGAAACAAGTATGAATTTCACTTTATACCTGGATTATATAGTTCATTAATTAAAGGTCAGTATTTTATTAGTTAATGTTAATAGTTGGCATACAATGAGATGATACTCACAATAGAATCAAAAGAGGTGTAATAACAAAATTCATACCTTTACTATAGTTTGATTCAGTTATGCTGTCCATAGTTAGTTTAAATTCACTGGTATTATTCAATAATGTGATTAAGTTATACTGTCTATTCATCAGACTGAGGATGAAATGCCTTTGATCTATTCTATTTGATCTTGAGGATACTGAGCATATCCCCCTAGATATATAAGTGAAAGACATATTACAATCACTAACAATATTATCTGATAATCAATAATGTTACCATACCTGTTGTATAAAGGTCCTAGCTAGCTTCACCGAGTCTCCTATTGATAGTACTACATAGGAAGCCTTCATTCTCAATCGATCCATTAACATCTTAGACACGGAAGTCGGATAAGATACGATTTCGTACACCATACGTGCAGTCAGATACCAAGCGAAAACAAACTATATCTCAACAAGATATCCAATTGCTATCAAACTTATAATCAGCCATCACCATATACCATGTAACAGAACTAGATCTCAAATCCTGTAAGGCCTTGATGATACATTTAGTCTTCCCCACCAGATTCCTCCCCACCCACTCTAGTAACCCCCCCCACTCTACATTTCCTACCTCTTGATCTAAGGCCCTTGCTGTGCTGAAAGGGCACAAAGTTATCGATGGGATATCAGTCAGGATCCTCCAAGTCACTTAGACCACCTACCTTCTCTCCTTTGCCATCTGAAATAATAATTGTTACCTTCTTCGAAACCTGCAAGTGATAATCAGTGACTGATACAAAAGCAGTTGGTATTTACAGCCTAACCTTTGCCTTCTGCTTCTCTGAAGCATTTGCTCTGGAGATATCCTTCCCTGAGGACTCTTCCTGACTCTTCCTAGCTTTTGCTTTAGCCCTTGCTACTCGTGCCTGGACCTTCTCCTCCTCTGCCTTTTCCTTTATCTGGGCTGTCTTCTCAAGTCTTATTACCACTCCTCCATCAATAACATGTACTTTTGTAAGCTTTTTTCTGTTCGCCCTGGATACCTGTATACCTGCATAGCACCTGCAGATATCTGCAGTGTCAATTTCCACTATTTGGACTCAGATCAAAGCAGCTTCACTTTGATGTACGAGTCTTCTGAGGAAGGCAATAGAGGACTCCTTAGAGCTACCACTGAATGCTGGATTTGCATCAAGAAGGGCAAAATCTTTGAGGGTCTGCTGGCGGAGGTCATGGAGGTTGTGGGGAGTCTGCATTCGTTTGAAGGAGTGAGGAGTAGTTGGAGCTGCTGCAACTTTTGAAATTGAGACTTGTGTTCCAGGTAACTTTGTACGTACCGCATCTGGGTTGGATGAAATAATGCCTGCAGTGTGCCAGGCACTCTTGATGTTTGATTTCGTATAAGCTCGCTCCTCAGCTTCAGTATACAATGACCAAAATGTTCCCTTTGCTATTCCAGTTCGTGTTTTATGGATATGTTCTGCAGCCACTTTTCCATATATGAGTTCAAGAGGTGCAAAGAGGCCAATATTAAGAGGTTGAAGAAGGTGAGTGGAATGGCCTGGATATGACATGAGAATGATTTGGTTGGTCCATGCATAGCGGCAGAAAGGTAGGTTGTAATGAGCACGATGTCTATCATAGTAGAAGACGAAATTCTCCATCGGATAATCCCAGCCAGGTATGGGAATCAAAATAGCGCAACCATTCCATTACAAGTTCATCCGTAGTGTAACCTTTGGAACTCGAGGTAAACAGTGCATCTCAGTGCTTTGATTGCTTAACTTCTGAATACCAACCTCGGTAATGGTCTGAGCCTTTGATCATTACTATTAGCAGAAGCATAGTGATTGCACATGAGCAGCATTCGATCACAGTGATGAGTTCTCATAATCCATCTTTAGTTGCACGAGGTGGCCACTATCCAACACGTGCTATGATCTTGGTACGGTTAGATAAGCCGAGTATGAAGCCTTTTTCATCCATGTTCTATATATTGGGATCCTCGATTTTGTACTTGATTGTCAGAGTACGAAGCTTTCAGAAATAGTCTCTAATAGGTAATGGATTGTTTGCAAATGATCTCTGACGATCCAAATTGGCAGCAAACCATGTCGAAACAGCTGGATGACGATTGAGAAATCCTCGCAGTCAGTTAGGCCCCAGGGATATCAACTTTGGATTGCCTTCTTCCTCTGCACACTGTTTGACCAGCTCCTGGGCAACAGCTTTGAAGATGTCAACTCTTCGAGGAAACCCCTATACATCTATTTCGATGGACAATTATTCTAATGCCACCTTGATAGCAGTGGAGAGTGCCTGATATACTTTGTGTGATTTTTGGCGAGTTTCCTTGCCCGCTGCCCTATCATTTAAAGTGGATACCGGAACCCCAAAATCAAGGGCTATTTCGTGATATGGTGTACCCTCTTGGACCCCTTTCTCCAAAGCCATTAGTATTCTCTCCTCTTTATCCTCGGACTTTAAAGCTCTGACCTTAACTTGTAGCATGGTTGTTGAGTAATGTACTGGCAATCTGATATCGAGTGGAACGGGGTAAATAAAGCGGGGTTCTGGAGTTGCCAGCCGGGTGCATAGATATTGTCTGAATTCATATTTTATCCTACTTTCATGTTTCAGACGTTACTATCCAAATGATAATGTTATTTTTCGACTTTGATTGATTTGTAATGAAGATTATTCTGATTGAACATTCAGCAATCAGGAGTCTTTGGAGTCAGTGTATCAATTCCTTTAAGGTGTATCGGCTTTCTGTCATTCTTTGATAAATACCTTGCATAAGTTCATATTCTCGTACACATTTGTGAATGTTAGCAAGATCGAGTATGGCACCGTAATCGAACGTATATGTAGATACAGTTGCAAACAGGAACAGGTGATAAAGTAGTATATTCAGTGTAAAGTACGATGATTGCTGGAGTACAATTGCACTCATGTGAAGTGACTATATACTGTGTGATTAAATGGCTATAGGCCGGCCGCCATTACATCATCCTCCTCTTTATCTGAAAATCTCCTGGGCTGCTGTATACATTGAGGAAATGAAGTACATTTCAATCTCGAATACCCTCATACAGCATCATTAATCCCGCTGCCAATGGGTACACCTTGATGGTGATCTTTTAGTAGATCCAGCGTATGAGGAAAGTCCACCTCCAGTGGTAGGTGGTGAAAATACATGCCGACACCATTTGTACTGAGCTGAGATCCAATAAGAACAGAAGTGAAGAAAATATCCAATTGATCCCTGTAGCCTACAGATCTCATGACTTCAATTCCAAGCCTTCAGCATACCATAGCTTTCATTGTACATGCTCAGGGGTGTGAATCGGGATCTTGTCGGAAGTCATTAATTAATTTGAAGATCTCATCACATATTGATGGTATGAAATTTACTAATCATTTACCACGTGAGCATTCAAGAGAAAATTGAACTTACAAAGTAATCAAGTACACTTGTACTTTTACAAGCTTCTGCTCATGCAAGCCTACCTCATGGTAACTTCATACATTGTGTAAATATGTAGATGCCATTTGATAAGATACACATTTCGATTCAGGTACCCTTCAAAAGGAGTATATCCCATCTTTATCACCCAATGGCAATCATCATCTTAGCTATATGGAGCAAATTATCAAGTCCTGATCCAAATGATTGTAATCAATGATCCATCCATTCGGACATAATATCCTTCCATCTCGATGATATGGCCAATAAGATACGAACTGATTCGAATCGATCATCCAGCAATCTAGGCACAACATCGATGCAGGTCCATGTATAGAAGTGTAGAGGGGGGTGGTTCTGTAGTCCTGAGATGAAATGTATCGAAACGGAGTAATTCACGAAATCCCATGAGTAAAATATATCTGACGACTGAATAGCAATCATGGTTTAAGATCAAGTACAGTCCAGTACTCAACCGTATGTATTCAAACTATTGCAAATAGAAATAAGTGATAAAGTAGTATATTAAGTGTGAAGTAAAATGATCCCTAGAGAGCAATTGCACTTATGTGAAGTAACTATATACTGGAAGGTTACCCATCCATAGGCTGGCCGCCATTACAATATTGAACCCATGAATGTTCTGATTGTGAATATTAACAATATTTCCATTTGAGAAGTGATCAGCTCCTGGGAATTGTGCTTATATTTCAAAATCCTTTGGCACATATCTTCAGAAATCAAATATAATCCCTTCAATATAGTGATACACTGATTATCTACTGTACAGATGATATATATAGTGTGATATTATTTCTCTTGTATTTGCTTTTGTAATATCTTCAATTCCTTATTCTGTTGTGAATCGACCTGAAAGCTATTTCCTACTTCAGATAGTAATATATGCAGTATTAATTCTGCTAACTGAATTTGTTTCAGCTCTTAATTATTTTCAGTTATCTTCTTGATCTCTATATATCCAACATTGATGTAATCCTTAGAACTCTCTAGTCTTTCTGAATGAAATTGTTGTTGTTTAACTGCTCATCTATATCCATTTCTAATAATGAAATCTGGACATCTAGATAATATATCAGTCTTTTTATTTATTTATTTCTGTCGATATACAATTTTGAAGTTACATTGTTGAATTCAATCAAATTATCTACCTTATTATCTATTTAGAGATATGGAATAGATGAAATACTGAAGATAAACATGAACTGAATATATTGTAATTTGGTATGAAAATCATTCCAAGAAACATCTACATTGTATTGATAATGTTACTATGGCAAGCTATTCTTTGTTATATATTTCCTTATTAATTTCTGTATTAGTTATCATTTCTGCAAAATAAGCCATGGAATATATTTTTCTATTTTCAAAGCATTGTAACAGTATTGCTATATGTATACAGTTGTACCTATCAATTTCAATCATTACTTATCCCTCATAATCTATGATACATAAGATATCTATATTTTCTGTGGTCAATAATATTTCTAGCATATGGAAAGCTGTATCTTTTCGGAATTTCCACTTATAATCTGCAATTATTTGCTGTAGTCTATCAGCAATATGTTTGGAAATACTTAAGATGTTTTGAATATATTATTGGTATACATTTACAACTCTCATCAGTATCTGGACCTCATTTTGGTTCTCAGATTCTGAACAATCTGTAACTACTTGACTCATATTTGGCCATATTGGAATTGTGTTTCTGTTCATTTTATATCTGAAGAATTTCAGTTCCTATTTCCAAATATATAATTGCCAATTTTAACTGCTATAGTTGCTTCTATAAGAGATTGAAGAATGTGACTGACCATATAAATATGATCTTATGAAATCCTGGTGATGTATATCAGTACATCCTCAATGTATACTAGTACTCTGTTTCAATGACCTCTTTCTAGAGACTGTACCAAAATGGTGATTATTATTCAATCAAAAGTAGGTTGGATTTAAATTGTTCAAAATATTTAACTCAGTATGAGTAAAAATCAAACAGTTTTTGAAATACTGTGTTCTATTGTTGTCCTTGCAATATTCGAATTGGGTTGTTGTCAGACTTCATGTGATATTTAGCACTCTAAAGGCAACCCTTGGTCTGTAGTGGTAACTCATCAATGAATAGTTACAGTATTTGATTTTGAACTGTAATGTGATTGAAGCATTGATATTAAGAATAAATCGAAGACATTGACCATTAGAATGAAGTATAAATAGAATTGGATAGTCTGAAGAGCAACAGAAGGATTATATGATTCCTTATTTGATCACATTATTAACATATCGTTTAAGGAGTCATAGTTCCTTCTTGGACAACATGTATATCTATTCTTATTTGATGTCAGTGCTTTGAGCCAATGCAACCTTGTGATGATATGTAATGGCAGTACCAATTGCACTTGGCTTTATATGAACACTTGGATCGTAGGTATACTTGGCACATAAGTGTACTTGGCAGTTGAGGCTGGGTAAGTACCCTTCATATAGTATCACCTTGTGAGGTATGTTTGCAAAGTAGCGATTATCTTTCTTACCTTACCTTACAATTGATATCTTTATCACATATGCATGTATACAACTGTAACTATTTGTATTGACACATACAAGGATGTATACCCTTGCTCAATATGTAATATGTTTTGAAAGTGTTTCTGCAATAATTGAACTGAATGAAAACATGTACCAATAGTATTGTTTTGTTAATTGTTCAAATAATTTATTAGTCATATTGAATGTAATACTCTCTATTAACATACTATTTCGATCAACAAGAATTTTGTAAATACATGTAATTATTTATTCAGAATGTACATTTAAGTGACTGTAGTATTTATTTTGTTATTAGGTAAATATAGACACCTGATATATGTGCTGATTGTATAATATTCTGTTAAATACCAATAATATATTCAAGTATTACATCTTTCTGCAATGGAAATAATTTTGAAGGCTTCATCTGACCTATGATTTTCAAACCTAATACCAATATTCAACGTTTGTACTCTAACTTATTTGATAGTTTTTCTGATAATATCTCTGCTTTTGTTCAGATTATTTCTTTTCCCTAATATAACTTGAAATACTTTTACAACCTTTTCACTAAAATAAACACAAGTAATTGCTGTATCCACCAGATATCATATTGGAACATGGTGTAACTTACTATTTCCATACTGCCAATCAATAACAATTCAGTATATATATTGTATTTGTATATCAATACTCAGAATACTTTTACATGTCCAAGTTGTAGATTTTCAAAACATTCATTTATATTGCATTATTTGAATCTTGCAACTTCTTGGCAGTTGAATATTTCCATTTTGAAGCTATCCTTATGATACTGGCATAGCAGCAACAGATTATAACTGGTTGGTTTAGTTAATAATCAGATATATGACATCTGACATCTATCCTAACCAGTATAGTATCAACAGAAATAATTTATGATATAGCCTTTGACAACACTGGAGTGCTGTCTGTAATATGACCATCAAGTAAAGTAGTTGATATTGTATAATGATTATTCCCTACTTCTATTGTAGGAAATAAACCTTGCTTATTTAGTGTAATTGAACGTTAAATGGACTAACTGTGATCATTGTTAATTGTGAAAGTATGAGTATTTCTAATGATGGTGCCAGGTATACTTGGCCCTCGCAAGTGTACTTGGTCCTCGTAAGTGTACTTGGCTTCCAAGCCCACTTGGTCCTCGCAAGTGCACGTGGCTGCTGAGGCTGAGTAAGTACCCTTAATATATAATCACCTCGCGAAGTGCTTTTGGCATGCTGGCGATTATCTTACCTACATACCATACAATTGATATCTTTATCACTTAATCCTGTTTACAATCGTATCTATAAGTATCTATCCATATGAGGATATACATCCTTACACTATAATCGTTTTTCAGTCACCAGATATGTTTCGCTCACGGGACTTCAAGATAACCTTACTTTTTCGACACGTTACGACACGTATACAAAAACAGACGATCAGCCAATTACATTCAATTGCACACCAATACCTCCAAAGAAGTCAATTACACTCAATTGCACACCAATGCCTCTAAAGAAGTCAATTAGAAGTCAATTACGCATCACTGACAATCACAAAAGTGAGGAAACTCTGCAGGCATCAGCGACTAGCAGCCAATGGGCTCCAGTTGAGATACCATCGGTCCTTCAGGAGGACGGAATTAGAGATAACACCGCGATCGATGATAATCTTGATTCCGACCAGGAAAATCTGAATTCCGACTATGGTGATCTCAATCCAGAGCGGAAAAATATACATGTCAGAGACAATGACGACGATGACGACTTCTCATCAATGATTGCCAAAGATAATCATCGCGACATGGCCACCCAGAATCGATTGATGCTGAAGCTCCTTTTCAAGCAATAAGTCGAAATGCGAGCCGAACGACAAGCCAAAGGTGATACGAGAGCAGCCTAACCGGCAGAATAGATCCGGGAGAGACAAGCAGCTCGGGAACCAGAGGCTGCTAGGGAGTGAACTGCGGGGCAGGAGTGTGGTAAGTAAGGAGTGTTTAAGATGGTCATCTCTGAGCGATACTGCGGGGGCACGCCCGAATTGGATAACTTTATCAATGTTCTCTGTGGAAACTCTGAATCACACTATCATCGCTTCCTGAACGGCACACCGGATCAAGTCAAATACGCCCTAAATCTACTTGGCAGCTGGAGCGACCATAAGGATCCTTCACAATAAACAATGAAGATGGAGTACCCAGTCACTTGGAGTCAAGAGTTACGATATTTGAATCACCATGCCATGAACGATTTGAGGCTCTTCCTTGAGCAACATTAAAAGACGTACAGCTACCCCGACCACGTGCTGAATGCAGCCATGTGGTCCTACCGACAGTTCAATCAGAGACTCCATGACAAGGACGAATCAGTACGGTATGTGCGAACCGGCTCCGTGCCTTGTGGTGACAAGCCGAATGGGACGAAGAACCGGATCATAAGAGGTTATACGAAATGTTCTGAATGGGGATGAAGCCTGGGTTACAATTACGAATGAAACACTTGACGACAAACGGGAGCTTCAGAACCATCGACGAACTTTTCAACAGAGTAGCAGCCATGAAATTTCAGTCCGGACCAGAATGGACGAGTGGGAGACAACAACAACAGCAATAAAGGCAGTCCAGCGGGGGCTCCAGCGGCAATGGAGAATCGTCCAAACGAACCGACAGGAAATGTAGTTTTAGACGGTCAATTTCCTAGCCTGCCGAGACAACATCCGGTGGAAAGACCACTGGCGGCAGTGGCGGCAGCAAAAGTACCGACTTATCTCCGGCAACATGGATTTCGAGAGAGATTCTCAACAACCGCCACACCAATAGGAAGTGTGTCCGATGCAACAGCAGCCACTTGTCTCACATGGGTCGACGATATAGTCCGGCCAACTATCCAGATAAAGACAAATTAAACTCCAGTGGCAGCAGCCCCGGCGGTTCCACCGGCAGTGGTCGCCAAGTCAGACAACCATGGTCATTTGATACTCAGCAGGTAAAATACTAGTCTACCTCTCCCGGTACATGGCTCGGTGAGAGAGGGTGGAACAGACACAGCCGGAATTGGAGAGGGTGGAAGCGAAGGCGCTCATGGCAACATTGGACAGAGTGCAGGCACACCAAATCTCATTAAAATCAAGAGTTATTTTGGACAGCCCAACAGCTCACATGCTGAGTCAGTAGCTGTGCGGTGTTGAGTGACCAGATTCGGCACATATCATACACGAAGTACTTGTCCGAGATGTTCAGGCCGAAATTCATCTCGTACAGACTCTTATTGACTGTAGAGCAACGAGTATCTTCATGACACCTAAGCTGAAAAGGCGGCTCGGCGTCCGGGACGAACGAGCAACCTTCGCAACCTTGAGCCTCGATAGATGTGAGACGGTGTCTGCCAGGGAAAGCACAAAGGCTACTCTATCAGTTCAGTTTTTTAAAAGGCTGGCACTGGTTGATGAACCGGATATCTTAATTGTACCCATGAGGGCATACAACTTGGTCTTGGGATTACCATGGTTCAAGCCTCAAAATCCGGAGCTCAACTAGAAAGCCGGTTGAATCACAGCCTTGTGAATCCCAAGTCGGCTGCAGGCCACCACCATAAATCGCGATGGAACTCTATACGCAGATACCAATGGAACTTCGCAGGGGAGCGGTGGTAAGCTTCAGGACATTTACTTCATTGGAGCAGTCGCAATCAATGACCTTCTTGAAAGCAATGAGATCGACAATGTATTCGCCCTATGGTTTGGAGAGTGCACCGAACTGCTGAGAGCTTCATTATGGAGCGCGACATCAGGTGAGACACTCCGATGCTGAATGGGCGAGCAGAGACCAACGGTGATAGTTGCGGCAGAAGAGCTACTTTGATGTTGCTTGAATGACTGCTACTGACTTGCCGAGTCACGAAGGGTGGAGGCGCGCCATTGTCATATGTTCCATTGGGTCTGGGCCGGCTAATACTGCTACTCCCGGGAATTTCTACCCTCCATCAGACGATTGAGGACACACAGCTAACAAGCATAGATGGAGCTTTGGCGCCTAAAGTGGTACCTACAGATGATGGTGGTCATATATCAGCCAAATATAAGGAATTTGTTAAGGTCTTTAGTAAGACCAAGACAGACACGCTGCCATCGCACCAGTCAATTGACCATGCGATCGATCTGGAACCTGGATACAAGCTGCCATATGGGTGTATCAATACCCTGTCGGAGGTTGAGTTAAAAACTTTAAAGGCTTACATCGACACAAACCTGGCCAATGGTTACATCCAGCGGTGATCATCACCAGCGATGGTGCTAATACTCTTTGCAAAGAAGAAGGACGATGGGTTCAGACTCTGTGTAGACTACCAAGCTCTCAACGAGGGTCCAATCAAGAATCAGTACCCCTTTCCGCTGATCTCAGATATACTTGACCTTGTTAGCATTGCCAGGATCTTTACAAAACTCGACCTTCGCAGAGCCTGGCACCTTGTTCGCATTGAGGAAGGTGACAAGTATAAGACAGCTTTTTGAATCCGATACGGTCAGTTTGAGTACAAGGTCATGTCATTCGGCCTGACAAATACAATGGCTACTTTTCAGTTGTACATCGACGATTGCCTGCAGTCTTACATCGACAACTTTGCCGTGTATTACCTTGATTATATCCTGATCAACTTCACCAACGAGAAGGAGTAGGAAGAGCATGTGCGGAAGGTACTACAACGACTGCAGGAGTTCGACCTCTATTGTAAAGCAGAGAATTGCCAATTTGGAGTCTCGGAGGTCGGCTTCCTCAGCTTCGTCATCTCTGAGGATGGTGTCTGCATGTAAACAGATCGAATCACGATGATCGAGGATTGGCCGACTTCCAAGTCAGCATGAGACGTCCAAGTCCTCCTCAGCTTCACGAACTTGTTCCAGAGGTTCATCCGAACATATGCTAAGGTGACTCTTTCGCTCACAGAATTACTAACATGCAATGGGCAGCGCAAGAACAGTAATCCGAAACTATCAAATTGATCGCAGCTGATCAAGCCGAAATGGGAATGGATTCGGGAAGCCGAGCTAGCCTTCCGGAAACTCAAAAAGGCCTTCACCGAAGCACCGTTTTTGCAGCACTTCGATCCAGCCAAGCAGATCATCCTCCAGATGGATGTGAGCGCCTTCGATATTGCACGCATCCTGAACCAGTATGTTGGCTTCGTAACCCTACAGCCAGTCAGATTTTACTCTCGAAAGTGCTCCCCGGCTGAGCAGAACTACGACACTTACGATCCGAAACTTCTCGCCATCCTCGAGATCTTCAGTCAATGGCGACACTATCTGGAAGGTATACGTCAGAAAGTCTTGGTGCAGTGTAACCACAAGAATCTCATGTACTTCTTGATGTCGATAGTGCTCTCCCATAGACAAGCCTGCTTAGCCGAGATCTTATCAGCATATGACTTCACAATGGAACGCCTGGAAGGCACAAAAAACTCTACTGACAGCCTATCGAGATGGCCCGTTCATGAGATCGGCTATGAGAAGCCTGTCGGATGGCTTTTGACAACCCTGACTATACCTGTTGTTGAACTCTACAATGAACTCCTACCGGAGATCAAGAAGGCCCAGACTACTGACCCATTGGTTGTCGAGGTCTCGGGTAAGGTAGTCGATAACCCAATGGCTACAGCCGAAGCCGAATCTGACGAGAAAAAGTGTAGCATCGTCACTAGAACTCTGATCTACGAGGGGAGGATATATGCCCCTGCAGACGATACTCTTCACAGTAGAGTGATAAGACTCTTCCATGACAACCCCGAGTCCGGTCACTTTGAAGCTCTTAAAACTGCTGAGCTAGACTCTAGGGATTTCTATTGGCCAGCGATAGACGCGAAGATAAGGAAGTACATCAGCGGCTACGAAGTATGTCACCGAATCAAGACTCCACATCATGTCCGCCATGGAATCAACATGCCACTGCAACCACCGTCATGACCCTGGGAAGGTATCACCATGGACTTCATCACAGACTTGTCAGAATCGACTGCATCTGGATACACGGAAATCCTAGTCATCGTTGACCGACTGACAAAGATGGCGACCTATCTGCCCTGCAGGAAGGATATTGACTCATCAGAGGTGGCTACACTCTTCTTCGAGCATGTGATCTGCAAGTGCAGCATCCCTGATAACATCATCACTGACCAGGGCACCCAATTCACGATTCGATTCTGGGCCAGGGTCTGCAGCCATATGAGTATTGAACACCAACTATCAACTGCATTCTATCCACAGACGGACAGCCAGATGGAGCGGCAGAATCAAACGATGAAGCAGTATCTCCGAGCATTGTGCAACTCTGAGCAGGATAACTGGGTGGAGCTCTTACCATTGGTGGAATTCGCCTACAACAACACAGTGCATACTTCGACAAGGATGACTCCCTTCTGGGCTAACTATAACTACCATCCGACAATGCAGTTCAAGGCACCCAAGGATTCAGCCCGCTTGAAGTTGGATGCTGAAGCAGATACCTTGACAGGCAGGCTGGAGGAGACGCACTGCACTCTGAGAGAAAACCTGTTGAAAGCTCAAGCTGGCCAGACAAAGTACGCCGGCGGCAAAGAAATGACATTCGAGATTGGAGATAAGGTCTGGCATTCAACTCGGAATATCAAGACGACGAGAGAGTCCAAAACGTTGGATTACAAGCGTGTCAGACCATACACGGTGAGTAAAGTCATCAATAAGAATGCTTAAACATTAGACTTGCCAAAGACGATACGTATTCACAATGTGTTTCATATCTCCCTGCTTGATAAGTACTCACCGCCTGCTATCAGCCAGCCGCCTTCAGAATTGCAACTGACGATTGTCAATGATATGGATGAGTGGGAGGTCAATCGGATTCTCGATTCTAGGTAATGCTACTGGAAGAACCACTATCTCATCCAGTGGGCCGATTACAACTACCTACTTACAAGCTGGAAGCCGGCAGAGAATCTCGAAAATGCTCAAGAACTTGTCGAAGAGTTCCATCGGGAGCATCGAACTAAGCTACGACCATAAACGACGAGGTCGGAGCTACAGAGGATCAGAGTTATGGAGGATCGGTAGGATTTGTTGCAAATAACATGGTTCCTCAGGTTTCCTTCTCTTCTCTTCTCTTCTCTTCTTCTCTTCATTTCTTATAGATCTCAGCCTGGTATAAATTACATCGGCACGGATTTTACCACCTACCACTGGAGATGGATTTCCCTGTGCACCGGATCCGGCGTGAGGTCGCCAAGATACCACCGATCGGTTGTGGGACTTATGCAGATGTATGAAGATGTACGCACCTAAGCTTGTCTTTCTTTATGTATATATATGTTGCAGCCCAAAAGGTCTGCTGATAAAGAGGGGGATGATGTAATGGCGGTGTCAGGTACACTTGGCTGTGGAGACCAGATCAGCGCCCTTCATATATAATCACCTTGCGAAGTGCTTTTGACATGCTAGCGATTATGTTACCTACATACCATACAATTGATACCTTTATCACTTATTGCCATTTGCAACCGTATCTATAGGTATCTATCCATACGAGGACGTACATCCTTACAGTATTGTTATAAGATCAGTGTATTCTTATTTGCCATTCTGTGACCAGTACCTTATGGTCAGAACAATCTCCTTAGAGAGGTACAATTTTTCGGTTAGTAATAATAATATCAGTTAATCTATCTTTTATTAATCTAGGTCCTCTGATCATTCCAGGAGAAATTCATAATCAGAGATCGATTCCCCTGGTAATTCTACTTTCACAGTAGATACTTCTGGTCTATCCAGGACTTCCTCTATGTTCTTGAATTCCTTTACTTTTTCTTCTACTTATCGGGGATAGCTTTCTTAATATGATATTGGTTTGATATTCTTGTATTCATATGGAGATGGGAGTGAGTCTGTTTCTGATGTTGTATTTATTTACCTTATATATTACATAATACTAGTGTTGGAAACGAAGTGGATCCATTGGTAGCGGATCGAACCGAGTAGGGTTCCATCCAGAGTTGATCTGAGGTTCAACTTGAACTGCAGGATTCGACTCGAACCTCGAACCGAATCCCACAACTACGAACGAAAATCTGTACGCAGGTTCGTATCCGATCGGCTTAATTGTTGATTTATCTTGTAGCACTTGAAGTTAGCTACACAATGAACTAAAAATGGAACCGATCGGTCAAGAACTCACTTACTTATTTTCATTCGCAATTGTGGGCTGAAATGGTGGGGTTTGAGGCGAATGGCTTGGCAAGGATCCACTTCGCCTGAACAGAATCGGTTCGTCAATGGTATGAACTTCCGACAGTTCGTTGCCAATACTACATAATACTACCTCCTCTACAATAATCATAGGGTATAGCTTATCATTGAAATTCATTGTTAGCCTTTCTTGCTGTGTTTTTCAGATTAATAATTCATTTTACTTGATTCAAGAATTACTCAATTCTGAAGTCCTGCTTATTCTTCCCATTCTTGTATCGAGAGAACAGTTTTTGGTATTAGATTGCAAATCTAATACTTTATTTTGGTTCTTCAGTTGCTATCTTTTTTAAATAATATATGTTTTGAGAATCAGTGGTGGTTGATGACTTATCTTGAAAATTTCATTATTCGGAGTTGGTATCAGTCTCTACTTCCACTGCTTAGATTTATTCATTGTTCTTCATCTCTATTATATTATAGTTCAATACCTGAAACTTAAATATTCATGACAAAAGAGTAAAGACAGAATCTATCATTGCTCCTCGGATAAACTTCACTCTGCTATTTTGTAATTGAAATCTTTCAAAGATAGTAGTTATTTTGTTCTTGGGTTGAAGATTCTGGATCTTATTGTATTATTGTATATACATAAAGTAGTGGACGAAGTATTTCTCGATAACTCAAACATAATTATATCATATACCAGGGTCTTAATTTACTTTGGCTTTTCAGTTCCAGTCAGTATAAGATAATTTGGGGGCTTTTGTCAATTAATGGCAACAAATATGATTTGATATTGTTCTACGATTATTTGACATCAATATAGTCATCGACTGATGTGTATAATATTTCCAACTTGTTTTTCTCGTAATGATCAAACTGTTTGAAGGTACTAATTCTTTCTAGTATAAGTAATTATTGTGATTCAAAAAGAGACCACTCTTGTTAGTGCTGTGGTAAGACAATCCAATAAATCCTAGAGTTGTGATCGTATTACAGGTATATCCAATCTTCCTAATTATATAGTTAGATATACTTTATCATCTTCAAAGATCTATTGTCTGTCTCAAATGGAATCTTCCTTTGGTAGATAGTCCCTTAAATATGCAGCTATTCTTAGTGCTGAGGGAAGTAATGATAGTACTGGTAGGGATGCTGAGAACTCTTTTGGTATATTTTGTATAATTACTACTGTCTCTGATACTACTGATTCTGCTTCTTTTATTAATAATAATAATACTTGAAATGTATTTATTTATCTGATGATTCCATTCAGTACTGGAGCATTGGTATAGTCTTTTAATTATACTTGCTGATATTTCAGTTGATCTTGTCTTGCCTTAACTGCTGATTGAAAGTGCTCCAATTATTTATCTCCATCTTTGTTATGATGAATAATTCAATATATTGAAGTATAAGCTATTGGGACTCTTTGTTTATCTCTCCTAGTAATGTTATAACTGCTGCAAAAGTAACATTTAATCTCAGTTGTATCATAACCTAAATATCATGAGTGGGTACAATTGCTGCTTGTAATTGCTCGATTATGGTCTGTTGGATCTCTGCACTATATAAATTTTCTTCTAAATCTGTACCTAATCTGTCTGTTTCAGTTTGGTCTCAAAATCCGAATTGTTAACAGTCTTGATTGCGGTGGATGGTATATTCTTGAATATCTTATATTATATTATTAAATGCTTTTGTCAGGGTATTAATATCATATTTGAAACTTTGATAGTCATGTGTAAGGCTCTGATTATTTTGTATTAGTTTTGTATTACTACCTAATTGTATTGCATTTGTTGCTTCTTTATGTTCTTGCTGCACTCATTCAAATGCTGCCTTAATCCTTCCGTAAGAATATCTGTCTTATTTGTATCTGGCTGGTTGTGAAGACATTAACCTATTAACATACTCTGATTTTGGATAGGAAGATGACTCCTGCTCTTCTCATTCTAGATAGTCTTGACAGACTTATTTCTATACCAAACATAGAAATATTGATCTTAATCAAGTTCCAAAAAATTCCAAAAATAGTTTTGTTCTTGCTAATATTATTGATCAAGTGATAGAGCTGCTGCCTGGAATTGTTCCTATTCAATTTGAATACTTTAATAATTTAGATCAAGTACTTTTTGATCTGTTATTTATAGAGTAGATAGTACTGGTATGTCAAAAGGTCCAATAGAAAGAGTGTATAAACATAGCAGTATATACTGATAGTAGATATAAGTTGTCATATACAACAGCTATTACAGTTATTTAATCCAAAATATTTTCTGAGATCTTCATATACCTTCAGAAAGCAATATTAAAGAAGAATACAGATTTCAAGGTTTTTCAAATATAGTTCTAGCAAGAGAGTTTGACCTAGCAATATTTTGACAACTATAAATACTCGAATATCCTGATATGTTTGATTCGTTTTCTTGGCATTCAATTCAAGTTATACTGTATTCAGTAACTGATTCATTGGAATGAGCAAGAGTAACATTATTCTGTACTAATCCTGTAGCAATCATATTGTCAGATATTTGTATTCTCTACATAATATCTTGTATTTTGTATGTACTCCACATTCAGCCATCTAGTACAACTGAATTGCAGCCAGAACATTGGAGATTAAGAACCAAAAAATGGACCAGAGTTCAAATTCAAAATGAGATTGCTTTACATTGCAAACATTAAATAAGACTAGAGTATACACATTGTTTATTTTTCAAAAACAAGATTCCTGCTTCACATGATATTGGATAGCTGATTGAGGCTGCCCAAGATATATATTCTGTTAATTTCAAGCTTGATTCTCATCATACCATCACTTTGTTATACACTTCTACAGATTTGAAATGTTAACTTATTTACTAGGGACTCAATCTCTGTGACCCATAATGACCACCCCTACCTATTAGATATACTATCCAAAGAAGCTAAACCAGTCATACTAGCCAATATCCACAACATATTCTTGACCTACCAGGAATATGTTTGTGGACCACAATTCTCACCAAGAGGATCTTTTCCGATGCTGCTACATCTTCTACTTCAGAACACAACATGATTTCTATCCATATCTGAATTAGCACCTGCATGACCACCAAGAAGATCATTAGTATACAGTATGATAAATACGATGATGACTGTGAGACTGAATACCAGACCACCAGATCAATGAAAGATTGATACAGAAACAAAGTCTGAGTAGATATAGGTACTAAATCTACAGTGTTCAGAAATATATCTGAAGTATTAAAAATCCTGTCTGATATGCAGGATAATAATGATGGACTGAATGACCAGTAGCTAGATGAGTTGGCACAAGTTGAATCAGATATTTTGCAAGTTAAAAAGAAGACACCAAAAATAATTCGTACGGAGAAGAACAAAGGGAAGTAACAGCTAACATTCATGATAGAAAACGTTTGATTATCAAAGTTTTATACTAATACCAGTATAATCTATTTTGTCTCAGATATTTCTTCAGACAATACAGTCATCCAAGATAACTGGGTACTTGCCATCACTTGGAAAGAGGTCAAGAGTCCTTGTTGAGTTTATATCAATGACAAATATACATCCTGATTTGACGTACCTATCTCTGGTATTTTCTGCTGATTTCTCAGATTAAGCAGAAGTACCTGATACACATTAATGTGGAAGGTTCAGGTTGACAGTCAAGGAGGCTGAAATAAAATCTGCAAGGAATATAAGCATGATGGGAACAATATAATGGCTGAGACTCTTTTCTGAAAGCAGCTAATCCAGTTAATTTACCCATACGATCAGAAGCACAATGGTTCAATCATGGATTACATGTATAGGTACCAGGAAAATAATATATGCTTAGCTATCAGATATGAATGTGAAAGGTAGAGGGGAAATAGTAGTCTAACTTCAGAATCTCAGAAGAGATAGGAAACTAGTATATGGCCCACAATGGCCATCTACATCATATTCACATCAGTATATCTATACTACTGGGCATTACCATTGGAATACAGTCGATTGTCTGCTATGCACCCATGGTGATCTCCTGCAGTCTGGTGGCTCTGATAATGACCAACCCATTTAAAAAGAATAACAATATTACAAATACTCATATCACCATTTTTGTATATTAGATTATTACAGATTTCATCTACACTGATGGACTGATAAGGAATCTGCCTTTAATATAGCTGTGAGACGTACAGTGAATAAATACAGAATACATACCAGAGTCGAACCCAGCCAAGTATTGGGGGCACATATCAATTCAGATTATAACTTTGATTACAAAAGTATGTTTTTACCCATTCTCTTTGCACTAGTGATAAATAATGATTAGGTCTTCATCAGGTATCTGTTGACCTCTCTTGGTGGAATCTATATCCCATAAATATTCATATTTGTTATCTTCTAATGGATAGTCAGACCAATGGCATCTCCTCTGAGATATCTATTGGAGACTCCATCTCTCTAAAATCTCAACTTAAATCTAGGTCATAGGACTACATCATCAACAAATCTTGTATACATGCAGTACCAAATAATATTCCAAATATATCCAGCACATCCAATTAGTGTTGGCAACGAACCGCCCGGGGTTCGTACAATTGACGAACCTATTTGGTCCGCGCAAACCGGATCCTTGCCAAGCAATTCGCCACAAACCCCACCATTTCGGCCTACAACTGTGAACAAAAATAAGTACGCGAGTTCTTGTCCGATCGGCTCGATTTTTAGTGCATCTTGTAGCTAACCTCTCCCGCTACAAGATGCGCTGAAAATCGAGCCGATCGGACAAGAACTCGCTTACCTATTATCGTTCGAAGATAGATAGTTCGCAAACCGGTTTGGACAAACCTCAGAACTTCGTCCAAATCTCAGATCGAATCCAGATCGAACCACACCCTTGTTCGATCCGCGACGAACCGATCCGCTTCATTGCCAACACTATATCCAATACAATCGGGATCATATATACGTAACAAATATCAGCACGTTTGCTACCTATACACCTAGTTGTTACAACAATATCCAGTAGTGGCCATGACTTTGCACTTCAGAGTGTTATTACTTTTCGCATCATAATGATTCAATACTTTTGTTTAAAATAGTTTATATTTATGTATATACACATACCTCCTTCTACATTGCACCAGCACCTTGTATAGCCATTCTAGACCTGTAGAGTACCATTCTTTTCGCTTGTGGGACAACTCTAGAAGTTGTGCAACTGATAATTTGAGTTTTCGAGATTGATCTACTGAATACGACAAATCGAATAGCGTATTGTACTATCCAATCGGAGTCGGACTGCAATAGTCAGAATGGATAGCAAAGAACAGAAGGAGGAACAGAAAGATCAGGAGGTGGAGTACCATTCCTTTCGCTGGTGGAGGCAACCCTAGATGTTGTTCGATTGATGATTGGAGTATCCAAACATGATTAACTCAGTGCTGCAAATTGAAAGGTACTATTCATGATTGTTTTGGATACGAACTGCAATTGTCAGAATCAATCAAATACAGAGAAAGGAGGAGGAGGAAGAAAAGGAGAACAAGTAAAATTCTTTTCAGTTGTTGTGCAACTATAGGAATTGTGCGAATGATGAGCTTGATCAACTCAATATCTTGTGGGACTCAGAGAATATCAGAGCAAAAGGAAAACAGGTTATAGAAATTTGCAGCAATGTTATTGGTTGACATATAGTTGATTAAACAATCCTTTAAGTCATACTGATAATCGGAAAGTTGTTTTCAGACATGTTCTTTCTATCGCTTCTACTTTTGCAGTTGTTTGTTACAATGTACTGACTGCACTCAATGCAAAAGCCACTTATGTAGATATATATGGTACCTAACATTTTCCTGACATATATAGCCACACATATACGTGATGGGACTTTCAAGGCTGCGACAGACAAAATATAAGCTAGTGTTGGGGTTTAGATCAGTTTACAAAAGAAAAGACTCTGCTCAAGTCACGCAGATATGGATGATAGTATTGCCCTTACTGGATAATCAAAGAACTGAAAGGGTGAAAAAGAATAGTTATATTTCTGACATGTAGACTGAATAGTTGGAGGTTGCAGATTCTTCAGATATTGAGATTGAATCGTGATCATTTTCTATCTAATATAGACTCCTTTTTGGGCCTGAAAATAATCTGGAGGATATTATTTGTTTATCTATCTCATATGTTTATCATATATATTTTATCTTTTCTGTATAGCTTTATTTTTCTTTTTTTGGACTTGCTTTTGGGCTGCATATTTGACAGTTACTGGTTCGACTTGCAATTCTGGCTTTTATTGTATGTATTGACCAACAATATCCGGCTGAGTCAGCTAGCCAAAGGTTGAATCTTACAAGTTCAACTTCATGACATCCAAGTACTGTAAACTGGAAGAGATACAACTCATCCTTTCATACTCCATCAAACTAACTAAAGCTTATTACTTGAAGCTTATGAGTAGCCATACCGAACTAGGTTCTACTTTGTCAACTTTATTTTCTAATCTCATGTGTAGCACTCAATACAGCCTGGTTGCAAGAGCTAACATAGCCATTCACTCATAAAAGAATATATAATGGAATTGACTAGAGAGACTTATGAGTGAAGTGCTCTGAGTACCAAGTCACCAAACAGAATCTGAAAGGATGAATTCTCTATCAGATATATCTTGCTCAGTCCACAGTTCTTGAAATCAGTCAAGCTTATGAGATTGCATTCTTAGCTAGCTGATATGGCAGAATAAGTCTGGATACTATTAACTCAAGACTAGCGAGATGTCAAGAGTAGTTTCAGATACCCCAGCAGCATAGTAATGATGAGCGATCTTAGACTAGGCAGAACTCAACAGTAAGTGGTAATTATTTTCTGTAACATTCACCATATCCAATTGTATTTCCTTATCTGAACTGAAGGAAGAATATTAATACTACTCCTATAATATACACTGGACAGGGACTATCAACTTGTATTACTTGAATCAAATCAGTTACTGGGTGGTCTCCCTTGAATACTGTAGTGAACTCACCAAAGACACTAGATACAATAACTTTATCACCCTCAACTATAAAGTTCCTCTACCTGAGAGCTGCATAACATACAGCTATATCTGGTACAATTGTGGAAATACTGTTCAAGTGAGTCTGAGCATAGTAGCACCCTTGTACAGACTACAAGCAGATGGAAGGCAACAGTCTAATACTGATAGTTGGAATTATACAGCTGGTATACTGGATATACTTGCCAAGTCTCCAAAGTATACTTGTTTATTGTACTTCTTTCTTTTTCTTTTCATTTTCAGCTTCACACTTGTTATTCTATATTTTCTTTTATTCAACTTCATTCATTTCTGTGTCATTCATTTCAGAATCTCTTGTATTATCTATTACATGACTAACAACACACAATACAAACCAAATGTGAAAAGAGACTGCAGTCAGTAGTGCTACAATTATCACCATATTGAAGTGGTATAGCCAGATGACTAATAAGACTATTACTGAGAAAACAAAGTGGACTAGTAAATAGGCAAAGATTACAAACTTGCAATCATTAATATTTCATCAATAGTTGTTCCCAGATCTTGTAGCATAACATGTTCCAAACTATTAAATAGTCAAGTAGACTTTCAAATCATCTTCACAGCTATTTTGTCAACTTGCCTAAGACCAGTGAGTCATAGCTGTTCACGAGTTTGCAAATATTGAGTATGAAGTGCCCTCCATGCATATTCAATTCAATTCAATACAAGTGAATACATCTGAACCTATCAATCTTATCACATCTGGCAGATCTCATAATCAACATATATTCAGCAGTCCTCTATAATGATCTTGCCAAATGCTGTACAGCAAAGATAGATCAGAGGTTGATACAAAGTCCTATCTGATAACATGTATCCCAGATGTCCAGATGTTCTTATGATGTATCTCCAGTTTCGGAGTTCCAGCTGCATCTCATCTGACTCCATAAATCGAAATCTCTTCCACCGACTCTATATCTTCTGTTACCTTATCTACTATGACTGTTCCAACAATCATCATCCTATCAAACTTCAACACATCTGGACAACATGCTCCAGACTATAGGTCATATTGAAAACATGTTCAACTCACATATTCTGAAATATTGTATATCCAATTATACTCAAGGTAAAGATAATTCTCAGGGATTGGACTCCCTTAATCAATCTTATGCCAGAAACAACTGAACTGCTTCTTCTGATTTATACTGCCATTCAGATAGCAAACAATTCAGTTGTGTGAAACCAGCTGACTTTACCTAAAAATAATAAAAGTATCCTTGAATTGACATTTCTGAGTTCAGTACTAACCAATAATGTCATGATTATTGCTTGGCCAAAGGAAGTCCAGTCCAGAATCAGGAGCAATATTTGGTATATTATAAGGACGAACATTCCTCTGCTATACAAGTCAAATAAAATAGGGACTTACTCAATCCAGAATGCTACAACTATGAACAATCTTCTAGATTATTGTCTATTCAGGTTCATCAGAAATAATTTCAAAATGGGTATCTCATTCAGCAATACATGCACTCCTGGAGATAAGATAAACATCTTCATTTAGGATGATAAATCTGGAGAATATTATATTCACCCAGCAATATATCAGAATTACTCTTTGAGCAATTTTTCAGTGGATCACAGAAATGAGGACTTTGAGAGGCTGGTTTTCTCCCTATACAGACTATGGTTGTAATTGTAAGGGTGGGCAAGTTTAGATACGGTTGCAAAGGGAATAGTGATGGAGAGGATGATATCAATTGTACAGTAAGCAAGTAAGATAATTGCTGACATGCCAAAAGCACTTCATGAGGTAATTATATATGGAGTGAACGTTGACTGCACTTCGGCAATCAAGTGCACCTTGGTAACCAAGTGCACTTGAGAGGGCCAAGTACACTTGAGTGGGCCAAGTATACTTGAGAGGGCCAAGTGCACTTGAGAGGGCCAAGTGCACTTGCAAAGGCCAAGTGCACTTGCGAGGCCAAGCACACCTGCGGGGCCAAGTACACCTGCAAGGCCAAGTGCACCTGGCACCGCCATTACATCATCCCCCTCTCTATCCGCAGACCTCCTGGGCTGCAACATAAATATACATAAAGAAGACAAGATGAGTGCGTACCCCTTCGTACGTCTGCATAAGTCCCGCGACCGACCAGTGCCATCATGGCAGTCTTAAGGCAGATTCTGTGCATGGGAAAATCCACCTCAAGTGGTAAATGGTAAAACCTGTGCCAACGCCATTTATACCGGGCCGAATCCATAAGAAGAGAAGAAAGAAAGAAGGAAAATTAAGGAACCATCCAAATCCTCCTGATCCTCCATAACTTCCGATCTGATCCTCTATAGCTCCGACCTCCATTGCCCCGACCTACATAGCTCCGACTTCCATAGTGACTACCTCCATAGTCCCAACCTCCTGATGGTGATGACGTCGATTATGGCTGTTGCTTGGTTGGATGCTCCCAATGAAACTCATCGACTAGTTCTTGAGCATTCTTGAGGTTCTCTGCCGGCTCCCAGCTCGTGCGTAGGTAGTTGTAACTGGCCCACTGAACGAGATAGTGCAGCTTTCGGTAGCGTCGCTTAGAATCGGGAATCTGATCAACCTCCCATTCGTCCGAATCATCGACGATCGTCTGTTGCGGTTCTGATGGTGGCTGGCTGATGACAGGTGGTGAGTACTTATCAAGCAGGGAAACGTAGAACACATTGTGTATACGCATCATCTTTGGCAAGTCTAATTTGTAAGCATTCTTATTGATGACTTTACTCACTGTATATGGTCACATGCACTTGTAATCTAACTTCTTTGATTCCCTTGCCGTCTTGATGTTCCAAGTTGAAAGACAGATCTTATCTCCAACCTCGTTTGTCATTTCCTTGCCGCCTGTGTACTTCGTCTGGTAGGCTTCAGCTTCCAAAAGGTTCTCTCTCAGGATACGGTAGGTCTCCTCGAGGGCCATTGTCATGGAGTCTGCTTGGGCTTCCGACTTAAACCGGACTTGAGCTAAATCCTTGTATGCCTTGAACTGCATCGTCGGGTGGTAGTTGTAGTTGGCTCAGAAGGGGATCATCCTTGTCGATGCATGCACCGCATTGTTGTAGGCGAATTCGGCCAATGGTAAGAGCTCCACCCAGTTATCCTGCTCATAGTTGCAGAAGGCCCGGAGGTACTGCTCCATCGTCTGATTCTGCCGATCAATCTGGCCGTCCGTCTGTGGATGGAATGCGGTCAAGAGTTGGTGGTCCACACTAGTATTGGCAACGAAGCGGATCGGTTCATCGCGGATTGAACCAGGGCGTGGTTCGATCCGGATTGGATTCGAGATTTGGACGAAGTTCCGAGGTTTGTCCGAACCGGTTCGCGAACCATCTATCTTCGAACGATAATAGGTAAGCGAGATCTTGTCCGATCGGCTCGAATTTTAGCGCATCTTGTAGCGGGAGAGGTTAGCTACAAGATGCACTAAAACTCGAGCCGGTCGGACAAGAACTCGCGTACTTATTT
Organism: Wilcoxina mikolae CBS 423.85; assembly: GCA_014904905.1. Classification (NCBI taxonomy): domain Eukaryota; kingdom Fungi; phylum Ascomycota; class Pezizomycetes; order Pezizales; family Pyronemataceae; genus Wilcoxina; species Wilcoxina mikolae. The sequence continues at coordinate 1,481,972 of MU122093.1, forward strand.
TTGTTCGCAGTTGTAGGCCGAAATGGTGGGGTTTGTGGCGAAAGGCTTGGCAAGGATCCGGTTTGCGGGGACCAAATCGGTTCCTCAATTGTACGAACCCCAGGCGGTTCGTTGCCAACACTAGTCCACACTCATGTGGATGCAGACCCTCGTCCAGAATCGGCTTATGAATTGGGTGCTCCGATCTGTAATGATGTCATCAGGGACACTGCACTTGCAGATCACATGCTCGAAGAAGAGCCTAGCCAGCTCTGGTGAGTCGATATCCTTTCTGCAGGGCAGGTAAGTCGCCATCTTTGGCAGTCGATCAACGATGACCAGGATCTCCGTGTATCTGGACGCGGTCGATTCGGGCAAATCTGTGACGAAGTTCATGGTGTCACCTCCCCAAGGTCATGACGGTGGTGGCAGTTGCATGTTGATTCCATAGTGGGCATGCCGCAGAGCCTTGATTCGATGGCATACTTTGTAGCTGCTGATGTACTTCCTTATGTGAGCATCCATCGCAGGCCAATAGAAATCCCTAGAGACTAGTTCAGCAGTTTTAAGAGCTCCAAAGTGACTGGACTCGGGGTTGTTGTGAAAGAGAGTTATCATTTTACCGTGGAGAGCATCATCTGCGCGTATATATATCCTCCCCTCGTAGGTTAGAACTTCAGCGATGACACTCCATAGGTTCATGTTTTCGGCTCCGGCTTTGGCTGTAGCTGTGTCCATTGAGTTATCGACTAGCTTATTCGAAATATCAACTGCCAATAGGTCAGTAACCTGAGCCGTCTGTATCGCCGATAGGAGGTTATCATAGGGTTCGTCTACGACTATCAGCATCGCCGAAAGCCATCCGACAAGCTTCTCACAGCCGATCTCATAATCAGACCGTCTCGATGAGCCGTCGGCAGGGTCTTTTCGTGTCTTCCAGGATCTCGATTGTGAAGTCGTATGCCAATAGGATCTTGGCCCAGCAGGTTTGTCTCCGGGAGAGCACTTTCAACATCAAGCAGTACTGGAGATTATTGTGGTCACACTGTACTAAGAATTTGTGGCGGGTACCTTTCAGAGAGTGTCGCCATTGCTTGAAGGTCTCGAGGATGGCCAGGAGTTTCCAATCGTTCCTGTCATAATTTTGCTCAGCCGGGGAGCACTTACGAGAGTAACAATTGACTGGACAAAGGGTTTCAAAGCCATCATACTGATTCAAGATGCCTGCAATTGCCAAGCCACTCACGTCCATCTGGAGGATAATCGGCTTGGCTGGATCGAAGTGCCGCAAAATTGGTGCTATGGTGAAGGCCTGTTTGAGTTTCTTGAAAGCCAGCTCAGCTTTCTGTGTCTATTCCCATTTCGACCTGATCGGCTGCGATCGATTTGATGGTTGTTTCGACTTACTGCTCTTGCTCTGTCCATTAGATTTCTGCCCTTGGATTTTAGTAATTCCGTGAGCGGGAAGGTCACCTTGGCATATTTTCAGATGAACCTCTGGTAGAATTTCGTGAACCCAGGCAGAACCTGCATGTTCTGCACTAATTTAGGAGTTGGCCAATCTTCGATGGTGGAGATACGGTGCGTTTTCATGCTGACACCTTCGGCCCAGATAATGAAACCGAGGAAGCCAACCTCCGAGACTCCAAATTGGCAGTTCTCCACTTTGCAATAGAGGTCGAACTCCTGCAGCCATTGCAGTACTTTCCGCACGTGCTCATTGTGCTTCTTCTCGTTGTTGAAATAGATTAGGACGTCGTCAGAGTAATATATGATAAAGTCATCAATGTAAGATCGCAGGCAATTGTCAATGTAAGCCTGAAAGGTAGTCGGTATGTTTGTCAAGCCGAATGGCATAACCCTGTACTCGAACTGACCGTATCGGGTTTGGAATGCTGTCTTGTACTCATCACCTTCCTTAATGCGAATAAGGTGATAGGCTCCGCAAAGGTCAAGTTTCGTAAATATCCTGGGGCTGCCAACACCGTCAAGCATCTCTGAGATCAATGGAAGGGGGTACTGATTCTTCATTGTACCCATGTTGAGAGCTCGGTAGTCCCACAGAGCCTCAGACCGCTGTCATTCTTCTTTGCAAAAAGTATCCGTGCCACTGCCGGTGATGATGACCGCTGGATGAAACTATTGGCCAGGTTTGTATCGATGTAGGCCTTTAGAGTTCTCAACTCAAACTCCGACAGGTTATAGATTCGCCCATATGGCAGCTTGTGCCCAGGTGACAGTTCGATCGCATGGTCAATTGGCTGGTACGGTGGCAGCGTTTCTGCTTTGGCCTTGCTAAAGACCTCAAAGAACTCCTTATATTTGGCTGGTATATGGTTGCCATCATCGGTCGGTACTACCGACGATACGGTCTCGTCCACTCCAGTCTCGTCTACTCCATCTGTACACGTTAGCATTAAGTTCTAATATGCGAATGGAAGCAAAGGTTGGAATCCAGGAGTAGCGGTACCGCCGGCCCGTCACAATGGAGCATGACCGTGGTGTGCATCGTCCCTTCGTGACTCGGCGAGCCGGTAGCAGTCATTCAAACCACATATTGTTGGTAACTCTTCTGCCAAAACTATCGCCACTGCTCCCTGCTCGCCCATCCAGCATCGGAGATTCTCACCTGAGGTCCTGCTCCATAATGATGCTCCCAGCAGCACGGTGTACTCTCCAGACCGTAGGGCAAATGATTCGTCGACCTCGTTACCTTCAAGGAGGTTGTTGAATGCGGTTACTCCAAGGAAACAAATGTCCAGAGGCTTACCACTGCGTCTCTGCCCCTGCGAAGTTCCGTTGGTATCTACGTGCGGGATTGCATTCTGGTTTCCATTCGTGCCATTGGTCCGCGGCCCACTAGGGGTTTGCAAGGCCACGAGTCGACGGGCCTTCCAGTTGATTTCCGGGTTTCGGGTCTTGAACCAAGGTAATCCCAAAACCAAGTCATATGCTTTCATAGGTACAATTAAGACATCCGATTCATCAACCGGTACCAAGCTTTCAAAATATTGAACTGAGAGAGCAGCCTTCCTACTTTCTCTGGCAGACATCATCTTGCTACCATCAAGACTCGTGGTTGCGATGCATGCTGGTTCGTTCCGGATATCGAGCCGCCTTCGCAGCTTGGGTGTCATGAAGATCCTTATTGCTCCACAGTCAATGAGAGCTCGTACGAGCTGCATTTCTCCGTAAATATCTCGCACACGTACTTTGTGTACGATATGTGTCATATCCGGTCGCTCAGTGCCACCCAGATACTGACTCAATATGTGAGCCCTTGGGCTCTCCAAAATAACTTTTGCTTTTAATGAAATTCGGTGTACCTATACTGTATCCAACATTGCCATGAGCAACTGCACTCCCAACCTCTCCAGCTCCAGCTCCATCACGTCCACCCTCTCTCGCCGAGCCAGGTCCCGGGAGAGGTAAACTAGTTTTTTATCTGCTGGGTGTCAAACACCCAGAGTCATTTGACTTGGTGGGTGCTGCCGCCAGAACTGCCGGGGCTCAGTTTGTTCAGAAGGTTGGCCCGACTGTATCATGAATACGCGAGTGCCAAGTAGTGGCCATTGCAGCGGATATACTTCTTATTTGTGATGCAGTTGTCGAGGACCTCCTTTGAGATCTATGGTGATGGAGGTAATTCGGCACGTTTGCTGCCACCGCTACCGCCGGTGGTCTTCCCACCAGTAGTTGTCTCGGCGGACTCAGAAGTTGACAGTCTGAAACTATTTTTCTTGTCGGTTTGTTTGGACCAGTCGTGGAAAGATTCCCCACTGCCACTGGAACTGCCGTTAGGCTGATTCTGTTGATATTGTCTCCCGCTCGTCCTTCCTGGCCCGGGTTGGAACTCTGCAGCTTCTGCTCACTCAAAAGATTGGTCAATACTTCCGACCCTCCCGTTTGTCGTCAAGGGTTGAACTCGTACTCATGGTCTAGGCATCATGCCTGTCCAGGCCATTTCGTATAACCTGTTAGGGTCCGGTTCTTCGTCCCATTCGGCTTCCCGCAACAAGGGACGGAGCCGGTTGGTTCATACCCACACTGGTTCGTCCTGGTCATGGAATCCCTGGTCGAACTCTCGGTAGGCCTATATGGCTGCGGTCAGTACATGGTCGGGGTCGCCGTATGTCTTTTGGAGTTGCTCAATGAAGAGGTTGAAATCGTTCATGACAGGGTGGTTCGAATTCCGTAACCTTTGGCCCCAAGAGACTGGGTCCTCCATCTTTGTTTTTCATTGCAAAGGATCCTTATGGCCGCTCCAGCTGCCAAGTAGGTTCAAGGGGTACTTAACTTGATCCGGTGCGCCGTTTGGGAAATGGTGTTGGTGTAAGTCGAAGTTACAACGGAGAACACTGATGAAGTTATCCAATTCGGGAGTGCCCCTGCAGTATCGTACGGGTTCGACCATCTTAAAGATCCCGGATTTGCCACGTGCCATCTCTGCGGCCCGTTCCCTGGCAGCCTCTCGTTCCCGAGCTGCTTCTCTCTCCTGGACCCTTTCTGCTCATTAGGCTTCTATTCCGTGACGCTCAGCCTGTCGTTCGGCTCGCATTTCGACATGTTGTTTGAAAAGAAGCTTCAGAATCAATCGGTTCTTGGTGGCCATATCGCGCTGCTCATCTTCGGTGATCATCGATGAGAGGTCATCATCATCGTCGTTTTCCCCATCGGGATTGAGATCACCATTGTCAGGATTCAGATTTCTGCCGTCGAGATTCAGATTTCTGCCATCGGGATTCAGATTTCCGCCATCGAAATCGTGATTGTCGCCGTCAGCATTGTGATTGTCTTCGATTGAGGCAGTATCTTTGACTGGGACCTTCTGGCTGCTTGCCACCAATATCTGCGGAGTTTCCTCGTTCTCCCGATTGTCAATAGCACGCAATTGACTTCTAATCGACTTCTTGGAAGGCATCGAGTTGCAATTGGGTGTAATTGACTAGTCATCTATTTTTGTGTAGGTGTTGCGATCTGTCGAAAAAGTAAAGAATCACGAAACCCCATGAGCGAAACGTATCTGGTGACTGAAAAGTGATTATAGTATAAGGGCGAGCAAGTTTAGATACGGTTGCAAACAGAATAGTGATGGAGGGGATGATATCAATTGTACAGTAAGCAAGACAGATAATCACTAGCGTGCCAAAAGTACTTTGCGAGGTAATTATATATGGAGTTCACCTCAGCTGTACCTCGGCAATCAAGTGCACCTCGGTAACGAAGTGTACTTGAGAGGGCCAAGAGCACTTGAGAGGACGAAGTGTACTTGACAGGGCCAAGTGCACTTGAGAGGGCCAAGTGTACTTGCGAAGGCCAAGTGTACTTGTGAGGCCAAGCGCACCTGCCAGGCCAAGTGTACCTGCCAGGCCAAGCATACTTGGCACCGCCATTACAGTAATCTGGAAGCCAAAATATTAATAGATTGGGAGCTGTGACCGTAGACTTTTAGTTTCAAACAGCAGACTCTACCACCTTTCGATAGTTACCGGTCTTGAGATTAGATTTTCTTGTAAGACTTTCTGTATTATAGTCAATATAGGTGAGCTCTATTTCAGTATATACTCAAACAATAGGAAAGAATATCTAATGACTATGAGAAAGTGGAGATCTGTCTTAAGGTGTCTCGGAATGAGATCAAATAGTTGGTCATGAAAGAGATAAGGTCTGAATTCGTTCTGATAAAGGGAATATAAGCTTATAGTTATTCCATAAAGAAAGACTTTCTCATTCAATTGAAGAAACAGAACGAGACACACTGGACTAAACATTCTCGCATCTCATATTTTGATAAATAATATGTTTATGATATCAAACAAGATGGTAGAGTTTCAATACTTTCAGCACTGACTTTCTTTGTACTCTGGTACTTTCCTCTTTTGACTTCCTTCATATTGGTCTGATTTTATCTCATTCTGGCTGTGAACAAATCTTCATCTACTGCCTTTGATTTGCATTCTCTTTACCTTATTCCTCTTTAAATAATTTGATTCCTTTACTTCTCATTTCTCTAGTACTGACTCATCAAATCTTATCATTTTCTCTGTCGCTTATGGTTTCTCATTTTTCTGACTGTCTCATCTTGTTCCATTTTTCTTTCATCCTCTGTTAATTTCTTATTTGTATTGTCTTATTTATCATTCCTTTGCTTCATCAGCAAAGTCAATCGTCCTGTACCGGAAGCCGCAGAACCCTCCAGAGGCTGCAGAGGTTGATTCTGAATGACGTACTTTGCAGACCTTCCGGGAGTCCTCCGGGACCAGCGAATGCACCTGCAGCGTACTCCCTTGTTCTTTTGGAAGCCTTGAAGCTGCTCTGGGAGATTCCTGTATTGCAATAGTATACTTTGAAGCCACTTCTGATGGTTCAAAGGGTGCTCCAGGAGATTCCCGAAGCGCAGAAAAATCCTCCATGGCCACTTCTGAGCTCTGTGTAGGGGTCCAGTACATTGTAGGATCACTCAGAAGCACCTGGATCTATTTCTTCATTTCCAGATTAAATTATGGTGGGTCACCCATTTTCAGATATGCCTGTAGCATCGCATACATCTTTGGCATTCATCTACTGCAGCCTACCGCTATCAACTAAAATGACATATATCCACACTGCATCTCAGCAGTACCTCGACATGACCTTGACAAAAGAAACATAACCCTCGAGAAATACAACCCTTGAGAAACACAACCTCCAAGAAACACAACCCTCAAATGCAATCCCCGAGAAGCACAGCATCCGAGAAATACATTCCCTGAGAAATACAAATCCCGAGAAGCACAAAGTCCGAGAAACACAAACTCCGAGAAACACAACGCCTGAGAAATACAAACTCTGAGAAACACAACGTCCAAGAAACATATCTTCTGAGAAACAAACTCTCACTTGAATACTGCTGCGAGGTCCTCCGTTTCCTCTCCTGCTACATCTGGTGCTACATAACAGGTTGAGTGCTCAGCAGAGCTTACAATTCTTGTGTCCATATAGCTGCCCATATTCTCAATGATGGCCACCTGGTAACCAGGACCAATGGAATTCCAGTGTCTCCGCTATCTCTCGTACAAGGCTATATCAATCGTTAGTAGCCATTAATTATAGGATCGAGAGGGGATACTGATGGCTGAATATCTCACTGCAATGGTCCTGAGAGGATTCGCTCTTCGTTCCTTTCTTGTAGTCCCTCAAGGTGCAGTTGAGTACGGTCGCAGCCAAGCAAATAAATTAGGATGTCACTCACTTGCCTCAAAATCTGTTGCAATACTCTTGTCTGCCAAGGTAGGTGTTGTAAGTGATGAAGTGAGCAACGATCAGCGTGGTGGGCTCACTTCTCTCAAACCACCGGACTTCGTTCGTACCGTTTGGGAGATCTTTCCATTTCCCAATCCAAAAGTTATCATTGAGCAAAGCGGCAATCTGCTTTAGATATAGAAGCTTCTCTTCTACCTTCAACGAGTACAGTGAAGTCACCATAAGCCTCGATGAAGTGACTAGTCAACGCCGCATACCACTGATTTTCCCCTGCAACTGCATTCCTTTGATAATTAGTATTATCAAACTGTGAAACCCGGAGAATACTTCGGAAACTCATAATTCCACATATCAAGGCATCGATGTGCTCACTGGGACTATCAGAATGCTCTCACACATGTTGCGTGCCATTGAGTGCACCAACAGCTCGCTGCTGAACAGTTATGATGTCAAGGGCTTCATCTGATGCCTTATCGCAAATGTCCAATTCGTCCTCTTGAGAGGCCATCCAGAGGTTTTCAGTACACAGAACAGATCTCAAGAAGTCATTTGCTAAATCAAAAGCTGCTTTGTTATGGAGTGGCACCTTGCTATCCTTGTTGCACTTCGTCCCCGAAGTACCTTCAATAGGTGGAGGGGCAGCTGAGCAATCGTGACTCCTTCCAAGCCGCTGTCTGGCATGGTTCACTGGAACGAGAAATGTTGTATCGTGGCTAGGAGATCGAGACGGAGTACCTTGAGGTGATTGTGAGCTCATCGAACACCAAGAATGGTTTTCATCGGTGCTCCCGAGATTTGATTTGGATTTCTTTCTTTGGAGTCGGTCTGTCACCTGGACGGTATCTGAGCAAGCCCTTTTTGGATCTTTTGAGCCTGTGTTGCAACTGTGTCTATTCCGTTCATGAGTTGACAGTAGTTCGTCATCATCATAGTCTGAATTGGTGGTGTGATAGTTGTCATGCTCTCGGTGTTCATCATTGTCTTCTTTGACATTGTCAAGTTCATTCCAGTGGCCCTGATGGTTAGCTTGATACAAATTAGGGATTGATCTGGCCTTACATATCTGAGAACGCATAGAGAATCATTTTGAATGGCTGTTCTTGCTGAGCGTTCCAAATCTCGCTCTTGAGAAGCGATAAGGTTAGGATATTGCGAGGCCATAGGTGATAAGAATAGATCTAAATGTTATTTGAGAAGAATAGGTCCCAATAAAGCTCAGGTGCACCTGAAGAACCTCTTTTCTCTTATAGGAAACTGTAGGTGACACAGTGGTTCGCATCGAAGAGGGCAACCTGTTTATTCCCACTGAAGTTGAGGAGCACCTGAGCTGCTAATATGTCTACTGAGTTCAGGAATCTGTTAGTAAGATGAACAGGTATTCGGGCTTAAGGACTGCTTACCATTGTGAGGTGGCTAGTTTCAGACTGAGACATAGTTGAGCTAGATGCAAGTCCATGCTCTGCATCAGAGTTTTCTGGAGTACCTGCATTGTGAGGTGGCTAGATTCAGACTCCGATGTGGTTGAGCTAGATGCAAGCCCATGCTCTGCATTAGAGTATTCAGGAGTGCCTGAGCTGCTGATATCTGCTGTGTCTCCTGTTATCATAGCCTACCAACTACGCAGATTGGTCTGTATACGTGAGAGCTACTGGTATTCTTACCATTGGGATACCAGTGCTTCGCATTCCATTTTGGCTTCAACATTGTCCCAGGAAATCTCTTGCCTTCACTGGTCCTCGAATGTGACTAATACCCTGCCATAAGAGTAGCTGCACTCGAATGATTGATACTTTCATTTTCGTTTTCGTTGCACATTAGCACTGGATTTTGTGGTGCCGTGCTCAGTTACCAGTAGCTCGACATGTTCGAGCATGAGCAGCACAAAGTCAGCAGGCTCGGTTCAACTAACCAGAGCTCTAATAGGCGAACCAGAATGAATCATCTTAGTTAGCGGTCGATAGTCCTCTCTATCAATCTGCAAGGAAGTGCGGCTTCAGGATCCCGCTGCCACCATGATCATGCTGGGCAAAGTCGCATTCGGTGTCATGGGATAGCATCGGAATCCGAGATGCACCCCTTGGACTGTTTCCATTGCTTAAATTTGGAACCCGCAGCAATTGAACTTATGCAGTACTGCACTGCAGCAATATGCAATCTCAAGCTGAATATACATTGTTTCTTCTGTACTGTGAATCATGTCTATCCAGATATAGTCAGTTCACCTGCAGATAAGATTCAGTTGGGGAAAGCGTTCACCGAACGGTCGATAGAATAGGGGCTTTAGTCCAGGTGGAGCTGTGAGGATTTGAATGGCTGACAGGTGGGTGAAGCTGTAGGTGTGCAGAGATGATAATAAGGGATGAGATGGAATGAGGCAGAAGGGACAAAAACATCATGTTATGTTGGCAGTTGCCAAGGGGATGCTCCAGGGTGCACCTAATTCCCATTCAGAAATATCGAGTTACTATCAGCTGATATAATGTCGAACCTAAGCATCTATTCTCACTCGATCTTTGAATACACTGAAAGATTTGAGCTGGAGCTCAGTCTGTCGTGAAAGCTTGGACGGACTGAGCATACATATGAAACAATCCTAGTACTGCTTTGGAGGCTGAAAGTATCGGCAGAGCTTAGTTTCGATGTGAGGTACATGTATCGGGATAGCGAGGGAAATTAGGATCGAATGTAGTATGGCTATTTGGAGTACGATCCGAACCGTACGGTCCATACCTTCTCTATCTATTTCTGGTTTTGGGCAAGCAAGTCTCACCTGACAGCTTGACCACTGGACTCCCTCACCCTTGACCACCACCATGAGTAATTCTTCACAACTGCATTCTGTTTCTCATGTGATATCAAGTGGATATATACCATAACCCAAAGCCATCAATTCACTAACATCTAGATCTAGTGACACATGAAAGATAATAGAGATACAGAAAATCTAGCCCATTTTGAAGAAGAAATCCAGTAACAGCCGAAACAAAAATCCCCACCCAAACTCCATACACCCACAAAGCATACTCCCAGATGCACACCAGCAAATCAAAAAAACATTCTAAATGATCCATCAATGAAATCCCAAACCTAAACCTTTAAACCACAAAGAATAATTCCAGATGCACCTCAGCAAATCAAAACAACATTCAAAACGACCCATCAATGAAAATCCAAATGCAAGCACAGCTAGAAATACCCGAACAGCTATTCCGATTGCGATAACATCTCAGCCTGAATGGCAGTCTCCTCAATACGTGTTTTGAGAATGTTGTAGATATTCTCCTTGCTTATCATCGGACAATTCATCTGTCCATGCAAAACACCTAGCTGTGTAGTGCCATTGATCATATGGAGTGCATTCACTCTATCATCAAAGCCGATTGGACCAGTATTGACAAGTCAGGTGTGAGGCTTACGCATCTGATCCAGTCGCAGAATCCGTCCAAAAGCCTGCTGCTGCTTGTTGAGAATCCAAGGCTTCTGAAGAATCACCGCATGATTGGCAGCCACGAGGTTGAGCCCAGTGACCCCAATCTTGATAGTGGTAATGAAGACAGAATACTAGGGAAAATTCTGGAAATCGCTTATAACTTCATTGCACCTGTCGGCGGAATCTTCGAAGACCATGCGAATGCCCTAGATGTCTTGATTGGAATGGCAATAAATCCACCATGTCAGATGGCGAAACTTGCTGGTCAAAGGACAAAAAAGTACAGCCTTCTGAAGAAGCAGTGAAAGTACAGGCAAGTCTGTACTAGGCTCGTTATCCATCTCAGGAACAGTCACTGAAGCGCTGAACAATACAGGGAGGAAAGATTCTCGAAGTCATCTGAAAATTGGTCTCTCCACAAAACTGCTGGCATCCCACTCTTCCTTCTAACTGCCATCAGCAAAATGATCACCTTCTTGCTGCAACGGTAGCGAAAAGCAAGCAAGCTGCCCGAGATGAATCCGTCAGGCAATCCCATGCTCCCTTTCAGGCTTCTGGCTCTTGAGTCGGATCACAATATCACCGAGCTGCTTCTGTTCTTCCTGAGACCACTCCAGCGCGATGGGATGGAAATTCTCCGATGGGATGTAACCCAGGAGTGTACCTGATGCCAGCCGCGACTCTGTCTATCGGCAGATTATCCATGGGCAAGTGACTTTGGTCATCACAGTGGCAGCTTCCTGCTGAGCTTCAGAGGAACTTCCCTTGGTGAGGGCGGTTTGAAGGTTGGTGATTACTGACAACAAAGCCTCGGAATCATGTTCTTCTACTGCTCGCTCATTCTCAGGTGCATCTGGAATTGTGAACAACCACGGATTTGTGTTTCCCCAGTCCTTCAGTGAGTGGTAGGCTGGCATCGCCGTAACCTCTACTTGGAAACCAATTTGCACTTAAGATGCAACAAACCAACCCTTGGACTTCGGACCTCTGAAGCGGTGCGCCTCATCGAAGATTCCCCACAACCACTGGCAGTTCGTACGCTGGCGAACTGTATCATTCTGATTTCATTGCGTCCAGCTTGTGAATATATCATAAGTGATCATGTGGATATTCTACCATCTCTTGGAATATTCCACACAGAGGTTGAAGTGTGCGTGAGTCATGTCGTCAGCATCTTCTGCACAGTGATCGCGTAGCGAAAATGGAGTCCCTTTCGTGATGGTATTGATTGCACCGATAAATATCGTCCGGACACTTGGGAGCACCACACAGAGTACCGGATTTCTTGATGGGAGGTCAGTTGTCTGCTTATCATCAAGCAACCAGAGAAGACGACGAGAAACAGAGTTAGGGTGAGTGCAAGGGTACCATTGCTTCTGGATAGTGCTGAAGGTTGAGAAGCCTTTTTCTATCAGCTGACAACATCCACCAAGCAAGAGATTAAAGAGCACCGGTAGTTGTGTCTCATGGTCATTTGTCACATCCTCCGTAATTGACTTGGCATAACCAGCTCCAGCCAAGACTGTGAATGTCTTTCCAAGTCCTATTTCATCAGCAAGGAGCACTCTAGGAAGGTCCACATCGAAGATCCATCTCCGAACAATGAACCAAATCGCCCAGATCTGATGTGCAAGAAATCTTACTTCTGGAAATTGCTTCAAGGTATACTTTGACCTTCGAATGGTATCCGCAGGTGAATCTCCGCCTGGCACAGTACTGAGTAATGCAACTGCTTCTTCAAGACACTCATGCTCGAAGATGTTGTGGATAGTAACCATGAGAGCATCATCCAAAAGTTGCTCTGCCTCGTCACCTTGAGGCTCGATCAGCTCTTTGGCGAATTGTGAATCGCTGTCTAGAACTTCGGTACTCTTAATTTCCTTCACCAGGGCGGCAAGAGTACTTGGGGTCGGTGGCACAGGCAAATTGGTCTATTATTTAGCAGCGCTGGGGCCCTCCTCTTGCTGGGTGTATCAGGTAATCCACCGGAGACTCTGGGAGACTTCCTTTTGGATGTTTGTAGGGGTGCTCCCTACCAGGAATTCCAGTACCTCAGAACTTTATTCATCACTTCAGGTACTCCTAACTTACTCCTTCTTCAACATTGCTTTTCTTGGGCTCCTCCACTAACAGGAAGTTCTCAAGCGAGTCCTCTCCATCTCAATTCCACAGGGTCACCTCAAGGAGCAGAGTCACTGCTTCAGGTGCAAGTGTATGGAAGTTCTGGACCTCCCCATTCCACATTTTCTGGTTCCAAACACCACCACGAAACTCCTCCCCAACCGTAGCTCTGCTATCTTGAGCAGCTTCTTCACTCAACTGGTAGCAATATACGGTCTGGAGAGTGAATGGATCCTTTGGCTTTGCCTCAGCAATCCACCTCAGAAGTTGGGAATATTCTTCAAGTCTTTGAAATGACATAAATACAGACTCAGAAGTGGTATCTCCTTGTACCCACACCACAAACGACTTGTTTTGGATATCGGCCACCTCAATATTCATCTGTTTGGGAGAACTTTCATCACTGCTACCCTCCGCCTTGCGCTTTGCACCACCGTCCTTCCCTTTCTTTTTGTCACCTTTTACGGTCACAGTAGCTGTCTCTTGCAGGTGGTTGCAGAGATTTTGGATGAAATGGTGAATTCAGTCATACCTGATACTCTCAGAATCATCAAACCAGTCAAGGGGTAGGAACTCCTCATAACACTGTATGAAATCTGAGATAGCTGCTTCCCAAATTTCGAACCCAGTATGCCCCTCGATCGGCCTTGTCCTCAAGCGGAGTGGTCCCATCACGCATTGAGGGTGCCGAGGAATCAGCCATTTGTACCCGACATGATTCTCAAACCTGGAGATGTCGCTTCTCCCAGATATGTTGCTATCCTTGGATCCCTTTTTAACTTGGCCCATCTTAAACATGAGTTGCCCGGTGGTGACTTGAGCCCCAGTGACAGAGAGCGGCTTTTTTCCATCTCCAGTTCTATCAGGTGGAACAATGTCGGATGGGGGTGTCTGATCCTGATATTCACCAAGAGTGATCTGCCACCGGTATTGACCAAAGGGGATGTTAGAAGTTGGAGTCTATTGCAACAGTTTAGGTAGCGCTTTGGTCCATATCTATTGCCCAGGGGCTACACTCCTTTCAGTCTCGCTGGTCTCTTCAGATGTGGCAGTTTGCAGTCTAGGTATCGGTGTTCCTGATGTTCCTGGATGTGCTGGGAGTGGTTTGGAGAAGATGGGCTGCATCTGAGGTGGGGGAGAGTTTGTAGACCATCAGCCTGAAACAACTGGTAGTCTTGGTGGAGAGAGAAGAGGATGTGGGGTGTACCGGAGCCCTTCAGCTCCTGGTGGATGGGGAGGAGGATGTGGGGTATTACACCTCACAAGCTGTATATCACCAAAGGCCATCGGAGTGGGGTCACCTACGATCACTCGATGATTGCCGCATTGGGATAGTACAAGCGCCATCCCTGGACGTCATCGAAACTACACAGAATATCACTCACACCCAACGAAAACAGATGAGCTGTCATGCAATCAATCACACCACCGATAAGGAGTTAAAGGTGGTTATTGGGACAATGCCCTGCCAGCTCATGCCATCGATAATACGAAGACAGTTGAGAGGCTGTAGATATGAAAGGATCTGCATTTGCAGCGTAGCTGACGAAGCCTATTATGTCCCTCATGATCTAAAGGATACCATTCGCCAGGAAGCAAAGAGATCGAAAGGATTCGATAGGTCCGGACCACTGAAGTCTGAAGGACAAATATCAGTAGGGGTTCTATTCGTCTGAATTAGAGATCTGAGCGGAATGAAGTGGAAGGTCCAAAAGAGTGCTGAAGGACAGGAAGGGTATTGGAGTGAAGGTAAGGTTAGGTAGAGGAGCTCATGAGAAGAGCGTAGATAGAAGTAATTGTTAGAGCGAGAGGATAGAGGTATAAAGACCTCTAGAATCTTCGAGGGTAGAAGGGCAAGCTTCTTGGCGAGGAGTACAAGGCTTAACAATATACGCATTGAAAAGCCAAACATCTTTGTCTTGAATCTCTATCTTTAGTGACTTTCACATTCTGAGCGAATCTTCATAACTTCCATCACAAGCAAGTCCTGAAAGCAGTAAGGATACTACTTGTACTGATAAATCTGAAGTGACGCTCCCGGTGTTACATGGAGTGTACCAGAGCCCTTCAGCTCCTGGTGGAGGGAGAGGAGGATGTGGGGTATAGTGGGGCCGTTCAGCTCCAGGTGGAGGGGCAGCAGGATGTGGGGTGTACTGGGGCCCATCACCTCCAGGTGGAGGGGAAGGGGGCTGTGGGGTGAACCGGGATCCTTCCGCTCCAGGTGGATCTCACTGTAGAGGCGGAGGCAGCGGTGTGTACCTGTCTTTGTTAGGCGCTGGAGACATTGGTGGGTTTGGGTTCGATAAAGGTGGTGGTGGTGGTGGTAGTGGTGGTGGTGGTAGTGGTGGTGGTGGTAGTGGTGGTGGTGGTGGTGGTGGTGGTGGTGGTGGTGGTGGTGGTGGTGGTGGTGGTGGTGGTGGTGGAGGTGGTGGTGGCCCGGGTGGAATCCGTTCGTATGGAACCCAGATTTGTCGGTACTCATTCCACATGAGCCATCAGTCATAGCTGATCATTGGTGGTACAGTATACAGAGGATAGTTGTTCAGTAGTTGCAGTTCATATTGCGGTTCCTCAGTCGGTGGCTGGGGTAGTTGATAATCGGGATTGGGATGCCAGGCAATCTCGTCCCCTATCTGAGACTCATCACTACTGAGCTGGTAGTTCGGATTAGGTCGTCATGGAGATGAGCTGCTATAATGTTGATATGGGTGTACTGGATAGGTCAGAGATTGGTTGTTGGAGGGGTTGTTCTGCGACATAATGTATAGAAGTAGTTACGAAGATGAGGTTAGGAGGTTCGGAGCTTTATGTTAAAAGCTGTGGTATCTGCAGTGGTCGCTGAGAATGAGATAGTGTGACGGGTTGCATTCGTGGGAGGCAAGGTGCATTTATATACCAAAGTCCACCTTACTTCTGCTACAATTTTGAAGCTACGTCTGGAAATTGGTAACTCGTTACCTGTAACTTACAGTATGCAATATAACTTACAGTAATCTCCGATAACAGCCATAATACAGGAAAATACAAATATGCCCAAGCCCATTATGTATAACTCGCTTAACACTCCGGTAACACACTCATGATATACGGTAACTTGCGCTAATATTTCAACCTTATTTCTGTTTCACGATGCATATCTAGGTGCGATATCCAAAGAGTCTGGTTTTGTTATATCTCAGATACCAAAGGTCTCATGTGAGTGGCTATAATCCTGTCAGACCTCACTGTTGCTTGTCAGAGTTCACGGGTATGATGGCCATGATCATGTCAGACCATACAGTTGCTTGTCAGAGTTTAGGAGTGCAATAGCTATAATCTTATGGTAGTATGTCAGACTTCTCAGGTGTGATTGTCAGACAGTACGGTTGCTTGTCAGAGTCTGCAGATATGATCGCTATAATCCTGTCAAACCTCACGGTCGCTTATCAGAGACCATGAATGCAATCACCATAATCTCACAGTAGCTTGATCGTGATCCTGTTAGAGTCTAATGTAAATATATTTCTTTCAGAAACCTCTTACAATCTGTCTCAGCTTCAGATTATAATTACAACAAATCTAATCTACAATATGACAATATACCAAATCGGCTGCTGCTACTCATCGACATCCTCATTTACAATCACGGTGTTCGCGTCCCACCGAGTGACTGACAGAGCTTTCCGATTAATACCATTGGCCCTGTCAATTCCTTTCATGTATATTTGAAGGATCTGCTTCTGATTCAGTTCTGAAATGCTTTCCCATTGTGTGTACAGGTTGGTGTAAGTTCCTGGTAACTTGTTAGATACTGAGTATGTCATAGGAATGTAGTTATGTATCCTTGTATGTATCCGCTTCAAATGGTACACGAAAAAAGCCGCCGGCTATCCAGTTGTCCAAGGAGTGCTTTTCTGCGGTTGCAGTAATTAATAGACAACTGTGTGTTAACTCCTGTGTGAAGTGTTTGATATAAGGACGTCTAGTAAGATTACGAGGTCCATGGTCAAAGAAGGTCTTTGCCATGATGACCGAGAGCAACCAATGCAGGAACATAATTTCTGGTACCTTATTTGTTAAAAGATTGATATAGATAGTTGGATTAAACCTTACCTCATTCTCGCAATCAGAATGGTGGAATCTGTAAGTACAAGGAGAGATTAACCTTGCAACATGTTTCTGCCGATCATCGTTCGACATGTTGCGGAAATTGTCAATATATTGGTCTGGTGCAATCTGACGAGCTTGTTCAGCAACGATTCTCTGGGCAGCCGATTGGCAGTCCGTAAGCGTGTCTGTTAGTATCAATGGGCAGTGCTTGAGAAGTGCGGATACATACTGTATGAATTGCTGTGGTAGATATATCACTCCGCAGAGTCTCTTTCAAATACGAATACGCTTGCTCAAAGCTCTCTGCAGATAACTTGTCCACATCGGTCGGATATGGATCCTCGGTAAGGATCCTGCAGAAGAATATATAGTGGGCTACATCCCACCAATCCTTCGACACCCCAAGGTCGCCTATCTTGGGTTGTAGCAGGCGGCCTATATTCACGAGAGACCGATCCCGCTTTTGCAATTAGGTGTATCTGGGTGAGAAGTTGCTCAATGTGAAGCTAAGGAAACTTACCTGCCGAGCATGCTCTTAGTTGCTGGGAGGAGTAGCTTTAGATGATCGGTGTGACTAGGGTTCATTGTCAGAGTTCAATGTCTGAGTTCAATGTCAGAGTCGATTGCAGAGATAGTCATTACCTTCAGCCAGTTCCTAGACTTGCAGGATGATGTTGTTGAATTGCCATTGTCATCACCCTCGTCATCGTTATCGTCAAAGCTGGTAGACACTTGTGACTAAGCATTGTCAGAGATCATTGTCAGAGTTTGATGCCAGAGTCTGATATGGAGAATGGATATTACATCCCTTGGGATTCTAGGCACCGGAACTGTTTTGTGGTGAGACAGTTGTGGTGATTGCTCATCATCATCATCGTCATCGTCATCATCAATGTCAGGAGATACTCGCGACTAAGTTATTATCAGAGTCCATGTCAGAGCCGATATCAGAATTCAATATCAGTGCCTGATCCACAGATGTATATTACCTCCCTTGGAATTCTAGGTACTGGAACTGGTCTGCGGCGAGACAGTTGTGGCGATTGCTCATCATTGTCATTGTCATTGTCATCATAAATGTCGGAAGATGCTCGCGACTAAGTTATTGTCAGAGTCCATGTCAGAGCCCATGTCAGAATTCAATGTCAGTACCCGATGCGAAGATGTATATTACCTCTCTTGGGACTCCGGACTCTTGAGCCATTCTTCGTTGCCATCCATCATCACAATCATTAAAATAATCGCTATCTTCCAGTCGTTGCTGGATCCGGCTGCTGGAGTGTGGATCATTGCGCCTCCTTGTATTGTCCTGGGATGGATCGCAATCACCACGCTTCCTGCCACTGGATTTCAAATCACTCCACCCGCTGCTGAAGTTTTTGGAGTGCTTGGTACTTTTCCAGTATGGCATCCTTTTTGTTGTAAGTATCGGGCGTGTCGGATTGTGATGGGGGTAAAAGTATTGACTTTTAATGTACCCAGAGACTACAGCTTATCACCGTTTATGTAGTATTTCTGTCTCTCTCAATATGTTCAGACCTCTGTACCTTGAAATCCATGTCAGAGTAATGGAAATTGTCAGAGTTGTAGTTAGTCTGTATGTGGAGTGGTAAGGACCCGGTGTCAGAGTTGAGGTTATACCATATATGTGGATATCAGTTAGACTGCCATATCAGAGTTGAAGTTAGATCATATGTCGTGACGTTGGGACCGCTTGTCAGAGTTGTAGTTATGTTGTATATGTGCCCATGTCAGAGTCGGCCATCAGAGTTAATATCACTTAGACTACCGCATCAGAGTTGAAGTTAGACCGTATGTCGTGACATTGGGACTGCTTGTCAGAGTTGTGGTTCTGCCGTATATGTACTTATGTTACAGTCGGCCGTCAGAGTTGATATAAGTTAGACTGCCATGTCAGAGTAGAAGTTAGACAGTATGTCATGACATTGGGATCACTTGTCAGAGTTGAGGTTATGCCGTATATGTAGATATCAGTTAGACTGCAATATATGAGTTGAAGTTAGATCGTATGTCGTGATGTTGAGACCCCTTGTCAAGTAGAAGTTTGAATATACATGAGTTGCTTGTCAGAGCAAAAGTTATAAGAGATTCACCACTCTTTCACTGCTCTTTCTATTGCTATGACTTGAATGTTAGACCACACCACCAGATACCTATCTCGCAACCACTTAGGGATCACTTTATGTGGATCCCAACATACCAGTATCGCTTGATATGCTTCAGCGTGGCATCCAGAATCATGAGAGTTAAAGGGGCAGAGGCAATCCTGAATCTTGTACTCATGCAAATCGAGCCAAATCTCTCCATCGATACTCCGTGGGCAATGACCGCTCTCCTGAACAGAAGGTGAACAAAAGGAAGGACATATAACTCGAATGTTGTATTGTATGTAGAATATCATCATGAATCTGCACATAGTTAGAGGTTGCAAGGCTTTGTGGTGTTTGAGGATATATCTCAGCTTCATACACATACTTAGGTATGTGCTGTAGGAAAACTTACCTGGCAAATATCTCAAGCCACCAATTAACCTGAGTGCGGCCCGGCACCCTTAATTTAACAACCCTGCCAGCAGATTTGATAGTAGCCTACAATCCCTACTAGTATTCAATACAATGGAGAACTATAGGCAACTCGGGTAGGTGGCTCTGACAAGTGCGTCTGACAGTTTCAAAGGCTCATCTTCTACTCCGACACTAGTTTCAGTCTTACACAATGATAATCCAAGACAGTAAGTTACCCGTCAAATGAATCATAATACATACTGTTTAAACCAACACTAGAGGATACGGTACAGTGTCAGAGTCATCACAGCAGTGTCAGTGTTAGAGTTGTCATGGTAGAGTCAGTATCAGAGTCATCATGGTCGCCAGAGCAGTGTCAGAATTGTAAACGCGGTGTCAGAGTCATCAAGACAGTGTCAGAGTTGTCAAGACAGTGTCAGAGTTGTCACGGCAGTGCCAGAGTTGTCACGGCAGTGCCCGAGTCGTCAACTCAGTGCCAGAGTCGTCAACTCAGTATTAGAGTTGTCACAGCTGTGTCAGAGTTTGCAAGGCAGTGTCAGAGTACGAATTGCCTTCCATTTGCTGATATCTGAATATAAAATGAACAAAATACAAACATAAACTACCAACCTGATCCAAAAGCCTAAGAAACCCAATCCCAAAAACCCTTACAGTAGATACCAGTTAATTCGAAAATAAGCGAGACGTACAGGAATCAGTCATTCAAAAGTCCGGCCTTCCATGGCCCAATCACATCCAAGAAACCAAATACAATAACGCCAAGAAAACTCCGCCCCAAAACACCCAAAAGGAATCTAAAAGAAGTCCAACAGAACATAAAGAAATCCAGTCTCATCCCAAGGAAATATTAACTTCCATCGGCATCAACATCTATCGTATCATCATCGAGATCGAATTGACCAATGATTCTTGATTTTAACATCTCTGGAGAGATTTTACCGATCAGGGCATTGTAGACCTCATCTACATCCACGTCTGTGCTGGCTTTGGAGATCACCCCAAATGCATAAAGCACCTGTTGCTGTTTCAATCTCATTGCCACTTTGATCAATCGGTCAATCGTGGCCATGTTGACCAAGCGGTGTGTGTACTGGATATAATGTTGGCCAATCCGGTGAATGTGTGACCATGTCTGATGTTCCATGGCATAATTGACTCCCTACTCCAGCATGATTGAGTTCCGGCAATTATAGTGAAGATTAATACCCTCATTGCTTGTCATATATGACAACACTAGAATCCGGACTCCATCCTTTTGGATGAACTTCTCTGTAATTCTGGCACGGACATCGGTGCCCATGGCACTATAGATAGCGAAGCAGTTATAGTCTAAGACATGGCAGTACTATTTAAAGTCAGTGACAGAAGTCAGAATGTAAGAGTTGATGTCAGAATTGATGTCAGAGTTAATGTCAAAGTAGGAGAAGTGTCGTCAAAAGGGGAGTACTGATCTGTTCGACAAACCACTGTGTAATAGGCCAATACACCCACAGTATCACCTTCTCACCATTGTTCTGATTGTTCTTGCCCAAAGACATGTTCTTGCGGAGCCAATTCTTCAATCAGGCCAATTTTGGATCCCCATACGTCATTGCAGCCTCGAAGCGAGCATGACTCATATTCGTAACCTGGTTGGCAGAAGGTATCCGATCGGTCTGCCCTGGGAAAGCGGCAGTGAACATCTTAATGATTTCTGCCACCTTGATTATATTGGGCCTTCCATTGTCAGACTTATTGCTCTCCCACAACATTTGGACTCGGCTGGACTCTGAAAACATTGTTGCAGTACCAAGGACTGGGGCAAGCGCAATGATTCGAATGAATCGCCAACGAGGTTGGAATCTCTTCATTAGTTTGTTCCCATGATTCACCACCAGCGGTTGTCCATCATAGTCTGCTGTTATACCGGTGATGCTATCCTTCAACTGCTTGTAATTGCAGTCTACTAATTTCTGGTAAAAATTGCATCTACCTGAGGCTTCAGTGTAGGTGATCAGATGGCATTCCATTACCATTCAAGGGATATTAATGATCGGCTGCAGATTATCGAACGGGATTCTACTGACCATGGTCTGTCGGAGCATCAATGTCCTTAATATGGTGAAAGAACTTTCACCAACTACTTGCTCAAAGCGTTGCCACTTTGCTACTGATTCCTGAGTTTGATTGGATTGCCTTCGCAATAATTTGATTGATTCGATCAGATGGAGCAAATTCCAGTCCCATGTCTTGGTGGTGCAGTGGATAAGAGATCTATACCGAGGGACTCGTTGGTATGGGTTAACTATTTTCGTGAATTCGGCATCAGGTGCTGTGCCAAATATGGGATTCATTTCATTCGGCTGCCAGTCGTCCGCTTGTGATTGCAATGCTGCATGGTTAAAAGTGTCAGGAGGCAAATCTTCTTCCAACTATGAATCCCTGGCTGTAGAAAAGTTAAAACCCAACGTAAGTCCTCAATCCCTTTTACCAGCGGAGTCGCAGTCAACATCCATTAAAATTGTGGCTCAAGGGGAAACACTGCTGCAGCTTGGAAAGGACCATAACTTGCAGCTGGGGTGTTGACTAGGGTTCCGTCAAGACTTCTTGTTTTTCCAACCAGCATCCTGCAGACTCTGTGTCTATGAGCCTCATCAATAACGACTTGCCGAAACCGACCAGGGCCCTAAACACAGCTCACATCATATCCCACAACGTCCTGCTGCTGGTAGTAAGTTTCGATAGTTGTAATTACAATATATTGCCATGGGTGACCACTTGTTATAGCTTCACGATGATCATTTGCTCCCCACAATTTAGATCCATAATGGAGACATGGTTTAAGCTCGGTATATTTTTTTATTGCGTTTTTCCATTCCAGTTCCATTGGTGTTGGGCTATTTCAAGATTAGTTTCAGTTGCAAAAATGAGAAGATATATTTCGATATCCGGCTTACTATAGTATCAATGTTGGGAGGTGAACCTCTCAACAACGCTTTGGTGGTACCTTTTCAACTTTCTGTCCCTTTTCTTCCTGCGCTTTAATATCATCTATCTTGCTCTGCCACTGCTCAAGTCCAGGAGGTGGTTATTTCAGTAAAATCATACTTATTGACTTGGTGACAAATGAATGCCAAGGCTGTCAGGGTCTGATAACTGTCAGTATTGCACTGTTGTCAGAGTGTAAAAGGATTACCTTGCCGGTACCGCAATCATCAGCCAATAGTCCAACCTGCTCCAGACCACCTTCCTTGTCCACCATCCAATTAACAGCAACAATTTGGTGTGGGTGGAGCTGTGTTATTATTCTTAGTGGCAACAATGTCCTGTTTTCCATGGTAATTCCTAACGCTTTACACGACTCTTCCACATTCTCTCTCTGAAAATCCTTGTTGTTCATTAAATCAGCCAGCCTACAAATATAATTAGCTGTATTCTAAGTTGACAGTACCTCATCGGTCCTACAACAGCTCTCACAGAGACTCTGACATCAGTGCTGCAATGGCTCTGACAGAGAGACTCTGATAGCGGCTCTGACAGAGAGACTCTGACAGTGGCTCTGATAGAGAGACTCTGACAGCGGCTCTGACAGCAGCTCTGACAAAGACTCTAACATCGGTGCAGAAGTGACTCTGACAGAGACTCTGACATTGAAGCAGATAGCAACTCACCAGTCTTTATAGACGTTGTTCATTATTTCATCCTTCAGTGCTTGGCTCTCAATGTCATTGCCAGTGCCTCCTACATGTTCCGTTACAGCCATGTTGACAAAGTCTGCATGATTTTGATTTATATTCTCTATGTCTTCTATCCCGAAATCCAGGTCCACTGGTTCAACAGGCGAAATGTCTGGGATTGAAGGAGTAGCAATATTAGTTATCGGCAAGAGCTCTGGTTCATGGTCATCCACTGGCACAGCTTGCGGTGCTAGCTCTTTATTCTCTTCATCGTCATTGAGGTTGAAGATATCGCGGGCTATGGGAATATTCGATTGGAGAGGATCCTCAAAGTCCTCATCAGGGTCGGACTTAACTGTGACGGGTGTTTTTCGAAAGTTGGGATTGATCATTGTCTTTACATAAATGACATCTATGTCAGAGTCATCCATAGGTACGGTCTTTGGTACGGTATTGAATGCTATAAAAAGGCGACCACCAATCTCCGCAATTGTACATGCCGAATTCCAAGTATCTGTGATTAGTAGCCAATTGTTCCATTGGTACTGGAAGATTATGTCTCCATTCTCTGGCCGTAAATAGTGGGTAGATGCTATGCATCGTTTAAGATACTTGTAAATTCCACAAGGTGAAATTGTTTAGTTGTAAATTGAACGAGTTCTTCGTACGAGGTAGGTACCCCAGGTTCGTATATGAAGTCCTTGATTGCAACAGGTACTGGGTCATGGTCGACAGGGAGATCTGATTCGTGCCACTGGATAAGAAGATCAATTGCGGCCGCTTGGCTACCCATTGGATCCTTGAGGTTTCTGAGATCGATAGCACTGGTGAACTTGATACATAACGTTTTACCGAAGACCTCTCGGAATCTGTGCCAATTGACAGAGGTGAATAATCATGTGTAGGGGGGATAGGTGGTAGTTGTGTATACCTAGATCTCGATGGCAAGGGCGATCTGGATGGCAAGGGCACCCCCCGAGAGGTAGGTGTTGGTGTTGATGAGAACCCTCCCGTACGGGTAGTTGACCTTCCCCGGGCTGCTGATTCCCCCTGAGGCTATGACCTGGATGGGCCTGACAAGCTGGAACCTACTTGGACATTGGTGGTACGATTTACCGGTGTACTCAGGTCTGACTTCAGTGATAGCTTTGGTGGTGGAGCTGGCTTTTATTTTGATGGCGCAGGTTTTGCTGGGCTCAGTATAACTAGCTTAGTGGGTGACTTAGATTTAGTCGGGGTGTTGCCAGTCTTCGCAGCGATCCATGTCTCTTACCTTAACAGGTATGATACTATACGATACATGGCTCCAAGGTCATCATCAATGAGCGCAGTCTGGGGTGTAATTCTCAGAAGATCTCAGGCCTCCTCTACGAGTGAGATCATGATGTCAACAAACTCCAAATGTCAGAGTCAGAGTCAGAGTCAGAGTCAGCCCGCTATGAAAAGTAGAAGAATTACTAATCTGGTCATATGTCTTTACCTCGTCTGGCTTCAGAGCTGGATAAAGGTTTAGCAGGCTGTGGGCAGGAATAACTTTGCGGTTATGTCGAGTCTTCCACTGTTTAACTTTGTCCAGATGTCGCTTGAACAATTGCCGCGCAAATACATTATCGATGTCCTGGGTTGACTTGTTAAGCACACCAGCAATGTTCTCTTTTGTCCAATTACTGGTCAATGGCCACGTATGGGGTTGTCGCTTTGGTAGCATAGTGATGTATATGATGAGAGAGCTGGGAAAGAGATTGAAGATAGAGTTGTGGGGGATATAAGTATGAGATTACTAGAAGATGGAATGAGAGATATACTCTACTAGAAGGGGAGGTTTAGACGTTCTTATCTATTCCTCGTGTATCAGATGCTGCCTTTCTCTACAAAGACTGTACTAACATGCTCGATGCAAGCCGAACTGAGTTCGAGAGCTGGAAGTGTATGGTTAGTTTTGAGAAGGCATATATGAAGAAGATTCTGAAAATCTAGTTTATAGAGAGGGGTTGATTGAAAATGCAAAATTGAAGGTTATATTGAGACATACAGAATAGGTGCAATTATGCATTACGTACCAATACTTAATTTCCTCCCTGTTTGGGGTTAAGGGAGTAATCTGATTCTAACATGTTCACCATCAAGGTTTACCCATGCAATCCATCATTTGCACATCTTGTGGGCACCACTTTTCCCGACAAAGTGGTCTCACATGCCATCGTCATATAACACATGGTTACCACACAAATTACATTGAGCCCGAGGAGTCCGATGCTGGGTTCCAATCTACAGACCCAAGGCTCGATGCAGATGCTGATGCAGATGACATTTTCAGTTTTGACGACAACACACAATATATGGCAGTCTTCCCAAATGCTGGAGCCCCTGTCAACAATATAGTATATGTACCATCATTTGAACAGGATAACTGGGACCCACTTTCACCATTTATGATACCCGAACAATGGCAACTTTGTCGTTCCATTGTGGACACCAACATTTGGAAAACGAAACTCAATAACCTCCTTAGATGACGGCTTATTGTTTCCGGCACCGATGCCAATCATACAGATCAATTACATCAACTCATTGCAGACATGGAATATCTGGACGGGCTTGGATGCGGATGGGAGGAGGGTTCAGTCAATGTTGAAGGAAAAGCCACCGTATTCTGGTACTGGAATCCAATTGCAGCAGTACAATATATTCTTGGCCACTGACCGTTCAAAGAGCATCTCTCTTATGCCCCAGTATGGCAAATTGATGCAATAGGCGAACGTATATATGCTGAGATGTGCACTGCAGACTGGTGGTGGAAAACACAGGCAAGTTTCCCTCTGTTAGAAAGTTCTTTTCATTCAGAGTGTATGTCAGAGTATTACAGTATCAGAGTATCATGGCATCAGATTGTGCAGTCAGAGTGTTGCGGTATCAATGTGTCGTGGTTTCAGAGTGCATTGTCAATGTGTCGCGGTGTCAGAGTGTCGCAGTATCAGAGTGTCGTGGTGTCCGAGTGTCGCGGTGTCATATAGCTGATACATTTCAGGAATCTTTGCCAGATGGATCAACGGTCATCCCTGTCATACTTGGTAGTAACAAATCCATACTCTCAACATTGAGTGGAGACAAGTAAGTGTGGCCTGTTTATCTTAGTATCGGCAATCTTTTCAAGGTGAAATGACTATTTGTTAAGTCGAACGGATTGATACTGATTGGACATCTGCCGAGATGTCCAAAAGGCCTGAAAACCCACACTATTAGGATTGCATATTAAGAATCTATGGCAACAATACTTTGTCCTTTAGAGGAGCTGACGAAGAGTGGAATCAAGGTTCTGTGTGCAGTCAGTCGCACTTGTCATGCATATCCCCAGATTGCATCATTCCTCGCAGACTGCCCAGAGCAATGTAATATAACTGGGGTCAAGTGTGGCTGGTATCCTCGTTGTGAGATAAATCCTGATGACATGCACGGCTTCAACCGCAGATCAAGATGACGCCATCCCCAACAATATGAAGATATGTCAGTAGAGGCTGCAAATGATGTGGGGTTGTGGAAGTTTGAAAACTACCCAAATCTCGCTGATGCCCATGCGGGTTGCAACATATATACGAGTATGAATGTTCATCGGCTGCATCAGCTCTTGAAGGGTGTTTTTAAAGCTCACACATGGGGATAGATAGTTGATTTTCTGAAACATATATATGGCACAGAAAAGGCATTGGAGCTAATAGATGAACGATTTGTCGCATTGCTTAATTTCTCCGATATTCACCAGTTTGGCAACAAATTGACTCGGATCAATCAATGGACCAGTAGCGAATACCAAGATATGTTGAAGGTTTGGCTGGCAGCACTGGCCCCTCTTCTCAAAGGGTATCCCAATCGCCTCAAATTCCTCAAATTGGTCACTGACATCATACTGATTGCCGGATACCACTCTCACACCGAAATCACACTCCGATATCTTCAGGACGTACTTCACGGCATCAGCAGGAATATACGCCTCTTTTTACCATACCGCCACAATCAGTCCATAAGCAAAATCCCCAAAATCCATTCCCTATTTCATTACATCGAATGTATCAAAGAGATGGGTTCCACTGATAACAGTGATACCGAAGTGTCTGAAACCACCCACAAAAACCTCATTTAAGATGGTTATCGTGTATTGAACAAGGTTGACAATATTCCGCAGATGTTGCGATGGGAAACACATCTCTTTCATATCAAGTCGAGAGTCAGCATTCTGCGGTACATGATTGAAGCTGTCCCACTCTCAGCCAAGGCAGATATATACAGAAAGTTGCTTATAAGGAACTCTCATTCATGTGACAAACCAACACCAAGCCTTAACCCCCGCATCAATGGAGTGATGAAAAAGTGCAACACAATTGCATCTCTGGCATTTCCCAATGACATCATTATGTCAGAGTTCATTCAATCTCTGACATCATATTTTGCGGCATTCCGAATGGATCCGGATACCAGCCCAGACCTGTGAGCCTCTGGGTCCCGGGAATTATGGAATCTCTATCAAAATATTCGCATAGCCAACGGCGTCACAGTCACTATACAGCAGCACAATAATCTTGATGCGGTCATAGTTCAAAAAGCAAGATGCGTAGAGAAAAGACGTGGACATGGTAATCCATTCCACCATATCTTGATACAAGAGGATCGAACACCACAAAATAATAGCTGGATTCGGCAAAAAGGATATCGTCCTGCCATGTTACTGTATGCTTTTCGTTTCAGCAATCGTATTAATACCGGAAACGCTAACGCAAACGGGAGCATGGTATGGTACAGTGTGCATCACGATCTTGTATTGGTGGAAGAATTAGAATAACTGTCGTCTGCTATGCCAAATATCAACCATGGGATGATAATGTGTCGGGATGTTCTACAAAAATCCTGACGGATCATGAATGTGTCTTCAGTTGTCATTCCCGTACATCTTGTGCCGAGTGGTGGTGATGATAACCAATATTTTATCAACCAGTATACATCTTTTGAGACATACAACATGATATACTAGATGCCGTCAGTCCACCGTACCAGCTTGTCAGAGTCTGAACCGTTGTCAGAGTTGTTGTTAGAGTTATTGCCAGAGTTGTTGTCAGAGTTTTTGTCAGAGTTATCAGAGTTGTCAGAGTTGTCAGCCACTGTCAGAGTTGTACCATCATGTCAGAGTGAGCCCGTGTCAGAGTTGTCAGCCACTGTCAGAGTCGCCGCCATCTACCATATCTGGGCCAGTATCAGTCGTCACCAAATACCATGTCACAGTGTCATGCCATTCGCCGTGGTTAGATTATCTTGGGAGTCGTTGTAAGAGTTGTTGCATTCTAGACGTATGTAATTTTAGAGAGATATAGATTCTGTAATACCGTTACAATTTTATATTCGATAAATGAGTAATTACAAGATCTATACGAATGTGAAGGACTTGGAAGTGAATTCAATTCTCATAGTGACAAATCATACTCATATGTTCCCATATTATCTTGCAAATCGAAAAACCATAGACAAATATACGGTAGCGCTCTGTAAACCGTGATGAGCTGCGATAAGATACGATAACGTACCCGTGGTGGTGTGGTGACAGTCAAAACATTTCATAACATCGCGGTAACAGTGATAACAAATTCCGATTACATTAACACGGGCACTTTTCCCAATGCTATAACAAACATATGAACACCCACAATCGTCTTGTTTCACAAACTTCTGATACATATTTTCGTCACCTATTGTCTGCTAGGAGTGTTCAAGTTGATCACTAGATGAAATGTGGGGTATCACTCCTGCCACTTGGTTGCTGTTTCTCCAAGCCCACCCAACCCATGCTACGATTCTGAAGTTACAACAAACAAAACATATGAACACCCACTATCGCCTTGCTTGTTGAAGTTTTATACTCCAAATCAGCCTACTGCCTATCAAGAGATGTGCTTGCTTATGCAGATTTCCATCTCTCGTATAATACAGCAGACAACTTGCATGAAATCCCTGTCGGTGGTTGCAGATTCTGGGAATGTACTGAAAATTTACCACACATCTGAACATACAATACTATCTAGAGATTGGAAACTCTGATTATCCAACGCCTATTAGACTCAGGTACCATGCTATTGGAAGGGAGCTACATGATTAGATGCGATCTGAGCCCTGCCGCCACCTGCAGGAATATCTGGACCTCTACCTGAAGATTTTGATGGGATGCTCGTGATGAAAGTCATAGGCTTAACAGGGGTGACGGATGGGAACTCAATCACTTTGTGGGGTACAAACAATTTGTCGGGTGAAGTGACGTAGTTGTTTGTCTGTTTCAACACTAGTACTATCAAGCCTACATATCAGATGGCTTGGAGCCTCATCTCGCTGCAGGGGTGTACAACTTGAATCTTCGGGAGCTTTCTTCACCCCTGAATCGGTGCTCCTCACCATTCACCATACAATCATTGCACCATTGTAAGGACGTATGTCCTTGTATGGATGGATACATATAGATACAGTAGCAAATGGGAACATGTACTAAAGATCAATTGTGAGGCAAGTACGATAATCGCTAGCGTGCCAAAAGCACTTCGCGAGGTGACTATATATATTGGATACTTATCCAGCCTCGGCTGCCAAGTGCACTTACAGGGCCAAGTGCACTTACGAGGCCAAGTACACCTGGCACCGCCATTACATCTTCATCCTCTTTATCCGCAGACCTCCTGGGCTGCAGCATATATATATATACCTAAAGAAGAACAAGATCAGATGTGTACACCTTCATACGTCTGCAAAGTCCAACAACCAGTCGATGCCATCGCGGCGACCTCACAGCAGATTTGGTACACGGAGAAATCCACCTCCAGTGTCAGGTGGTAAAACCTGTGCCAACACCATTTATACCAGGCCAAAATCCATAAGAAGGGAAGAAAAAGAAGAGAAGGAAATGTCCAATTGACTCTGAATCCTCCAAGTCCACTCCTTCCACAGGCTTGCAAGTCTATGATTCCGAATATCCAAGTAGACTTTCAGTTTCCTCCAAATCCAAGCAATTGATCCCGCTAGTACTAGCTCGGTGGTGTTCGAATTGGTAAATGCCATCGGCCGACTTGCGGATGTTATTCGGCATCGATATATCGTAGTTTACATGAGGTATGCTGGACTCGACTTCCGACTAATCAATCGATCAATCGTATAAGATTCCTTTTGTTGAGTGCATTCGTTAACGTCATTTGAGGGGCAACACTATCGCGACCGGTATCGCATCGCTGGAGCAGTCAACTAGTACAATTGCAAGATGTACTTGTGTTGATCGTAGCTGCTCTTGAGAGCTCTCGAATTGGTATGATTTCCATGTCTCTGTGCTTTTGAATATCTAAACACGTGGCAGACCTCATCAGTGACAGCCTCCACTCTTCACATTGATCATATGTATCTCACTGATTGGTTCTAGATCGACTCGTATATCGGTTATCGGGATTCAACTTTCCGTTGCCATTCTCCTCACATCCACTGGTGGTTGACTTGTGTAGACCTTTTTCGGCCCATGATTGCAGTCATCCTAGGTCGATATGCATTCGTACATACTCATTCGAGTTGCGGTATCTAAGTCGTAAGTGTGCTATAAGGTTGTACTCACAAAATAACCAAGTATGCTTCCGCTCCATGTAGATCAAAGCAGTCATTCTCATGCCTTCGACTTCCGAATCGACGAAAGTAGTGAGTTTGCACCCATCATACCCTTCCGAGCCTAGATGTTGGACGTGTACCCTAACATCTAGCCTGATACTGTTAATTACCACGACTGGTAGCGATGTCAATCAATTATCATCATGGCTTCGATTGGTGCTCTTGGAGATGAAGTCCAATTGCAGAGCATATTCTGGTGTTGATATATCTAATTTGTAAGTAACCCTCATACAAGATCATAGTTACCATGTAATTCGGTGCGTTCGCTCTCTTGGCTATGAAGCTTCAACGCGCTAGACTTCTCAAACGTCCATTAAGGATTGCAGTCGGTTCGCATTCTGCGTAGCTTGGCATCTTGACTGCTGATTTGGCTGGCTCTCGACTGCTTTCCATACATCCATTAAGGGTTGCAGTAGGTTGCAGCTGATTGTACATTCAATGTATTCCGCGATGAAGACTAGTAGCGTAGCCATAGATTCGGTGTCACTGACGTACCTCGCAGCCGCTGACGTACTTCCTTATGTACGTATCCAGCATAGGCTAATAGAAATCACCAGAGACCAACTCAGTAGTTTTAAGAGCTCCCAAGTGACCGGAATCAGGGTTGTTATAAAAGAGACCTATCACTTTACTGCAGAGAGCATCATCTGCAGGGACATATATTCTTCCCTTGTAGGTCAGAGCTCCAGTGACGACACTCAATTGTCTCTCGTCTTCGACTTCGGCTGTGGCTGCTGCTGTGGCTTCGGCTGTGGCCATTGGGTTATCGACTAGCATATCTGAGACGTCGACTGCCAATGGGTCAGTACTCTGGGCCTTCTTTATCGCTGATAGGGGGTCATTGTAGGGTTCAACTGTCAGAGTAGCTAAGAGCCATCCGACAGGCTTCACATAGCCGATCTTATAATCGGACTGTCTGGATGGGCCATCGGCAGAGTTTTCGTGCCTCTCAGGAGCTCGATAGTGAAGTCATAGGCGAGGCCAAGTGCATTCACGAGCCCAAGTATACGTGCGAGCCAAGTACACTTATAAGGCCAAGTGCACTCACTAGGTCAGATACACTTGATGTCTGCGGCATGATGGGTTATCGTTCCAGTACTTCTGGTGCAGATTTTGTTGTAGTAGCAGTTTCTCGGTTTCCAAAAGGTCATTCCCCTCTTTTAAGGTCAGTACTCCATCAATGACTAAATGTGATGTCGATTCTCATCGATTTTCTCTTTGATAAGACAGTTTCAATTGCCATTGAGGATTCGTACTTCTGTATCTGCATTCAATTGCAAGTCTCGCAGAATCTCTTATGAAGTAAGTGTTTTTCAAAGAAAAGGATAGACATAAAACGTAACCTTGTATCGCCATATCAGCAAAAAGACTTGTAATTCGTCCCAAGAGTGTGCACAATTGCACTTGGCACTTGAGAGATCTGCATGCCGTTCTCCCGTGGCTCAATATGTGCAATCAGTCCAGCGCTGTTTCTCATTGCTGCAAATATGGTCAAGCATCTCCAAGATCAATGCAATGGGGTACCAATTGTTTATTGTACTTGCATTGAGAGCTCGGTAGTCAACTTCAGAGTTTCAAGTTGCTGTCCATCTTTGCAATAATATCGGCGCTGCTGCCTGTAATGATGACCACTGGATGACACCATTGATCAGGTTTGTCTCGATGTAGGCCTTGAGAGTTCTTGACTTAACCTCTATCAGGCAATAGATGTACTCATATGGTAGCTTGTGCCCAGAGTCAATCTCATGGTCAATTGACCGGTACGCTGGTAGAGACTCTGTCTTGGCCTTACTAAAGACCATTACGAATTCTTGATACTTGGCGGGGATATGTCCGCCATCGTCTGTAGGCACCATTTCAGGCGCTGAAGCTCCATTTGTACTCGTTAGCTTTGTTCTTGTAATCTTGAGATGGAAGCGAAGGTTGGAATCCAGGAGTCCTTGTCATAACAAGTTATCCTCGATGGGAACCCCCACCATCCAGTACTCCCTTCATAACTCAGCGAGCCGGTAGCAGTCATTCAAGCACCATCAATATGTAACTCTTTTGTCGCAACTACTGCCACTGCTCCTGCTTGCGCATCCAGCTCCAGGGGCTTCTCCCACATATGTGGTACCTTCCATGTGAGCTCCCAGCAACCCTGTGCAATGGCCAAGTTGTCTGATGAATACCTTGAGCATCTCTTTGCTAGCTATGAGACTCTCGAATGTGGCGTCTCCAAGCAGATATATGTCTGGAACTCCGACCTCCACGTGTGAACTCAACTACGATATCTGGATGGCCACCGAGGATGCCACCGGCTTATTTGAGTCCACAGCCTGTAACCTGTTTTCTCCGCTAGGGGTCCGCAGGGCTAGAAGTCGACTGGATGTCCATTCGACTTCAGAGTTCATAGCCTTGAACAAGGCTAGTCTAGAACCAATTCATATGCGATAGGTACAACCAGCACCTTCGGTTCGTCAACCGAAGGCTATCATATTCTCCTATATACAAAAGGATAACCATTTGCCCAATCCTGATCAGGGATATGGAGGAGAGGATGCGTTCATTCCCACTAGGGGATACAGTAACATTAATGTGCATCCATTCCCGCTAGGAGATACGACAATATTGATGTGCATCTATTTCCACTAGGGGATACGATAACTTGATGTGTGATTTTGTTCGCATTGCATACTTGTTCATCCATCTCATAGAATCACACAATGGAGTATCGGCTTTGACCTGCTGTAATGGGAGCCGGCCTATGGCAGGATGGCTCTCTATCTGCCCTGTATATAGTCAGCTCGTGCGAGTGCTCTTGCACGCCATCGATAACCTTACCTATTGAACCCACTCTACTATATTCACTTATTCTCGTTTGCAATCGTATCTATACATATCCATCTGTATGGGAACGTACGCCTTTACACTGTTATAGATCTTTAGTAATTGGATACGTTTCGCTCAGGGGATTTGGTGAATTACCCCTTTTCGATCAGTTACTATCATCGAGAAATCACATGAATACACACGATCTATCCTCGAGAAATTCTACGATTTGATGAGAGATTACCTCGAGATATCCTATGGATCTCATTACCCCCTTTTCTTGACTCATTGATACACATCCCAGACCATCGAGTTCAACGCGATGTCGAAAAGATGGAAGGAAGCCTAAGACAAAATATGACCCAAAGACAAAATATGACCCAAAAACGAGCATCTTCATGACACCCAAGATGCGCAGGTGGCTCGGCATTCATCGCAACCTCGAGCCTAGATGGTAGCGAAATGATGTCTGCAAGAGAAAGCAGAAAGACTACTCTCTCGGTTTAGTTGCGAAGGCAGTTCGGCATCTGAGACGAATCAGCATTCATCGCAATCTCAAGCCTCACTTTCCATTTATCAGTTCTGGCCGTTTGCTAGCATCTTTCTCCCCATCACTCATCGGTTCTCAATGAGTCTAGATCTATCTGGTATTTTCTCCACATATGTAAAGACCCTATAGCTTGCCATAGAATTCATCTCCTTATTGATTGCTTCTTTTCATTTGCCAGAGTCATCTGTATCCAGAGCTGCACGATAGTTCTTTGGCCCTGGCTCAATTATCATTGCGATCCCAACCTTGGCGCTCGAGCTTGAACTTAGGTCTCGGTCTGTGCTACAAGTCATCAAAGCCGGTCCATCTCCCCAAGTATGCGAGACTGGGGTAGGAGCTGGAGTCATTTCGCGAGTCTCAAAGGATGGTGTGAGAGTGTCATCGTTGGAGTCAATCAGATTCATGGCCTCGGTTTTCAGAGGTTGAGTAACTTGACTTGGTTTCTGGGCCACCACTTTCTGGACCACCTGACTTGGAATTCTCTTCATAGTCTGATTGTTATTCCTTGGATCATTGACAGGTTCGAGGGTGATGCTTGGCTGTTTGCAGATCTTAAGGAGCTGGTAGTATAGTGTACCTTCATCAGACTTGACGTCACAGACAATGAAAACTCATTCTGAACAGATGTCCATTACTCAATACTGAGTTGTAGTCTCCGAGTATTCGATTAGCACACAAAGATATGAATGGTTATCTAACTTCTTCCTCAGGTCTGTATAGATCCAAGTATATACCAAGCAGCTAAATCCTTGAAGGTGAGATATATCCGGCATTCGTCGAATCTATCTTTCGTACAGAGTCGAGTTTGACAAGACGCAGGTCGGGATTCGGTTGTTTATATATACTGAAGTGGCCATGGCTTCAGCGCAGAGCTAATTTGGTATCCCAGCATACTTCAGAATCGATCTAGCTGGATTCATAACATTGCAGGTGTAGTGCTCAGAAAGCCCATTCTGCTGCTGTAAGTATGGGGCTGAAACATCTATAGTAATCCCTTCTCCAGTCAGAAACTGGAAGAACCTCTTACAGTGTCCATACCCTGCACCTCTATCGACTCAAATTCTGCACACCTTGGAGTTCAGATGCCGGGCCTTGTCCTTCGCAAGATATTCCTTGAAGCAGACCGGGGCCTCAGAATTGACCTTGATGAAGAAGATCTTAGTGTATCTCGAGTAGTCATCGGTAAACATCATAATGTATCAATACCTTCTTATCGTTGGGGTTTGCATGGGCCCATCCACATCTGAGTACAATAACTCGAGGAGTACAGTGTGAGGCTTATCAGTTATGACGTTGAAAGGCTGCCTGAACATCTTACCCATAATATATGCATCGCAGGTACAAGTCGAGGGGCTTCTGGTGTGTAATTGGATGCCTTCAACAGTGTTCTGATATTACTTGATGGCCGGGAGGGCCAGGTGCCAGAGACTTGAATGTCAAAGTAAGATATTCTTGTTGTCCATCGCTAGCCAAATACTAGCTACCACTGGGTTTGAGATCTGGATTAGAGTCAAGCTCAACACCACTGTCAAGACTACTGCCGAGGACGAAATCATGGTCCGCAGTATATAGAGACCATTGGATGCTGCTGGAAGCTGGAACATGGTAGTCGAATCTATGCTGGCTGTCACTCCTACAGCCGAGAATTGGAATTCAATTCCCTTCTTCATTGATTGGATGATACTCAATAGGTTGTTTGAACCGTACTCAGGCACATGAGGGACATGTTGAAGGGTGATCTTTGCAGACTTCATTTCAGACATTGGGATAAAGGACGTGATGGTTCCAGAGACTTCGACATTGATATGGTTATTGTTTGCTGTCTTAACTTGGTGGACCGCTTTGGCCATCTTGTCGAATGACTAGAATAGGTAGCAATTGCAAGTCACGTGGTTGGTCACTTCTGAGTCGAGAATCCAGTAGTCCGAGGCTGGGGCTGAGGCCATGTCTACCGTCATGATCGTCAGCTAGATGGTGCAGAAGAGGTAGGACACACAGTTAGTATACGAGGCCAAATTAGCATCGTTTCTTGGGTCCTTCTTGTTGTATAAGGTTAATCTAGTGTCCAACTTATCTTTGTTAGGGCATTCGAACTTCCGAAGACCCTTCTCATCGCATCCAAAGCAATCACCTGAGAAGGTCCTCAGGTTCGAGTTATTCGAGTTCGAATTCGAGTTTGAGTTTGAGTTTGAGTTTGACGAGTGTTATTTATCTTTATCGCAGCAACGACTCTGCTTGATAACAAATAAACTATGTAGGATGCCAGGTCTCGATTTCGTCCGAGCTGGGCCTCAAAGCTAGGAAGGTACGGGATAATATCGGTTGTCTTCTCTGCCTTTCCAATAAATTCCAGAGATGACATGTAATTCGAACATTCTTCTGTCTTTGGGATGTTAGATATAATGTAGAATGCTCTCTACCCATCATCAAGTGGGATGTCCAGGTTGCTAAGACTCGAATGATCGCATCTTGAAGTACGATCCACTTGGAAATACTTAAGTATGATTTGAGTTTGCAGGTCACTAGCTTTTCTCGTTCGAACTTGACGTCGAGCTTGATCATCTCTCAGAAGTCAGCCTTGATCTTATCCCAGATGGCTTTCAGTTCCTTGATAGATTGGTATTCTGATTCGATAGCTGTATTGATGGACTTGATTATCTGTCTCTAGGACTTGCTGTTATTCATCTTCCAAGTCATCCAATCTCAATTGAAGGCTTCTAATCGGCTGAGGTAGTTCAGATGGTCAGATTCAGGTTCAAAGTCATAGTTATGTTCACGTGGATTGTACCGTACAATTCCTAGTGGCTCCAAGGCCAAGGCAGCTACTGGTATCGAAGTTGAGGTTGAAGATAGTACAATGGGAGATCTTGGGACTCCTATTTCACCGGTGACATACTTCTTGAAGCCATTAGCAGCTAGGGATCCTTGTGCCTTGATGGTTAACTGCCAGTAGTTCCACTCTTTGAATCTGACGGAATCGGAGGGCATGTCGTTTGGAGGTTCTGCAAGTTTTGGGTGGTACTCAAGGTTGATACTCAAGACTTTCGGTGGTACTAGAGGATACTACTCAATACTTTTGGAAGTACTCGAGGATACTACTTAAGACTTTTGGAGGAGGGTGCTGATTCCTAAAACTATTCATACTCTATATAACTAATAGATGTCGATTCAATTTGAATGAGAAAGTATCGAGCTCATAACCTGTTGAGAGCAAATCAAGAAAAAATAAATATGATGAATTGTCAACCGTACAAAGAGAAAGGAAAGTATAGTTCTATATATGGTATCACAACTGAAACCTCCCGAGTATGTGGAGTCGGATGTCGTGCTCAGGTCCAGATCGATAGCAGGTATCTTTGGCCTGAGATTTGGCCTGAGGTTTGAAAAGGTTCCGGTTATTCCTCTATGTGACATCAAGGTTCTCTGCACTAAGTTCCGAGCAGTAACATTAGATTACTGGCGTCAACAAGTGGTATATGTATGTGTGTAAAGTTTATCGTCAGAAATAGCTTCAATCAAACCGGCCAGCTGATGGTGGAAATGTCAGAGTTTATTGAAGTAATCTTGAAGTGGTTGATCCTTTTCAGGTCGAGTCATATGGAATTTGTGGAAAAGTGAATTTTGACCAATAAGTATAGTTGTATTATCAAGATACTCTTGAAGAGTACGCCACATCACATGTGGATTTTGCAAGACCTTGAGGTAGACTTCAATATCTACAGAGCAGGAGAGCAGTATAGTGGTGACAATTCAGATGTCATCAGTCTTTCAATTGGTATTGTGGATATCAAGTACCTAGAGTTTGTATTCTCTGATAACGATATTGTATGGTTTCATGGTCTGGAGAATGACAATCATGATTTCTACCTACTAATCATTGTCAAGATGAGTAAGCAGATGGAAGTTACTCTATTGGATTTTATTGTACTTCTGGTGGTTTCAAGTTGGAGTAGACATTGTGAGATATCTTGGTAATAGTGTTTGGTTCAAATTATTTTGTTTATTTTGATGTTTTGATCTCATTGCTGGGGTAACAGAGTTTCAGAGGTGCAAATTGAGTTTGATGACATAATTATATTGCAGAGAGTAACTGTAAAGAGTATAGTGTAGGGATAAGAATAGATTTAGGTAGCAATCTCCGAGCTCATAACCTGTTACTTGTGATGCATGAATAGATGCTTGATTGACTTAATTGTATGTCTTGATAAGGCCTTCAAGGCTATATATATATATACTGCTGAGTAGGTTCACCTTACAGCCGAGTGCCGTACCTCGGACCTCGGAGTGTGCCCGTATGCCCTACGGCCCCATCCATTGAGGCTGATCTTCTAAGTATACATGTAATAAAAATATATAGTTTCTAGATACTTGTAAAGGTAAGTGCACCGGTGTATGGCTCTGTATGTGTATATAAGTCAATGAGTAGATATGGTTGCACACAAGGACAAGTGACTGTATAAGGTAGTATGTATGTAAGATTATCGCTGTTGTGCAAGTACACTTCGCAAGGTGTCTATATAATTGGCACTCGGCTCATGCCTCGCTGACCAAGTGCACCTGCGAGCCAAGTGCGCCCCCAAATGTACTTCCAAGTGCACCTCCAGGCATGCCGCACCTTCAAGTGCACCTGGCACCGCCATTACAACACTCTTGCATGGGCGCTTAGGGCCATTCATGAAAATTACCGTAACTTCACAGGTTCTTCACGAAATCCCACAGGTATGGGGTCAAATTGAAGGTAAAAAGTAGTAGATTATGATCGTGCCGATGATATAATACAAAATTTAACAGAAAGAAAGCCGCTCCAGAATGCAAAGCAATGAAAGCTGCTCCAGAATGCAAAAGAAGGAAAGCCGCTCCAGTATGGAAGACATTGAAATTCACTCCAGCATGCAAGAAATTGAAAGCCATGCCAAAATGCAAGAAGAAAGCGCCGGTGGTCCAGAATGCAGGAGAAAGAAAGCCGCTCCAGAAGCTAGCGTATTTAAGAACCTATAGGAAAAAGTCTTCGTATCTGGATTAGGCCTATCCATGGAAGTTATTACCGCCTTCAACATTGATACAACGCTGTATAATTATAGGTAGCTTATTGATTTCCCGGTTGATCTCATCAATAGTGATACGGTCCTATTCTTCTTGTAAAACCTGTCTCATCCGTGCGATTGTGGTTATTCTTGCCGAGCCACGCCGAGTTTGAATCTGCCGTTTCATCAGACTCCATATCCGCTCGGTAGCATTGTTATTGGGGCAGTTACGAAGCCACTCCACACGAGGAATACCTTCCTTCTCTCTATCTCCTGTTATATAATTGGCTCCATAAGACGGTACATTGTCCTCTATTAGCATAAAGTGTGGATTCTGAGCAAGCTGTCTTTGGCACTCCGGCCAGAGAATAGGTCTGCAAAGATACTTCACATACCGCGAAGCATATATGCCAGCTTTGTTTGCATTCCTTTTGAGTTTCTCCACCGGTATTTCTTTCCACGCCACGATTGTTTGGTTTTGGGTGCTGGTAGGCCTTGTGTTTTGGCTTCCGCCCGCATTGCTCTTGCTTCTGCCTGCTCTCGTATCTTGAGCTGTTGGCACTCGTCTGATGCCCGCCAGGCAGAATTTAATTCGTCCTCTTCTTTCTGCCACTGACGATTTAAAGTAACAATTTCACCCCCGGCCGGTTGACGTTCTGCCTTCGTCTCTGGAGACCACATATAGAAAGGCCCTTTCCAGCCATAGCCAATCATACCCCAGTACATTGAGCCGGCTTTATTGCAATTAAGTCGGCTTTACTACAGTGATGGATAAGGAGGGATAGGGAGAACGACGCGTTTTTGACAGGGTTAAGGAGAAGATGGTACACGATTTGGCTTATGTCAGCGTGTCCGGTGACTTTATTTTTCTGCAACCATTGAGCGCGTTACAGTACCAGAGAATCAAAGGACACGTGCATTTAACAAGCTCGAATCAATGGGAAACACCAAGGAATACAGACAAGGGGTCTACTATACCACTCAGAACATGGTGGCTAACCACCGTTCTTTCCATAACTATGCAAGAAAGAAAATGTTGAAAAAAAGAAACACTGTATCACTAGTATTATGCTGTATTCACAACATTCTGCTCCAGATTTTCTCCGTCCTCCAACATTCCCGCAATAGTTTTTAAGTTCCTTATTAATACCGTTCCGTGATCCACCAGCAACAACTTCTCCGCATTCGCTGGCAGTCCTAGGTACGTCGGCGGCTCTCTCTCAGGTAGCGAATTAACCCACTGCATAAAGTCCGCCATACCAATGCCCTCCGGGACTAGGAGAGGGCTTTCAGTATCAACAAGCTTGAAGTCCGAATTGAAGGCGTCAGGAGTGAAACAGGAATTAACCAGGGTTCGAAGCTTCGAAAAGTCGCCTTCGTCATCAATTTTGCCTCCATAAGTTTCAGTGACAAGTGTTCGGATCATTTCCCAAGGCAGTTTGCTGGGGGCAATATTCGTACGGCCAGGAGCAGCATGATTGATCCAGGTATCGATGATGAATGCCGAACATTCATACTAGAAAATCGTTAACATTGGGTTATACATAGTGTGGATTGGAGAACATACATCGCTGTCATTGAATTCCCAGAAACCTTTCCAACCAAGGTTTGGAACATAACGAAGTCGCTCTTGAACGACTGCGTGTAAGAAAGAAAGCAAAAGGTAGACACGTGCCTTCTCCGCAGGTTGCATTCTGGTTGGCCTCATAGAAAGCGATGAGAGTGAATCCTTCATATTCGCCCTCACGCCGACAGGCTGCTCATACATGAGCACACGAGACGTACGTAAAAGGTTGATTGGTATCTTTGGCGACGTTTCCATTGATAAGAAAAGTCGGAAATTCGGATGGGGACGTAATGCAGCAAGGCGCTTTTCCAACGATTGGAGCCAGCTCGGAGTAAGATGTACGTTCTTGACTAACACCCAGGAACCAGAAGACGCTGCATTGCTGACTGCTTTGTCGGCAGTTGCCAAACCCTCGATGGAGCCCATGGCGATGTTTGCACAATTAACCCGCATTTGCTCCACCAGCCCTTCCACTTTGTAACTTGCATCAAAACCAGGAGACGATGCGAGTGCTATAGGGGTAGTTGCAGACACTTGCGAGACGACCTCCCGCAGATCGCCGGTATTAACGAGAATTTCCTTTCCAAATACGACGGCCACAAATTTCTCAGCTGCAGGAACAAAGCGATCCAATCTGAAGAGCTTGATGAGGAGAAGTTTGTGCAACTGTTGGTCGAGCTCGGGCAGTCTATCGTCCCAGACCTGAGGCACGTAATCCTCTGCATTTTCCTCTTCAAGGAACTTGACCCATTGCCCGGAATCCACCTCATGGATACGGTCTTTGAAGATAGGAAGAGATGTGGCTCGTACCATGACTTCGTCTCTACGGTTTGTTTCAGTCGACACATCAATACCAGGCATCTCTTGGTCCAATATTCTGTCAATCAGAGATTTGTCAATTTGGTATGCCGACGCCTGTGCTAGGAGCATTGCCAGAGTAACCCGATCCTTCTGGAGCAGTCCAATGGAGGTGCGTTGAAATCTGCCGTCATATCAGTATTCGCGATCAAATCAATCTTAGAGAAAAACATACGCAGTAATGAATAGATCGCAGAGAATGATGTCAACTCGACGGTCGTAATCCTTTTCAGCCTCAAGCCTTTCGTTATCATGAAGCACGGAGTCGAAGATATGCAGAAAGTACTGAAGGGAGAATTGATAAAAGTGGTTCAAATGATGGAGTTGTTCCAGAACCGCAAAAACAGAACTACAAGCACGGGCGATTATCTGGTATTGTTTTGTAATCGTCTCGACTTCATCCATAACACCATCTGTCTCTTGCATCTTTCGCGAAACTTCAGCAGCTTCCGTCTTGAGGGTCTCCAGTGTGTCAATTACACGATCATCATCTAGGATATTTCCTCTTGATTCATTAAGTGCTTGTAGCAACCGTTTTTCAAGTTGCCGTAAGTGGAGCTTGAATTCACCCTGAAGTTTCATGAGGTTCGTTCTGCGCTGATCGACATCTGGCCGCTCAAATTTCAAGACTTGATTGAGTGATTGTGTTTGCAAACTGCTCTGAGTAACAGTGAAATTGACGAATGTTGTTCTACTGCAGACATCTGGGGTGAATGAAGCCGAAGGATCTCTGGTTGACAAGAAGAGACGGAACGACGGCGAGAAATCTATTTCTTGTTTCCCAAGCTGGATCAAAACACGTCCTCCAGTCTTCTGGTACTCCTTGTTGAGAACATGATTCAAGATTGGGTCCAGATGCTCGGCATCTTGAATTAGTATGGGATTTCCAAATCGCAAAGAACTCTCCAATTGTTTGGTGAATGAATCGTCAAGGAAGCTGGTTATTGTGAGCCGCCGCTCCTTGTTCTCGTTGGCAAGGTATTCCGTGGCTCTGCCCGATGGGTCAATAATGAGTGGATATCGATTGAATCTATACAAAATAATGGCATTTTCGGTGCAAAGATCATCCACAGGTAAACCATTTTCTTGCCAGGCCAAACGTTGATCTGCCGTTGACAGATATTCCGTGATTGGGTTATGCTGCTTAAATTCGATACCAGAAAGATGGAGGTGATTGAACCAGTCATCTGCCATAGCTTTACGGTACTGTTGGTCGTACAACCCGCTATATGCTA
Organism: Wilcoxina mikolae CBS 423.85; assembly: GCA_014904905.1. Taxonomy (NCBI): domain Eukaryota; kingdom Fungi; phylum Ascomycota; class Pezizomycetes; order Pezizales; family Pyronemataceae; genus Wilcoxina; species Wilcoxina mikolae. Next base: position 1,524,754 of record MU122093.1, read on the forward strand.
AGAAAGCCGCAGAGACGAGAACATCACCGACAAGTGTTCCAATCTGCGTTTCGAATGATTTGCTTCCTTCATCCCAGCGAATCCTCTCGGAAGACAAACTATCTAGCAGCTTAACACTGCGATCAACCTTGAATTGCACACGGGACATCTCCATTTTCAACGCTTGCGTTTCACTGATGAGTGCTGCGTATTCCTCCTTATATCTTGCAATGCTATTCTCAAGTTCCATGATGGTATCCTGCATGGCTTGTGCTTGCGCTTTGGTATTCAGAGCCTTGTCTTCTAGTTGATCGACTTCATCACGCAAGGGGCCAACGCGGTCCAGGATTTCCGAATAGTTCACTTGGGCTTCGACCCATTGGACTAAAGGACCACACGCTTGGGATGCTCGATTCATCGTTACGAAATTGTATGTCGGCTTTGACAGGTAATCGGTTTGCATTTGCTGCCGAAGCCTCTTGCTCATCTGTCTCTCATTGTCGAAGTTAACAATACTGGAGATAAAGTCATCACGACGAATGATTCCTTGAACATCCGACCAAGCATTAACCTTATGGCCAAGAAGAGTGCAGACAGATTGCATGGCAAGCTGAACGTTGACAGGAGGGTGGCCCATCACCCTAACTTCCGTGAGATGCTGCCTCTTGATGTTGCTAACACTACGTTGCGCTTCTGCAACAGCAGGTTCCGCTTTTGCAAGATCGCCTAAAACAACTTCACGTCGCTGTGCTACCTCCTTTTCCTGCACTTCCAGTGCTGCCTGGACCTCGAGCGATGCGGCCCGCTTTTTCTCAGTTTCTTGCTGGTCTGCCACCATACGCTGGAGCTTCTCGTTGGCCTCGGCGCTCTTCTTCTCAAGCTGGCCTTGCTTTTGCGCTAAACTGGCTCGAAGGTCTCGAACTTTGTCGACAGTATCCTTCAGCTTTTCCAGGCCAACGTTCAAATGGCGTTGTTGCTCTTCCAAGTCTTCACGCTTTTCATTGTACAGTTTGACATATTGTGCCACAAAGTCGAGGAAATGGCGCGGAGTAAGGTACGTGACTTTGCCCTGCTGCTTCCGTAGTTTTGAATTGAAGCGGTGCAGTGAGTAATGGATATAAACCATGGCATTAACCACCGCCTCGCGATGAGATGGCGGCATTGGAAGCTCTCTGAATGCTACCGGAATACTATCAGGAGCGTTGAACGATGGTCGATCCAAGTCAAGTGACTGCGTGAGTTCGGAGCCAACTTGATAGAAGGCCTGATCAGACCAATCACCAAACCAATTGAGTACACAACGGTTGAAAAGGGCTGGTGAAGTAGCCGCCTTTGAAGATAGGCCACCTTCAGGTGGGTTCATCGTGAATACAACGTGCAGGTTCTTAACGATCTGTTGTGTAAACCACTTGTATAATTCTTCTTGCGAATCCAACAAGAGACCCTGACGTTGAGCGCCTTCCTTACAGGCGGTCATCAGAGCAGCAAACTCATCACCTTCGAATAAGCCGGGAACTTCGGCATTTGCCAGTAGAGTGTTCATCCTTTCAAGGAATCCAGAGTCAAGAACATTGGACTCGTCCATGATGAAGCATATCTTTTCGCCCTTACAGCCGCATCTCCTGAGGACATCTCGCAAATCATCGTCGAAGTCTTCAGCAGAATATTTGCCATGGACCTTGATTTGGAAGACCTTCAATCCATTCATCCACGCAACAAATCGGGACAAAGTAGTCTAAGAACATTAGAATAGTCACAGCATTGCATGAAGAGGGATAAACTTACCTTTCCGGATCCGCTAACTCCGATCAGAATCAAGTGTCCCTGTGGCTGCCGGAACACTCGGTCGATCCTTAATACATGTTCCAATACGTCGTTGAATAGAATGAGCGGTACGTCGACCTCCTCTTCGCAAAAGGTCTTCAGACGGGCTTTTGCGAAGTCTCTGAGCTGCTCTCGGTCGACTGGTACATAATTCTTGGACAACCAATTGGAAAACAATATCGGTCCCTTTAGCGCTTTCTCTTCGTCAATATTAGGAAACTGTTGTAGTGCGATTCGTCGAGCTGCATCATTCGTCCATTTCCTCTCACTTTCTCCCACCAATCTGTCTTCGAACAACCTTAACGCTTCATGGGCCCAGATCCTAACTAGTCCTTCCACGCTCAAAATTTCTAGCGGACGAATGGCTTCATACAACCCTCGAACCCATCTGGTCAGCTCTCTAGGAGAGTAAACATAATGTGGCTGGATTTTTGGGGTGAATTGCTGCTGAGACTCCAAATAAAATTGGACCATAGCTTTTGTGAGAGGTTCTGCATAACCACGAAGGGTTGGTATAATCTTGAGGACAGCACTGTTGAAAGTTCCATATATTTGAATCAAGGATTGCTGTCCAGGGTAGTCGACCATGATCAAAGGACATTGCCGCAAGAAGCGTAACCCCATTGGTGTACGCCCAGCATCGGTAGGCGGATTACATGCTCCAACAAATTGAATTCGGTCCAAAGTGACCCACGTTTTATCCGATGTTCTCCAGAAGCCATTCTGTTCGACTAGTTGCCGCAGGAAAGAAATAGCACGCTGTGTACCATATTTATCCGGCGCGGGTAAGTTTATCTCGTCGCAGAAAAGTACCAACCAGCGACCAATTTGGGTTGGAGACATAACTACTCCATTTAGAGTTTTCTTGTATTCACAATATTGCTCAAATGTCTTTATTAGGAGATCAGGAGTGGTTGCACTCGAGAAATTAAGACCGACAACCTCCATATTGGGCAGTTTCCTCAAAGCACTGAACAGGGTCATCGTCTTACCAGACCCAGGAGGACCACATAGTAGAAGTGGCTTATGTTCTGCCAGCCAAGAATAGAGTATTTCTTCGTGACGAATGGTATCAAGCGTCGGGATAACGACATCCGTCTGCGTAACAGAGTGAGTATTAACTTCAATGTTGGGAACTTGGTCTTGCCATCTACTCCAATCCGCTGTTGGGAGAGTGACATCGAAATCGATTAGAGAACCGCCATCGAATGCTGATGGCGATTCTACGGTTGACTGGCCGCTAACATACACACCAAAGGCTTCGCGATCAGTCAGAGGGCAGTCGCCTGTGAAACTCCAAATCAGAGCAAGCAGAAGCTTCTTGGAAATATAGGTCTCGATTTGCTCGTCTTCCAGTGGAAAGTCCACATGCTGTATATTGTACTCGATCATAGTTCGACCAACCTTGTTAAGCAGCGAGAACAACGTGTTCAATACACGAACTTCCGTAAACTCCATGATATGATTGTACTTCTTCGCTTCTGCGAGTGCATTGAGAACAAAATCGCCTCTCTGAAGTTGATGCGTGAGTACTTCTGCCATCTGTTCTTGGGTTTGCAGTGCCATGGCTGAGATATTGCCAGCATTGGCAGTATTGTCTTCGTCCAATTCCTCAAAGACGACAGTCCGAAGAGATTTTAGATAATTAGTAACCATCATATCGGATGTGACAGTATCCTCGCTGAACCACACCATACCACAACGACTCACAGTGGCAAGGGTCGCATATTGAAGCGTCTCAACCTCAAACATAATTCTAACATTCGGTGGCAAGTTTAGACGTTCTCCGTTGGGCAGCGTGAGGAGTTTATTATCGTCTAGCACACTATCATATACATCAGCTCAATATCTACAATGATTCTACAAATACCTTACCTATTTAAATTCTCTACCCACTCAGGATCCACGTCGCCGTCGAAGACAATCCAATGCCGTTTTGAGTCCTCCCCACGCAGGTTATCAACAATCTTTCGAAGAATGCTTGTGAACAGACCGTCAGTCCATTCTCTGGTTGTCGAGTCGAGGCTTCCGTACAAGGCCTCTTTAGACATGACCTTAGGATCGATGACATGATGCACTCCTTCTTGTCCCTCCACCTGTTGCAGGGCTTGTAGAAGTACTTTCCACGCTCCAGATTTTCCTGAACCCGAATTTCCAACCATCATGACACCGTGATGGATTTTCTGAATTTGAAACAGCTGGAGAATCTTTGTCATCCAGGTGTGAGTGACAACGAAGTTCTGCTCAGCCGCGATCTTCGTAATGGCTTCTTCTAGCTGTATCATATTGGCTGGAATATACTCGACACCAGGGAATGCATCCTGCTCGATGATCTTCATGATTTCCACGTCGCTCCGGATGAGTTTGGGAGCAATAGTCTCTCTCAAGCTTTGAACGATGATCTGCGCTTCCCACTTGACGTCATTGGCCATTTCTCCAGCGTCCGCAATTTTCGCACGCTTGAGGCCTCCGGAGCTAACGAGCACACTCTTTAACGCCCGCAGACCAAAATCATAATGTGCTTGTTTGGACAACCGCGCTGCACAGGAGTCGAAGAATGGCACAGTATTCTTTGCCAGGTCCTTAGCTCGAATGAATCCCTGTGAATATAGCATAACTTCTGTAATGAGCTCTTTGTCGGGTTTGGACATGGCCACGCTTCGGAAAAGTTTCTTTAAATTATCCGGCAAGTTCGAACGGCCAGCATATCCGGGATTCATTGTAATGAAAATACCTAAAATTGGGTTGGTCATTGCCAAAAAAAATGACCTTTGTGCTCAGTAATTTACCTGTATTCTTGTGTACCTTCAACTGCCTACCCACCATCTCAATTTGGGCATCAGGATTCTCAATATTCTTTTTGAGCCCAATTTGAATATTCTGCACTTGCTGAGAAACTGCCGACAAAATCCTCTCCTCAAGACGATTGAATTCGTCGAAACAACCCCATGCTCCAACCTGACAAATTCCCAAAAATATTCTACCCATAGCTTGAAAATCGAAGGTATCGTCGCAACAGAACACCAATGTAAATCTTCCGAGCTGAACTCCCAGGGCTTTGACCGACTCAGTCTTTCCTGTTCCAGCTGGACCATATGGAGAACCTCCAAGACGTTGACAGAGCGCTTGGGTTAAAGTGAGGAAGCAACGGTCGGTTAACGGTGTTCGAACCAGTCTCTCGGGCACGCCAAGGTATTCAAAACCGTATTCCAGCTCGGCGTTTGCCATATTGATCCTGAGACGGTTGATGTAGTCTCCTTCCTCCGAGTAGATATACCGCATTTGTAGCAGCCAGTGGGGGTGTTGGGGGCTGGATGCACCTGAGGCGACCAGCTTTTGGATACAATCCCGCTGGTGTACAAACTCCGTGATGAGATGCTCGCATTTCTTCCTTTCGATTGGCTCCATATCACCCAATACCGTAGCTGCCAATAGTGTAAGTACGTTTACCTCCTGCTCATACAGAGCTGGCAAGTCAGATCCACCATCATCCAACGCTCGCTGCACAGCTGTGGTCCAAACAACCTGGGTCGCAAGCACGACGATTTGAGCCGGATATTTACCAACATAGTCCCTGAAAGTTCGTTGGTCCAGCTCTTCTGAACCGAAAATTGTACTGAAGTCAGTCACTGCTTCTGACAGAAGTTCGGCCAATGTGGATTTCATATTCGTTTCTAACGCCGACAACCAGTCATTGATTCTCGGTGCTTTGATCAAAGAAATCTCCTTTTTGAGTCTAACTTCTTCACCTTCTTTGGAGGTGAAGGCCACAATAGTTGAGATATCGTCAAGAATCAGGCCAGACAGGCCTGCGAACATTTTCCTAAAGTGCTTCTGAATTCGCACCGAATCGTTGCTATTTCCGATTATTTCAAGGAGGTCTTCATCGCCAACAAAATAAAACCTGGGGAAAGACACTCTCTCCTTCTCGAGATATTCTCCCAACGCCTTTTGGATCTTGTTCAACAACTCCGCCAATCGTTCCAGCGACTTCTGTACCCCAGAGATGTTCAGGACATCTAGAACATTTGGGGACTTGTATACCTTTTTCATGACCGATAGGAACTCTGAATTAATATTTTGGAATCGAGAGGACTCGATGGGTAAAAGATGCTTGATGTCCGCGTTTCCCGTGAAAACCCCCTCAAGATACACCCACTGCCTCTGTACATCAATCCATATATCAAAGAGTACGTGTACTCTGTTTAATTTATCTTCCCATCCAGACGCTTCTTCTTCAAATTCCTTATAATAGGGGGAATGCCGCATGGCTTGAAGTGAATTGAGATTTTCGCTGCATTTTGCGAATAAATCGTCCCACCCGCGGATAAGACGACATTTATTTTGATATCCTACCAAGTCGAGCGGATACTGGGTCCAAGTCTCGCGAACTTGTTTCAGGAATTCTTCCAATGCCATTTCGCCTTGAGCCTGGGAAATAATGTCTCTGATAACAGGCTCGCTGGCTGTCAAATTGAGGTCCCATACCGTGCCCAGAGAGAGAGAGCTAAGGTATATTCTCTGTCCGGATTTGAGTGCTTTGAAAATCTTCGCCCAATGCCTTTCTCTTACTGCCTCCGATTTGAGTTCGGAAAGTAAAGGATTAACCTTGACAAGCAGACGCAAAACATTTTGGATATGCTCGAATGCCGCATACTGTCGCATTCTGCTAGGCATCTCTCTGGTCATCTGTATGAGACCCTCGAGGCCATGTCGGATCTTCCGGGTGATGACACTCGTCCACGGTGTATCTCTGAGGTCATTCAAACTCTTCCAAATAGTGGACAGCGCAGACCAGACAGACTTGAAGTCTTGAACTTCTTCCAGAATACCTGCCAAGGTATTGTCTGGACCAGCTGCAATATCCAACGCCTCTTTGGCCTTTGAAACCATTTCCGATTCCGACTTGAGCTGGGTTAATTTCGTTTCGAAAGTGCTGAGGGTGGCGGAAGCATCGCCTGGAGAAATCGTTCCCGACACAGGTTTCTCATCATTCCACTCCACAATCACATCATTGATCTTATCCACCACAACTCTGTCTTCCGCAATAATTTTCGCTCTGAGAGCATCTATCACGACCATTAGCGAAAACACTAGAAGCAGGTGATCTATTGGTTCGGCCATTAAACGGAACTTACCAGTTTGATCTTGGACGATCTTGCTTTTCCGAGCCAAAATCTCATTGAGCGCAGTCCACTCCCCACCAATTTGGTCCACGTATAACCAATCTTGGGGGAACTGATAACGTTGCCTATTCAAAGCTGTTTCGCCATGTTTGAATAGTTCGACCTCAGGTGCCCATGCCTTGACCTTTCTTCTCGACTGTTGAACAATAGTGATGAATGCTACCGCTTGTACAGTTGACGAAGCCTCGAGTGACTGTGCTTCCAAGTCTTTCCTAGCTTTCCCGATTTGGGCGTGCGCTTCGCGCATTCGGTTTCCGAGTTTATTGGCAAATTTGATGAGGATCTCGTGCTGCCATTGATCATACTTCGCATTGACTTTGGTTTGCACCTGCTCATAATCGATGATGAGATTTCCAAACGACCGGCTCACATCGGATGTATCGAATGTAGAGCGAGATTTACGAATTTCTTGCAGCAACTGAAGCCACTTAGCGAGGTTGTCTCCGAGAGCATCATAAACCTGCTCTGATTGAAGATCCCACAATGATTGGAATCGTAACCACTCTTCAACGTACGTCGTGATTACCGCGATCTTCGTCTCTATTGCTGTGTACGCATCCAAAAGAGTCGGCGCACAATGCACAGGCTGTTTAGATTAGTACCGTCGAAGGAAGAATGAGAAATCGACGTACCAGATCTGAAAAAGTCAGCTCTTCACCATCGTCCATATTGATGCTCATCTCATAGCGACTTGCTTTGAGCTTGTGGAGATTACAGACAATGCCCAACCATTGATGTAATTGTGAGAACCAACTAGCTCTTGCAAATTCCAATGGAGGATCGAGATAAATTACTTGATTGCGAATACTTATTTCGTGAACTAGTCGTCTCAATTTGGGATTGTATGCACCGTCTTCTCTCCCGGATCCATCTAATCCGATTGTCCCATTACGGCTGACCCTCTTGCGAATGATATCACCATCAACACCATCGTCCTTCTCGCCCGTGAAAATGTCAATCCACAAGATTATGGCCTCCTGAAGCCTGGTGAGGAATATCATCTCTATCTTCTGGTTCAGCTCCCCAACCCAATGAGATAAATTAACGTAATTTTCAAGATTGAGCTGATCAACGGCTGTCTGGATGGCGTCGATAGTGTGCTGGAAGGCTTCGGCGTCGTAGGGACATGTTCGAAGCTCTGACATGGCCTTATGAATGGAGTCGTGGATGACAGCCAGAGTGCTTGTCTTGCACTGTAGTACTGAAACTGCCGCAGCAAAATCACGGACGAACTGTACATGTCTGCTTTCCCGCCCAGTTAAAGATGTAGAGTGGTCGACTCCACCATTTGGCAAGTATTGTAATTGCCTCAGATGGAGGTCATACGAATGTACAAAGGACTCCCATTTAAGGGGCACACCCTTGGTGATGAGATTATGCACATCGTTTTGATAACCACTTAATAGAACAGACACATCTGACATTTCCGCGATACTGCGGTTAGTTTGTGCAAATGTCCTTGCGGTTTCCATTAAGCTTACAGCATATGGATAAACCCGCTTTGCCTCTTTGGATATGTTTGTTACCGAGTGCGGTACTGAGTAGTTAAGCCAAGTGAGGTTGCGAACCTCCTTAAAGAGAGCAATAACTTGTGGGTCAAAGTTGACGACTAGCTCTAGTGTATTGCCTGCTGCTCGGTTACGCATAATATTGAATAACCGTCCGGAAATGGCGATATTGCGCCTTACGACATCAGCTAGCCAGGACTCAAAGATGGGCCGAGTATCCAGTTTCTTCTTGAACGTATTACTCTCTCCCTGAAGCTTTTGTCCCTCATGATACAGTTCCCATCCTCGACCTAAAACATCTTCAACACGTTTCATATATGCATTCAACTGCCTCTCAATTTGACGAGCCCAAATAATTGCACCCGATATAGGCGGAAGATCGTGAAGCTGTGCTATAGCATGCGCTTCTGAATGCCCATACTGCTGCTTGAACCGCTCGTGAAGTGCAGCAATATCTTGTTTTACGCTCTCAATAAGCTGCGTCTGATACTCTTGAATGGCTCCCCTGATCTTGGGGCGCACAAAAAGTGCATTGAACTTGGAGAACACTCGGAACATTTCATTCGCGGTCTTTGCCGTTGCCAATCGATCCCTTAGCCTAGCGATGATGGAATTTTCCACTCGAGATGTCCTCTCATTATAGGCGTTCTCTGCAGCAATCCAGATCTCGGTTCCGTCTGGTGTAACATCCAGTACATCCACATCCTTCAATACAGCATAAGCCTGAGCAACTTCATCCACCGCATCAACGTCTCCTATGTCGTCAGCCACGGCGGCCGCATCACGGGACGTAATCCCGTTCTGGGGCCCAAGCACGTTCGCAATTGTTCGCTGCAGCTGCTCATGGCCATGTCTAAATGCACGAATGTACGCTAACCTCTCCTGGGTCTTCAAATGTCTGGCCGCGACCTTTATTGGAATGAACTTCTCGGAACGTTTTCGAGTTACTTCTCGTGCAACGTTCGTAAATTCCTTGATGTTGTCATCCCAAGTTCTGAAAATACCATCCGCGACATTCATGAGAGATTCGAAGTCCCTATATTCAAGGTGCATCAAACGTCGGCCGCTAAGGAGGACATGCAACTGTGAGTCTAGATCGCCAGATATTGCTTCCACAAGAGGAAGAGCTCGTCGGATCGGATACGGTGAAATACGCAATTTCTTATTCAAGTGCACAAAAATGCCAACAACTGCATCTTGTACCTTTGGCAGACTGGTGGCTGAAAGAAGCTCGTCAAGAGGGAAGTCTCGCATCAACTGATTATATTTTTGTACTATATGATAAGAGTCAACGCAAGCGTGAGAGAAGTAACACAAAAGGAGTATATGGACCTCGATCGGAAGCTTCCTTTAGGCCAGTATCTGCAATAAAGCTGACGGTGGCAAGAAATCGTTTTGCGTGTTTCAAAACATCCAAAGTAAGCTGAACACCGTCGCCTCGCAGCTGTTCTTCAATTTTCTCCAAAGCCATTTCCATTGACAACCAAAAATTGATCTCCTGGGTAGCAGTGCCACTTTCAGTATCTCTTGACATTTTAGTGATCGATTGAATTGACTTAATCCACGCATTTACAGTGGATTGTAGGCTGTTGAGGAATGAACTGTCCTGCAATAAGTCCGTCGGTACTATGTCAATACTGGGTCGAGCATTCTTTTTGGAGGCAGAATCAACTGCGGTTTGTATGACTGGATGCAAAGAAAGGAAAAGCTCGGGTATCTCAATATTCTGCTGAAGATGTAATAACGAAAGCTCGAGTTCAGCCAATTTCTTCTTCGTTACAGGAATACCTGGAAATTGACATTCCGTCAGAACATGTTCACCAGCGGACAGACCTGGGCTTACCGGTCTTCGCTTCAGTATCCGCAAACCTGTTCAACCGTCCGGCAGCCTGAGATTCTTGACCCTTTGTGTATGCATTAAAGTAGGGTGAAAGAGTCGAGTGCACAAGGGTATGTAGGATTTCGAATGGGGATACAGAGCCTTGAGAGCTGTTATTGAGGATTACTGCTCCAGGAAAATTCATAATCTGAAGCTGAACATGTAGTGGTAAATTATAGTCAAGAGGCTGCGGGCGTTTGATGATGGCAACCGACGAGACCGTCAACGGCGACAGAGATAATTCGGAAGATATACAATACACATAAGAGTCCGCAGTGATGATTAATGCGGGAGCTAAAGGTGTAAGACAGAGCTGGAACGAGAACGGACACACTCACTAGTAGGATCAATGAGAGGTTGATCATTCTGGAAGGTATCCTTGGATGCATATAACGCAACCAACGGTTCAGTCGCGAAACGGAAGAGTTTCTGGAATGTTTCTGTACGGCGATCTGGATGGAACAGGCTGCCTGGGCCCTCCAGCTCCGACTTTGTTGCCCCCAAAGTCACAAAAAGAACTTCTCTGATAAAATTAGCAAGAACAGAAACATTCAAAGAAGATATAACTGTGTTCGGGGAGTCCACAGTCTGCGACCCAATATTAGCCAAACCGTCCATATCACACTTCCAAACTATCAAAACACAATGGAGACAGAAGAAAACTGATGAAAGCAGACAGATACAGAACTCCTGAGGGTGGCAGAAGAAAAAGCTATTCGAGATTGAAAGAGGCTGTTGTCGGATTGGAGGTACCAGATATGAAGTGTGTACGTGCACTTCAGAACTTCCTAGTCCCAATGTGCCAGCTCCTACTCTAAGTAGAGAACCCGTACCCTACTCGAATGTGTACGTTACCCGAATCCAAGACCATATTTATTTCGAGTGATTTTTTAGACACAATATCACAACTCTTGCATTTTCTTTTGTAAAGTTTCTATTTCCATTCTACAACTTGATATTTTATATATATACTTAGCCAACTTCAAATGTATTACTTTTTACTCTTTTCTATATATTCTTTTAGTTTAAATGCTATTCAATTGCTTTGTTTGATTTATTTACCATTCAATTACTTTCTTTAATTCTTTATTGCTTTATAGCTATTCCTAATAAGTTATATCTAACTATACCTCAATACATTGATTTACATATTATATGTTATCTGTCAAAATTAAAAAATCATTGTTAACAGTAATACTTCTTTAAATGAAGATTATAGATAATCACTTTCACTATTATTTCATGCAATTAATAAGTTATATAATATTATATATGTTCTTATTATTACAACCATATTGAAATAGGTTTTCTCTTCAATTATTTAAATTATTAACATTGAATAAAATCAATTTATAATGATTAGTTTAGTCTACTAGTAATTATATTCTTAATGATATAAAGGTATTTAAATCACATCAATTTAATAGATCCCTTTAAAATTATAAATACTTTTATAGTTTGAATATATATGAACATATTACTCTTGAAGAATAAGACAATTTTCCATTCAAACAGTATTATTCAACAGCAAGCTATTGGTTCAAAACTATGTAATTAGTCTTTATAAAGACAATTTGAGTTAATGATATTATATTAAATATAATTTGATCATGTAGATGTATTATTGTACTGGTACAATAAATCCAGCAAATTGAGTGCAGGACAAATAGTACTGAAAGTACTATAATTCCAAGATGGTTGAGTAGTAAAACTCTAGAAGAATTAGTAAATTGAATTCTCTTTTAGAATAAATATATATAGGTATGTAGATCTGTAAATATTATATAGATACAAATATAATCTTATTAAATCTGACTATCTATGCTTTATAATATATATAGTGGGAGCCAAAAGATTTTGTTATGAGTCTTCAAGTAACTTTCACATCTTTAGTAAATTCTGATAGTTAATCTATTTATAAGACATTTCTGTACTATATATATTTTCTATTTATACTACTTAATCTTAAAAGATATCATTTGTATTATATTCAGGTTACCTAAAACAAATTATTTTCTGACTTCAATTTTAATATTTTAGACTCTGTTCAATATACTTTGTAATTTGCAGATATTAAATGTTATTAACTGTAGCTTTACATCAACAAACTGGAATCTTATCTTAGAGTATACATATTATATTCTCAGTAACTATAAAAGATCTAACTTTACTCTCTTTGATTTCGGAATTTCCTGTAGATATTTTCAAGTTTTAAATACTTTCAAAGTTTCAATATACATTTATCAATGGTAAAAATATATTCAGGTTTTCAATTGAAATTTAGGAATATTTCAAACAAGTTTAGAACTAGGTAAGGTTGTCTTCGAGTCTTCATACAATTATGTGAAAGTTTGAAATATGGTTAGAACAATAAGAGCTATTTTTAAATAATTCTTAAATTCTGTTAAGATTCCGAATACTATTGGAACTCTGATTAATGTCTTTGTGATCTCCTTCATAATTACCTAATATTAAAAAATATCTATAGTTTTCACTCTTGTTTAAATATTTGTCGGAAATTCGAAAATCATAGCAATCACTTAATTAATTGTTTTAAAATTTTGATAGGATTGTATTAGTTTCTACTAGCAAAAACCAAATATTATCTCCAAAAATATTACCCCTGAAATTCTACTCAGAGTTTTCAGGAACTTGTACAAGGAAATTAATCAACTATGATTGTCATGTTGATTATTTATCCGCAATATCTAATATTAATTATATATTCTATTTATACTGAATATCCTTCCTAAACCATTATATTATTATCTCACAGTACAATACAAATTATAATTTAATATAACAATCAAATCCAGTATACATATAAATGTAATTTGATATTTGATAATCATATATGTGTATACAGATAAATATTAGGAATCAGTAGAAGGTTTAACAGATTAGCTGGTAAGGAATAAGAAGTGAATAGTAAATTAGATATTAAGAGAATGAATCAGAAGCTATTCAATAATACAGAATGTAAGACTAAATAGTGGCTACTGAATGGAATAAATAGAAATCAATATTAGCAAAAGATTGTAAGGTGTTAGCTAATACTGTATAATGAACAATAACAAAGATATATTATGAGCCACTCATTGGTACTTGAGTATATGAACAAATATTCTTGATTGCAAAAATGTGATTCAAATTATATCGACACTTCAAGAGTCATTGAACAGTATATAGAAATTTGTATGTATAAAAGTTTTCGAGATGATGGTATCAAATATTATTATTGTTACATAATTGAATATAACATATTTAACTAGAAAAGATTGCCATTATTATTGTCGATTATCTATACTAGATATATTTATTCTATGCACTTGTTTATAACTGATTTAATTGGTACAGACTGCTATTACCAGTGGTAATATCAAGATCTATTATCTATACAATATTAATTATTTTTTGTTCTCAGCCTATGAATCTCAACCAGTCTCCTGAACTACAAAGATATCAAATTGAACATGGGCAAGTCAGTTGGATTGTTGATGATATAGTTTTCCAGCTCTTCTGTGGAAATAAAATGGATAGGTTCCCACAGACTATAAATATTGACTATCGAGCAATTCTCCACTCTTTCAGACAGCTAATAAACCTATACAAGCAGGTAATATATATCTGGCAATATGGAATCAACTACATTAAATGGTTATTAAAGGGAAATAACTTGTTCACACTCATGCTTGGCAGCTCCATGCTTGTAGAAATATACTAAAGCTGCTAGTCAAAATACATTTAAAACTTTAGTATTCCAGGAATAAGTCAAATAAACTTATTCTGTACTTTTCCATAGTATGTTTTGATTGTTGTCAACTTTACTGGCTTACTATAAATCTACAAATCTTGTAATTATAATGTTTGATCTCACTTGTAATATATAAGTTTTGAACTGATATATCTTGTTGCTTATATCATCTAGCCGATCAGAAGGTAATATCTTTAACCATTTAGTAATCAATTATGATCTGATTAGGGTAGTACATACTGATACATACAGTCAAAGTATTGTTGCAGCTATCAGGAAGCTGGATATAAACTACAAATCTATCGAGCTGTTCTGAAGATTACACATTGTGAAAACAATCAGTTTATATACCCGACACTCATAAATCTAGAGTGCTTCAGCCACTTCAGCCAGTACTTCTTGAGGTTTGTAGTTGTGTGATACTGCATAGATATATATACCACCTCTGATATTGTATTTACATTTCCTGTCATAGAATTTCTTACTAATACAGCTATGCAGTGTGCAAACTTCTTACTAATACGATATCTCTTACTATACAATCATGCTGTGCACACTCCTATTGAATCAGAATACTATTCACAGGATATACAGTACAATATATACCTTGATGTAATGCAGCATTCACTGAATGTGATAATCATACTATGTCTTGAATTGCACTGATATTTTGTATGATCAAATCAGTATTGAGTGAATGTAGGATATAAGTATATACGATGATGTTTGATATTTCGGTCTAATATGTTCAGTCTCTCTTTCCAAATGCCACATTATGTATTGCAGCCTGTTTGTCTCATGAATTCTATGCTACCATACCTGCTGATCCTGTCACTACTTTACACACTGCATGTTGTTGTATATATAGTACCTTGCATTGTTGAACCAATAGTTGAGGGTATATGTAAGATGTTTCTTGTATGGTAGCTGCCATTGTAGAAATTATACACACTCTATAAGGTCACAGTATCAGACCTCAATTTGATCCAGATGCTTTTTATTCCATGCTATTTTTAACATAGCTGTCTTCTAAAAACTGTTGCCTGGATGGTCCGCCATTGTGTTAATTACTGTCAGGGGTGATCATACAATTTAAGCGAAGAATATACACTCTCTTTGAGACTGCACTTGAGCTTTAGTAAATAATCATTGACAGTAGTAAAAATAACATTCAACATGATAGATTCAGTACAATTGTATTACTCTTCACTGTGGAATAGATAGAAGGGATGTGGAAGTTCTGCTGAGTATAGTGTGTATTGGCAGTAAGAAAGAATGTGATAGGGACTTGGTATCTACATACAAAAAGGGTGTTTGCAAGTGTGATTAAGATTAATTCAAATAGTTCTAAAGAACGAGATATGTACGATAAAGAAAATGTGTTGAGATCATTAATGTCTTCATGATTGTAATTGAAAGAACTCTGAGATGTTTGAAGGTATCGCTGGAAGTTGTTTCCAATATATTCAGGAGATGCACTGACAGGCTTGGAATCATTGTTTGCTTTGAGTTGTACATGATATCATTGATGGTCACTGTCAATGTATTTATTGATCAAGAATTCACAGTTGTAAAGTTTTACGCCTATAGAGCAGAAACAGTCTGATGTTTATTTGCGAGCCATGGTGCACATTTTGTAGATAGTTGAGAGAGCTATATGGAATCGTATCGGAAAAAATATAATTTAGCACCCAGGCAATAGGTAGATCTAGGGTACATTGGATGCTTCAATCGAAACCACTTGATCCTTGTCATTGAGTAATACTGTACATACATATACACAACTCCTGACATCGTATCAGCATCTCCTGACTGAGAATTCCTTACTGAGTCAGATATACAGTGTACATAATACCTACTGAATGAGCCGTGCAGTATGCAAACATTTTGATTCACAATACTACTTATGGTACGCATGAGTGCAATGTATGTATTGACATAATTCAATGTTCACAACAAGTAATATTTATACGACATACTAAATTGTATTCACCTCTTGGGTGATAGGTACAGTACAGTGACGTAAGTATACATGTTTGATTTTAATGTCTATTATATACAGTTTCCCATTCCAAATGTCCCCTATTATAGATCCTATGCTACATGTGATAGCCAGCTTGAAGAACATCCTCTAAACTACTCTCTCCTTTGCAGTAATCTACTGACTGTGACTCTACATTCTTGTACTCCTCCTCTTTCTTCTCCTCGATCTTCTCCTCATCTTTATCCTTATACTCTTCATTTTCGACCTCATCATCATCCAGCTGGAGATCACGATGTTGCTGAGCATCACTTCTGGTACTGTAGAAGTCATCATACTCATTGTCGCTGTTATTGTCCCCATGTTCATTCTCATCCTTTGTATCGAACAACAAATCTTTAGCCATGGGAATACTGATCACAGAATTGATTGGAGTCTCAATGTTTGGCTTCATCATCAGGGCTTCCATCTCAGTCTTGTTTGATACTACTCGATGTGGCTTGGCAATGGGTAGCATATTATTAGTATCTGTCTAATGTACAATGAGGTTGTTGAGAGCCACCATTATGGACTTGATTATATTTTGTCTCAATGAAGATGGAAGATTGTTCCAAATCTTCATGAAATCAGTTTACGCATGTGTAGAATGTTAGAGGAAATGCATGCATTGTGAAGGCCAAATATACCGATGTCATTATCTCGATTGAAGTAGTACTCCCACTTGGACCTTTTGCATTGGATTACAAAGTCATCAATTTCAACATTTGTTTGAGCTAAACCATCAGTTCATTGACACTCTGTCAGTATGTGATGCAATGCTGAACATGTGAAAACAATCAGTATTAGGGGTATCTGTTCCCGATTACAGTTACGCAAGACCTCTGAATTCCTGTCACATTTGCAAATTTGATAAAACAAATGTATATATAGAAATAGTGCAATATTCTTTGCAGGAAAGTAACTAGTTCGTTCCTAATGGTATCGGCAATGCTAGAGGTTGCTGATAGAATTCACATCAGATTCGTTCGTACGTTCGTATTGGCAAATAATGAATATAAAATCTGCAAGAATTAGGTGAATCTATATGCGGTACTCATCATTATCTTCTATATGGTGCAAGTCGTAGAGTCTGCTTATACACTTACAGGTCTTCATGATCATATACAATTGGACAACATTGAAACAGTTTTGAATTTGATATACAGACGGTTATTTAGTGAGAATACAATTCTCAGAGATCCTTAACTATCGTGAAACATTCCTTCTGACTTTCCAGATAACTAATATTGACTGCTTCCTGCCTGCATACTATGGCCAGGAGTGTTATACTGATATCGTATTGGAAACGATATGTTAGTTGATATGAATCGCTCTCAGAATCGTATAAGCAACCAGTATAAACTTAGCTTCAGTTGGAAATTGTACCTTGCTCAACAGTAACTTCTCTATTGTGCGACGCATTGTTATCAGTACTGCAGTATATCAATGATCACCTGATTGAAGAATACTTCGACTACCATATAGTTCACTGCTGACTGACTGACTTGACAGTGTTCTCAGCGGAGACAGTGGTATGAGTTGTAGAGCCGAAGATAATAGATGTGGACTCCAGAGGTGACTAAGGTTCATTGCTGAATAAATAGCAATGTTGGAAATGATACTGGGTGTAGGTGACATCGAATTGGAGGCTGGATTGGGTGGGAGCAGAGATAGTTTCAGGATTGCATTTGGGTTGGATACAATGGGTATAGATACTGAGGAGACCTGAGCAGGTATAATCAAACATTCGATACATGAGCCTCTAGGCTTCATCCGCTTTCGCTTCTGCTTGTTAGCCTGCAAAGTAAGTTTCTTCTTATGACTGTTTGCTGTACGTGGCATTGGGGAGATAACTTCAGCAGCAGCTGATGCTGTTTTTGGAATTGAGGATATGGTCTTGTGCAGTGACATTATTGTTCAGATCATTCTCAGATGGCACGAATAGCAGAAAGGAAGGCAGACATTTCGAGTTCACAATGTAGATGAAGTATAATACTGTGTGAAAAAGACTGATATATTGCTGAGTATTGCATGTAAAAGGTTGTCTCATAAAGGTATAGAGTTCCACGATTTCGTATTAGTTTGTCATCAAAGTATCACATACAATTTAAAATAAGATAGAAGCAACTCCTGAAGATGCAAACACAATCCTGACAAGTCCAAATTCAATGACATACTGCTATCTCCCAGCCTAATCGTACCTACAAATCTATACACAATAACTCCAAGAAACCTCAAATGAGACTTAACACAACTATGTACAATGCAAATATGACTCCATCCGACTCAAAGAGGATATGCACAGTCCAAATCTTATCCAACTCCCAAACACGAACCAAATACATATGTCAGTATGCTAATCACTTGCAGTACAGTTGGACATACTGAAAACCATCACTCAAATCGGTGACCTATCTATAATGAAGTCAAATGTAATGCCTTGAGCTGTATAAAGCTCATACCGGCATTGACATCTTGGTGCATGCCAATTGCCACCAATTCTGAGGACTCATCAATACTCACCTATACTGACGAAACTTTACACATTGTCTCTTGCTCCACCAAAATCTCTGCCATTTACCAGCTCGCCTCCCACAGTTGCTGTAACTCCACCACCAGTCTCGATGTCACCTTAACAATCTGTATTGTTTCCAACATTCAAGCAACTCTGGCACTCATTGACTCCTCCAGTACAAACAACGACACATTTTGGAGAGAGTCATACTAGACCTGGCAAATAGCGGTCACCTCCAATTGTGTCATTGCCGAGGAGTTTATTCCAATCAACCTGGGGGCAGGTGTTGAGCTTTCGGCTGGTTTGGAAGTCCCAGGTATTCCCAGGGAAAATGGTTGTGGTTGTGGTGGTGGTGATGGTGGTGATGGTGATGGTGGTGGTGGTGGTGGTGGTGGTGGTGATGGTGGTTGTGGTAGAGTAGCTCTTGCAATCCTTGGAGGCGAAACTGCAATTGCCTTCGGAATAGCCACAATGATAAGAGGGTTATAAGCTTCAATGGAAAGGAACATGGCTACAGAGTCATTGCCATTGAGTCGATTGGCATTCCATGCTGCAGAGAGGTTTTACCAGACATGACTAGATATCCAACAAAACAACTGACATCTCTGGCAGGATATATGCGACTCACAGTATGATGTACCATATTTGTGCTGAGATTCTCATCTTGTGATAGATACCCTCTATTCGAGCAGTTGTGAACCAATATATCATCCCAACAGTCATAGCATTTTGTGCCGTAGCGTTTAGGGTCAACAATGCAAACCCTGAAAGGGTATAGAGGTATTGGACTGGTAGGGATGGGATTGGTATGGATGTCATCACGTATTCGTTTCTTCTGCAGGGCAGAAGCAATGTTGGTCGGTAGCGATATACATTTGTTGCAGGGTGGCTGCAGTTTCGGTATTGCCAGGTACCAGGTGTCTTTCGTTGCATGGCCTTTACCATATATGAAGTTGTCGCAGTTGTCAACGTTGTCAGATTGTCAGAGTTGAGGTTGGTATCGGTATCAGTAGGTTACGGTAGGTTTTCTTCGTGATATTGATTCATCTCCACCCAGTTGTTATTACACCAGTCTCAGAAAAACATATGGAACCAACTCCACCATACTATATATCATGGTTGAGTTGATGCTCGATGCTTTCACATTCCCTACAACTGATCAAAGTGTCTTGTAGTGACTGGGTCTAAGAAAATCATATCATACATCAAATCAATTGCACCATCATCTTTGACATCATCAATGGCATACATTCGAACAAGGCTCTGAATGTACTGGACTATGAAACATTTCATGAAACAATCTAGGTGGAGAGTGTCCTTTGTTCTATTGTTTTTGTGATGGGGGGATGAGATCATTTTGGTTGGTATTGCAATGTTCTGAGCTGTATAGAATAGGTTTGAGGGATAGGGCAGGATTGTGATTACAGTGTTTAAAAACAACGATGAGAGGGGTAAATACAGTCATTGGTCAACAGTCTTGGTGATTTTGAATTTCTCTACCAAAATCAAGCAACAAAACTAGTGCTGCAGAGGTTTCTTAAGCACAATCAATACTCTAAAGGCAATTAAAATCTTATCAGGATTGGTCTGTATGCCAAATTTACTATATATTTCAATTCTTTAATTTATTGACACTGCAATGGTTCCACAATAAGCACTGGAAAAATGTGATTATTTAGATTACTCACTTTCGCCCAATGTGTATGCAAACTAGCTCTTTTGATATGTTGTTCTGCAATGTCAATACAAATGCATCAGAACTCCAACAGTTCATAGCACAAATTCTAAAACTTTCAGAATCGCTTTGAATACTGTCAGAAAGGAATAGCTATACAGAGTTTCATCAGACAAATTTATTTGGTTGTTGAATAAATACAGCCAGGGAGCATGAAGTCTGAGTCTCTAATGACCCTATAGCTACTAGTATGGGTTGTCATCTTGAGAACATACTCTTTAACTGTGATAGAGATAGCATGCTATTGTTTACAGCTTGTCGATAGCTGCAATACTCAAAGTGTAGCAATAATTGCTCTCGATATCGACTTCATCAAGACTTTTGTATGGTGACTGTAGATAACGATAGAGTTGATAGAGATGATGGAGAACAATCAAAATGAAGGGAATGTACGGCAGCATATATATACAATGCAGAATAGTCTATCAAAGCAGTAGAATGGTGTTGAGCAATGCACATCAGAGTTGAAAATGTTGGTAATATCAAACATCATACATGAAAAGAAGGTTTTCCAGTTGTGTGCCACCATTGGTTTTTCTCTTCCAGTCTGAAAGATACACTGCATATTTTGAACAACTCTGAGAGTTGTTTGAACCACTTCTTGAGCATCAAACATATTTGTCATGTGAATGCTAGGTCAAAGCGTCGAAGTCTATCAGTTTGGATTCCTATCATACAGCAGTGACATTAAGTTCCAATGTAATAATGCAGTGTGGTGTAACAAACAGTCAGAATCTTCCATATTAAGTGAGAGAAGTGACACCGATATCTCTGGCAGTATATAGCTCTTTCCAGGCACTTACAATTGACACTGTGTGGAGGTGTCATGAACTCTGATGTCGTATCTTTGCACACAAAACGAGAGATATTACATGTTTTGGTCTGTATTTTGTATTATCCACCTGGTCAAATATCAAATAAGTAAGAAAACAAGCAGATCCATAGATTCTTTCTTATATTGGTATTGCAAATAGGTTCAAATTAGGCTCTAAACATGGCTACATGGTGACAAACTGTGTGAGCAGTATAATCCAGGGCCTGGGCATTTTATTTACAGCTCTGTGAGTTTCATATGCCATACAACTCAATTCCACTACCCCTGCCTGACAATACCCCTTGCATGGCAATGCTCAAAACAGACTGCTAACTTCATATACAGCCCTCAGCATTGTCTACATCAGCAAAAACTAATTTGCTTTCCGAGACAGTACGGTACGGTCGATACCGTTCTGAACATTCTAAGCGTCACTGAAACTTGACCCCGTGCTGCCACCCTCACCATACAAAATTCGGACTCCACGCATTTCAAATAGTCGTAGCCAAGTTGGCAACTCACGTAACAACACTCATTGTCAATTTTTAAGGTTCTTGCTTAAGATTTAGTTCCCACTTATCCTGATCTCATGATAATATCACACATTATTATACGCGATGCCATATTTCGTTGTCAGAGGTATACATTTCGTACTGCTATATCTAATATTTACTAATATACAAATTTCTTCCATGTATAAAAGTGATCGACTTATACAATATGCGCAATGACAATTTCAAGTATCCTATCTACTCATACAATAAATTGAACGCATATAAGTCAATAGTATTATTTAAAAACCATCGACTATTATCTGGAACAGAAGACAATAGAAGCATATGGGCTGCACACTGAATCATGTGTGAAGGGATGATATACATCGATCCAATGGCAAAAAGGGGTTTTTGACGATAACTACCATCCTCCAAAGGTAATGTAGGTGTCTGATCTCGCTGCTCAACAACCACCATCCCTGGAACCTCGCGCATTGGGCCTGCAACCATTGTGGTGACAAGGGCCAAAAGTGATTGTTGATTTGACTCCATATCCTCAATGATGAAAAGACATCGTAATCTCACTGGAATTCGTTCTCTAGTCGACTTGAACTGTCCCTGTATTTTATTCCAGAGTAAAACTGTATCATTTTGGAGAGGCTTATGCTTCCTCCATTGGTTGGTTCCAGTGTATCGTACAATGTGAATCGTCTGCTTGTCGTCTTGAAATGATGTCACTGGAATGGCTGCAGAATCATAACGACTGTATTTTGCGTTTTGTAGACAACAAAATTCTTCGTTGTTATCAACATATCCGGTATATTTACAATATCTTTTGAAACACCATGCGATGAGATTTTGAAGTTCCCCTTTTGGCATTCCACACCGGAATGAGAGGTCTGCTAGAGACTTGATTCCTGGCCGGTAATTGTTAATCATTAGAATTGCTGGAGACGTGGGAAATAGGTTTTGGTTTTCATGACAATGTTTTTCTGCGTTGAGATTTAGATCTTTGAATTGGAACACCTCGTTACGGGCTTTTGTATGCAAAATCTGGAAAGATGACTCATGGCGGTTTGATTGTCGGTACGAATCTTTCAAATCCATCATCGACCTTTCCGGTAGTTCAAAGCTTACATTTGATAATTGCCCTAGCTGATGTATGTGATCTGCAAAGTGGTTCAACTGATGTATCTTGACAAAGTTGAAGTCAGACTCATCACTCAAGTATGATGCTATTTCTGAATCGATTTGAATTTTTATCTCATCGATGCGATGACGTTTTGGCGCTGCAGAAAGACGTGACCATGCAGGATCATTCTCGCACTCATATTGCATATCGATGGCGAGCTGCTTTCGCAGAGCTTCGGCAACCTTCTTGGTTGACCTTTTGGCACGAAAACGACTAAAGACGTCTTTGTAACGATGAAATATACTGAGATAGTCTTCCATATATTTGATTGTGACATCGGTATGGTTGTGATACTGAGTCATGAGGAGAAAGTAGATGAGAATTTTGACACAGAGCATGGCGGATTTGAATGGACCTTGCTGCTCCGAAGAAGGATTGAAAAGTATCGTCGTGACAATTGGAACAATAACATCGCCTAATGCTTTCATTTTTTGCCACTCCAGTGTATTACAGCTGTGTAGGGCTTATTGAATCGTGCAAATCCTGGATAATGAAGCATTATTGCCCAAAGATCATTCAATCGGTCAATTCGTTTGTGAAACTCCAAAAATAGCACTATCCACTCAATTAAATGCTTCAGAATAATAAGATAGATAGTGTGTAAAACATCAGGAACGATCAATATATGCAAAGAAATGCATTTCATATTCCACAAGATGCCTTCCATCATCACTATACCTCTTTCCATGAGATGATCAAGTGCATGGTTTTGGTCTTGATTATTGAATTGTGTGGCTTGAATCATCTTTCGGAAATATAGTTGATAATCATGGAATGGCCAGATAGATTGATTGCCCTCACCAAACGACGATTTTGGGGCTTCACATACCAGGCAACCTGGCTGTGTAATTGCATGGA
Organism: Wilcoxina mikolae CBS 423.85; assembly: GCA_014904905.1. NCBI lineage: Eukaryota > Fungi > Ascomycota > Pezizomycetes > Pezizales > Pyronemataceae > Wilcoxina > Wilcoxina mikolae. The sequence continues at coordinate 1,548,512 of MU122093.1, forward strand.
GGTGAATATTTTCAAAGTAATCGGCCATCCAAGCACAAATGATTGGAAAGCATTGTCGCAATTTTCAGTCAGCACAGAGCATGGGTTTTTCTTCCTCGAAAACAGTATCGAGAGAATGAACAATAATCTCAAAAACCTGTCTAAGCACTTCCCGATTATATTCTTGTTGCTCTTTGATGGCGGCTATTTTTCCATGACCATGGTGATGATGCTTCGGAGGTACTGAAAGCAGGGCGACGATGACACTGGCAAGACTCCAGGGCTTTGATCGAATCATTGAATTAATGTTTCAAAGACTGAGGTAGATTGGCCATTCATTTTTATCATCAGAATAGTTTATCAAATGCATTTGATCAGAGCTGCAAAAGATCGGAACAATAGTGAAGCCGACAGGCTTTTTCAACTATGAAGAACATTTAATTATCATGACACGTCGACAAAATAAAAACTCATACCTACTCATTCCACCACCAATCGCATGTTTAAACTTCAGAGTATACTCTCTTCCCCAATTCATTATAATCCTTAATGGGTGCATATACCATATGCTCTTTAAATGCAGATTGTTGGAGTAGAAATTCGATGCAGTCAACAGGGTATCGATAGCAAAAACACGTCTTTCCGACATCGCGTAGCGCTTCTGAATCGACACGACCTGTATAACTGACTTTACCAGATTTCCATGAGTCAATTCCAAGTGCATAGGTCATTTCATCGATTTTAGTGTACAGAGTATATGCAGATGTGAAGTTCGTATTTATCCCCTGAAGCTTCATCAACTCATCGATGGCAATCCTACTCAGTTTGTGCTTGACACACCAGTGTACCAAATGATATTCTTGCTCACAAGAAAACAGTTTCCATTGGTTGATTTCATCGTCCAAAATGTCAAAATCACCATCTATTGCCTTTCTGGCTTCACGCGAGTCCAATGTCATTGATTGTAGTTCATTCGACTCGAACGTCGGCTGTAGTGGATCCATATAGCCATTGTCATCGTCCTCACTTGAAGAATCGTTGTCGGAATGTTGAAACGGGTCATTTGGACATAGAGATAAATAGTCCCAAAGTAGGATATTATTATCGGCGGTAATTGTGTATCCTTCGTCTGGAATCAGCTCCAGAGGTACATAATTTACCCTCTCTGAATGGTGACGTCGGGGGTGATTGATATATGTACCAGTATAATGGTAAATATTTTTGCAATAATTGCAAAGTGTCCAATTAACCGAACTCATTGTATGTATATTTTCGTTGTCGCAAAGATGAGATTTGTAGTAGAGGAAATAAGTGCTTATTTTGGGTGGAGATATCCAGTAAAACCCCTAACCTCATGTTTCCTTTTTCGGTGAAAGGGGTACTATCACACTTTGACTTCATCGTCACCAGCCGAGTGCAATCATCAATTGTCTTACAGTTATCGCAACTTGGAAATCAGTAGAAATACCTTGCAAATGATAGACGTTGATTCTGCGCGTCGTGACGATCTCCTCGATACTAAACTCAGCATTCCCACTGTAGGTAACCGTCTCCTGGATACTGCATTTAGTACCTGACATGAACTCGTGGCAAATGAGTTTCGACTTGACTGAGTAGGTTCTACGTTATGGTGGGGCAGAATTATTGCGGGGTGTATGGTGGGGAGGTAGATGTCTATCAATTAGATATTTGTTGACAAGAGGCCAATTTGAATATTTGACACATTGAAATTGGCATTTGAATGTGGAAATACCTCAATTCTTTGCCGCCACAGAATAGGATTCTGGAAGTCAACTTCACCTAGTCAGCTTGATTACTTTGGGACGACCGAGAAGCACTATATAATACTCCCATCTTCCGCCCGCCCTCCATTCTGCTTCTCATCACCTTTTTCTCCTTATTCATTCATATCATCATTACCTTAATCGCATTTCAAGTTGATATCGCCAACGTTCAATTCCATCGTTGCAACCCTCGAAAGCCATCTCTATTGTTTCATATAAATTTAGTACCTATTCTCAATGTAAATTCTTTTGCCCTGTTCGAATGATGAACTTCGTCGTTGGACATACTAACTTTGTCTGGATACCGATTCAACAACTCAAAGTATGGGCCGCGAAAAAGGGTATCGGGAAATCTAATTGGATATTGGAAGAATTGGGGCTCTACGAAGAGGAGGGAACAACAGGCAAGAAGGCCAATCACATCAGAGAGTCGATTATTAGCATGGCTTCGAGCCTTGGTATTCGCGGTAAAAAGGAAGCAAGCAAAGCCGAATGGGACGATATGATCAAACAATGCATCAATTCAATCTCCGATTAGCTGGTCAGAGAGTGCGATTTCGTCGATGGGAAGTGGATCCTAGCGCCAATAATATCGTTGCAAGAAAATGCAAAATCGCCATTGACTACCTTGCAGAAATGGCCATCAGGGGGAGCAAGGGCAGATCGCCAGAGGAGATTACACAAAATAGAAAGCGAAATGTCGAATCAGGTACGTTCTGCATCGTCGAGATCACTTGTTCAAAGCTGACAAAATTTGATGATGATGAAGACATAATAGCAATCAAACATCGACATCTAGTGACCCCTTCCGATGAGGAGGTGTTCAATTATACCCTTGTATACGTCGATCCCATCATGGTACAGAAACGCGATGGATAAAAGAACTTCCGATGGCAATGGCCCAATAAGGATGACCTTTCATTGTTCACAGTGCTAACGTGTGTCATCAAGACTACGATATTGGCCGTTGTAAAGACGGTGAATAAAGGGATGCCTGATCCCTCATGGAGAATCCGGGAATTATGGGGCGTCAGATGTGAGCCGGACGATGATGAAGAACTGCGAGTTGGGGATATGGCTCCCATCTTTAACGACAATACAACACTTGCATGGTTTCGTTCGACAACCAATATGGAAGTCCGAATGCTATATTGCGTTCTACTGCAAAATAATGAGGTTCCGAATACTCCAATGCTTGCGAGAAGGTCATTCCTACCACTCGACAGAATCGTTCCTCAGGAGGAAGAGATGGTCAACGACATAGGTGAAGAATCCGAATACGAATTGGCATCTTCCAGACCAGGATCTTGCAGCCTTTCATCGTCCCTAGTGAATCTCATGGTCAGGGATAAACTTATCCAGAGGAGGCTTATTCGTCAAAAACGATATTTGACGATTATTCAGCACAGGGGCCTTACCATTTGGAGTGACAACAATTTACCCCCGGATCCGGAGGAGGAAAGCGTCAATTGGCTGCGCGACCATAAGCATTTGGTCAACCCTCCATCTCAAGGTTCGGAAGCCCATCTGAAGCCTAATGAAAAGCAAAAGAAAACCTGAGACGATGGAAATTGTCATTGGCAATTTGCTTCGGGATTTGACTGGGAATGGGTTTTCGCTCGGGTTATAATTTGCTTGGTTTTTGCTTGGGATTTGTTTACTTTTTGTTTGGTTTGGTTTTTGTTTCGGTTTATTTTGGAGTAATTGGATAGCAATGGAATAGGTTTTCATACACGGTATTTGTGTAGTTTGAATTATGATATTCGTTGTCACCTCGATGTTTTCAATGTAAGCTTAAATGCTCCAAGATATATCAATTTGTGGTGCCCACGATTTAGTGTCTGCGCTACACCCAATGGAATTTCAGACGCTAATTGAGGTTCATACAATGATTGCCATTTCAAGCTACGTTGCCGATCTGCTCAAATACTAATGCACTTTTCAAATCTAATTTTGGTTGTCGAAACGACAAATTCCGTAGTCTATACCATAAATGTACACTACACTCCATTGCCTATACCGTAAATATACACCACACTCTGGTGCTCTCAGTATTTCAATCCTAATCTGGTCAGCGGTGTGCAGCCCAATTTTCCTGATAATGATTTTCGCATTTTAGTCGAATGACAATTCAGTAGACTAACCTCTTTTCAATTGATGGTATGTATTCTGACGGGAGTGGCCAATATCAGGGGGTTAGTTGGATGGGTAGCTCTGTCCACCATTTTGGTTGATCTACGATAAAGAACGTCCATCCGACAACTATTATCGTTTTATCTTTTACAGTTTTCATACACTCTGTATCTGGTTTAATCTACATTCTTTATATTTCATTTATTCTTTCGTTATTACACTTCTTTCCAATCAAATGACTCATAGGCGCAAGCATTCTCCACCTCCATCCAATTTAAGTCATCGACCATCCACACAAGACGATGATGCCGATAAAAAGCTCTCAGAAATTGCTGATATGTACCATTATCGCTGCCTTAACGATGAAAATGCACAATTCTCCTCTCAAAGATGTACTAGCAAGTACTCTGCTCTTCGCCAACTAATACCTCCTTGCACCCAACCTCACTTCCCGAGTTGACAGGAGGTCCATATTGAAATCGATGACAATTATGAGGAGGAGCAAAGGACTCTCTAGATTTCTCGCAAGAAATTCTGATAATGAGACGACAATTTTCATATTCTAATCATTATTATAGCATATGATACATAAGGAAAGGGGTATGCACTGTGTGGTCTTGAAAGACCTTTGTGAGGAGTGGAAACTATTGATGAGGTGACAGGACAAATAGTTGGAGCAGAATACGGTATCCAACAGACGCTTTCCGGTGTTGAATCATTGGTTCTTACCAATGTGAAGCCCATCTCCAGCAGATATGCAATGTTCAATAACCCTTTCGCCACTAATACTGTCAAGACCGCCCAGATCCACTCGTGGTGATATCATTATGTCACAAAAGTCGATCCGGCAATGAGAAACAGCGACCCTGCTTGTGCATACATTTTGGTGGTATTTATTTCATCCTCTCTATGACAATTGTAGTCTAACAAGATATTAAGGCCCTCGGTAAGATTACCTCCTCACGCTCAGCAATGGTCTATAAGTGCAAGGAGAAGGGGAATTACTTGTATGGGTTCAGAACAATGGACCAGGCTGGAGTCAAACAATACGTCGCACACCTCCGCGATCGAGACCGATTCACATGCCCTGAGCGGACGAAAACAGTATGTCTTTAAACAATGTCGAAATATATGGTCTAATATATCTTTTTAGGATTTCAAGTATCGTTTCACGGCGACCAAAATCGTGCACCTACTTTATGAGACTTACATTGCAGGAGTAATACAATTGGGAAAAAAAGACTGTAGAATGATCAATATGATCAATTCGACATTCATTGTACGTGCTGCGACCGCAATTCACCATTGCCTTGGAGCATGAAAAACTGGTGAATACAAGGCACCAGCTGAGTTTGGCCCCGGTGGAGGTGCACATCATGAGATTATATTCAATCATATTTGCTTATGAAACTAACTGTTGCTGCATAGTTGTATTTTGTCGCCTCGAAGCCTAGTTCCTTTCTATATCACCCAGGTTCAAACCTAGACGATCGAAGACGTCAAAATGATGATTCGTGGAAGGCAGAGATGGACAGGAGTTGTTGAGGTGAATGCATCAATGCCATACAAAGACCAGGGAGTATACGAGGAGGAGTACCTGTCGTATGTCCCTGAAGAGATTGCTGATGTTTCGGACAACACATTTCATCGTATGACCGCCGAAGTTGAAGCTGCGCAATCTGCACTCCTATCAAGTCGCGTGCGATATGATATCATCTCCAGTACTGTTGATGTCAGCGGCACCAGCTATACCAACACCAATAATATCAACGACAATTGCAATGACGATTTCAATGTTGCGGACACCGCAAAAGTTAGTTCAGAGGATTATGGGAACTTTGACTTCAACATATCTGTCCTCAATGACTGTTGAGAGAGCGAGTGTGGGTATCTGATGGAATATATATATTGGAGAGGTGACACTTGTTTTGGTCTTCGCGATATGGTTTTTGGGTTCTTAAGATCGTTGTATTTCTTTTTCACAATCATTGTACGGATACTTGTAATCTTTTGTATCGTAATTGTCATCGGTCAGTAAGCACTATATAAAATTAAGGGTTTACTGAAAAAGTATTTGCGACAACCATTTGTGATGTCAACTCGTGAGAACTAACAACAATTATTATCATGAGAATAGATACTAGCTTAAATCAAATGAACAGCCTTATCAATTTGAGTAAGTTGAGGAAGACTACTATCGTGAGTTTGGAAAATTTAGAGAGCGTAAGTGATGGCCATAGAAAGTAAAAGGGGTTTGAAAAAAGCCAATGAAGGCATATTTCAAACATCTCGACGACGAAGACAAGACGATAGTTTTTTATCTTAAATGGGATTACGACCACATTTGATTCCATGGTATTTGACTTTACCAAAGTGTTGACGAAAGTAGCATGGAGAGTTCACGGAAATAAAAGTACAACCGGAGCTTGTTCATTAAAGAATACCAAATGCTTCAGAACATCATCGCTACGATGCAACTTGAAGGCCCATTCTCACCAACGCCCACATTGTGTTTCGGCTTTCATGGGCACAGCACATTGAATAAGCTCAATCAACAAAAATCTGTTTTTGCTGATGTACACGACGTGCACCATGGCTTCCGTCCAAACTCTGAATCATTTCAATCGTTGATGTTTGAAAGCTTACAAGTTTGACCTGTGACTCTACAAATATTCCAACAGTGACCATCCTTAATATTGCATCCAACCACTTCAGACAAAGACAGACAGAATGCCCCCTTGAAGGCATTCGAAAAAACATCCAGTGATGCATCCACAATTCTCACAGTGATTTGCTTGCAAACCATGAGTACGTTGAATATCCTGACGTATTTACTCTATTACACACCTCCCATTGTACAGAACCATCCGAATTTGACTCAAAAAGCTTCTCATATCCTGAGGCGAGAGCTTCTGTCACATATATTTCGACCGACAATAAGCACAATTCTGAGCAGTACTTAAAAAACCCCTTCTATCCGTTCGACAGTGAAGAGGAATACAATTTGGCAGAGCTGGTTACATCAAACGATCTTCCTGCTAACGTCATCGACCAATTACTGAAGGGCTACTGCATCCTTAAACTATATATATATGATTCTCTGAAATGGAATTACAACCTCTGACAGCATATTGATGCGATGGAGAATAGACCTGGCCATCGCTCCTGGAAAAAAAAAACTTTGCAGATGGTGTGAAATGTAGAGCATCCAGATGCAATTGGGTTTTGGCCCTGTAACCTTGCAGAGTATGCAAAATGGCTACTCCAACAGCCAGCATATTAGGAACATCTTACATACACTCCAAAATATTACTCCAATGATTCTGGACACCATGTTTACAATGAGATGCATACTAGACACTAGTGGTGGAATAAGCAGGTAAGCATTCTTCTTAGTAAACTGTTTATAATGCTCACAATTGTTTAGATAATACTACCTATCGGTGATATGCTGGTACGGATGATATTAATGTCTGATAGTACCAACCTCACGAACCTCCCTGGCAACAAGATAGTACGGCTGATATATATGACTATTGGCAACCTATCTGCAGCCGTACTAATAGAATACACAATACATAACATGTAATTGGTAGCCCTATTGTCCATTCCCATCAATATGAACGATGTCTCCCTCAAAAGAAGAAATACTCAGAAGGAGCATAACAAAATGGTCACTCAGCACATGCTGTAGCATGTGTTGCAACCGGTACTCAATTCTGAGACCCACACCTTCTATTCCTGCTGTGAATAAAGTAACTTTAGGCATTGTTATTTGACACTGTCTGCATGGATAGCAGATTAACCCAAGCAATGTGATCTTCACAACATCAAGAATGGTAAATGTTACTGGTGTGACTGCTCCTTGCATGAAATGGGTGATCTATCCTGCCGACATATGTGAAACAGACTCTGGGATCATAGTATGTATTGTATACTCTCATATTGAAATACACCCCTGAGCATTACTGATCTCAAATGCCATGATGTCAATTTGGGCTTCAATATCTTATTGTATCTCGATAGCATTAAAAGCAATCTTCTCAGCCCTGATCAACTCCACACGATCCAAATCGGAATGTTGATGTACCTCCTGACATGACTTCACGAATATTTTAAGCAGCATCAGTTGCTTGACAAGTTCAATGATATTTGGCACTTGGTGCCTACATACCCTGATATAATATACACAAGATGTGCATATGAGGGGGTTTCATGTTGGAATGGAGAATAATTCAAGATGATGATATGATTTAATGTGGGTGTCATATTCAATGCTCTATAGGACCTATGCTCCTCTTAGCGCAGTGTTTTTGACTGTGCAGTTGGCTGCTATCGCTCCCTTATTGAGTTCTATTTCTGTACTAATATGACTCTCGCGATGATGAAAGACTAGATCTAATGGACAATGTTCTACATCACTTTCACAATTCGAAGGATATGTTTCAACAATTCAGGACTTGCAAATGGCTTGCAGCAGAGGCCAAAGAGAGATGTACAGAAATGTGTGCCAAGTGGGATGCTAAGTTGAATTCTGAGGAAAACAAGAAGAACACCACAGCCTTTTGACAGCGCATTCAAGACCTGTGACCATGTATTATCAATGTAAAATGGCGAAATATATTGATGATGGTAGCAATTTGAACTTTTCCAATATACATCTCATGCCGCACATGTGAGATCAGATACAATAGTACAGTTCACTTGAACAGTGGTCGATAGAGATTGGAAAATGTTCTTACCAGAAGCACATTGAGGACAGGCTTGATGAATTAACTAGACCGATGATTACTATACCCAGATAATTGACTACTACCTTCAAAGTGATACATTTACTGTCACAATGGCCAATCATTAGGTATGGAACTGTAAACGAGCTGCTCCACAGATAACAACAGAAGTGACGACAGAAGTGACAGTAGAGGCAATTACTACTAGTTGACTTCATTTATTGTGTTTCATATCTCCATTGCGGTATAAAGGAAAAGAGAAAGTCAAGGACTTTGAAGGCCTATTGAGAACAATCAGTGATGATGTCCCCAGAAATAGTCTATATGATACCTCCTGTCATTTCATATACTTCAAGCAGGTTATTATCGATTCGGATGATTTCTTAAGCAGCGCTGCTGCAATTAACCATGGATGGATGGTAGAATCATGTAACCTGCATGACAAACGCTTATTTAAGAAGCAGAGACGTACTGGAAATAAACTATGGTATTCTGGGTCTGCCCAAGATGACTGGGTATGGGTTCATTCTTCGTAACGTAAGGAAGTATAGCAGCTGTCTCATGCAGCACTGCAGGAATAAGTCTCATACCGTATATTTCATCTATTCAAGCTAGGAGTCATCAATTCGCACGGCACAAATACCTTTTGGCTAGCATACATTAACGTGACAAAGTCTGCCCAGTGTGCAATGTCCAAATGTATATCGCATCGGGTCAGGATAGTGAAACCATCTTCCGGAGGTACATATGCAGTTATCAGCACAGGACATATTATGAGTGCAGTTCACTTCACATCAGAGGAGCCCATTTCGTTGAAGTTGGAGAATAAATGATGTATAGTCAATAGTTATTTAGATCTAGCGACTTGGAACAATATTTTGTATATACTGGAGGATAAGTTCAATACAGCGGTGAACATGATATAAATAATATTTAGAACTGTACACAGACTTAATATACATTTTTTTGTGATAGGAATATCTGATAGTGTCATATGAAGTGTATACTATCGTTATTATACGATCCAGAGTTGTGTTGCCACTGAGCACCAAGCACTTGGCAAAGTAAGCGGTCAGATGAAGAACACAGTATATAAAGTATCCCATGGTGATGTGCAGAGTGATATGCCCTTGAGTGAATTTCTAGTACCAAGAGGTATTTTTGCAGTGCTTCACATCGTATCGTCATCAACATATATGTTACCCTACCTACCAGCAATCCAGGCCTTCCAGATGTACAACTCATATCTGGTCATGACTAATATATCCTGATATAGGGATTTGTTCCCGATGTCATAAGAAAAGTGGTGGCTTGCTCAGATTTACCGGATATATATTTGTGTTAATAGCTCAAAAGACGTTCTGCAAATTGAGTATTGATGAACAATGGTCTTTTACTCATTCTATCAGTAGAGCTGAATGTATCTTCACGAAATAAGTAGAATGGGAATTATCCAGTGCAGGAGTGAAGAATGACCAGGTAGTGGCTTCAGAAATGTGAGTATATCAATTCAAGTGAGTTCAACCAAGTACAATTATCAATTACAAGTACATATGTAATAAGGGTGAAAACCAAGAAAAGCAAAGAAAGAAGAACTGTGGTAATGCAAATTAGAAACATTCAGAATATGAAAAAATGATAAGACAAGGCAAGACTGAGTAGGAGAAAAGAAACACAATTAGAGAATGAAGGAAAGATAATATGACACCTTGCAGAGCCAGAGAAATGAGAAACAATCAGAGTAGTATTACCAATGGTATTGAGTTATCGAGCTAAATTCCAGTTTCAAACTGGACTGTAGCCAACTGTGAGATTCTGAAATCAGTCTAAGTATCAAACAGTGGTAAATTCCAATTTCTAAACTGAAACAGTGCCAGCCAACCTGCAGATTTCGCTAGATTTAGTTAGATCTGACAGGTTTAATTTCTGGTTCCAAATGTTTAGTTTTCCCTAAATAGGTACGATCCAAATCTTCTCCCCTAATAAATGACTCTTTATTCTAATAAAACAATCTGTCAGAAATTGGAAATGTTATTCAATTTCAAGTTTCGATTGAGTACATTTGTAAGAATTATTATAATATTTCACCAACCTGTATAAGTCCCTACAGTAGCTACAAAAGCGTGTAAACTCTTTTGATACTTCTCCAATTATTGTTTGGAATTGTTACTAAATTGAGGCTATTCCAAAGCTCAATTTGACTTGTTACAGACTAATTATTGAAGTACCACACAAGGTGGTAGCCAAAAGATTGTTGATGGGGTATAGATACTCACTTGCAGATAATGTAGTCTAGCTGTATCTTCCAGTGTCAGAGCAGATTTATTCAGATAGAATACCAGTTCTTAGTATAGGGCAATCATATGCTTTGTGCTAACAAACATTCGTAAAATATAATTCACACAATATAAGCTTACTGGGGACAATTTATCGATAAAGGAAGGTAACTATACTCGGATATGAGTACTGTACTTTTGAGTGAAGTCAGCCATAAGAGCTACCTCCAGACAAGTATTGACACCCTATTGTCACTCACATCCAGAGATTACTTGGAAGTTATATCATACATATTTTTAAACTGTTTCTTGATAAGTCAGGACAATTATGCATCAATGCCAAAGTTAAGCTTTTATTTGTTTCCAGTCAAGACTGTAGCCATCAAAAGAGTGTTAATGCTTAGTTGACATCCACTTTGCACAGAGTGACGGAAAGTGGTAAGCTGGTTCATATGTTTGTTTTAGTGTTGGAATCAAACTGTTTGAGGTTCGTACTATTGATGAACCGGTTTGGTACGAGTGAAGTGGCTCCTTGCCAACCCATTCGCCTTAAATCCCACCAATGCGGCCCACAATTGCAAACAATAATAAGTAAGCGGGTTCTTGTCTGATCGGCTCGATTCATAGTTCATTGTATAGCTAACGACAAGCGCTACCAGATAGATTAAAAATTGAGACAATCAGATAAGGTCTCGCTTACTGATTCTCGTTCGCAGTGGTGGAATTCAGTTCGAGGTTCGAGTCGAACTCTGCAGTTCGAGTCGAACCTCAGATCTAACCCGAAACGAATATGACTTGGTTCGATCCACCACAAACCATTCCATTTTGTTGCCAACACAAGTTTGTTCATATTGATAAATGTCACTATGTATTCCTATATATCAGGTTTGTAGTTTGCAGTCATGATGTATAATGTATTATTTTGTACAAAATGATATACCTGTTGTAAACGAAGTATTAGTAATGGTAGGCAATAATTCCTAAACAATACTACTAGCCATTCGACTGGAATCTACTAACCGAGTACCATACAAAAAAGTCTTAATGGCTCTGTTGATGCCCAGTTATAGATCTTGACACTCCTCATATGTTCAGGAGCCAGAAGCTATTTAAGTCATATCAGATCACATTGTTTCTTTTATGGCAATAACATGCTTTGCAATATGGTTACTTCAAATATTATAATTTGCAATAGGTATGAGAGTCGGTGACAATTGATCGATAATGGAGGACAATAATATTTGAATGTGAGCAGTAACCATTTGGCTACTGTCAGGTAAGTCTACAGTCTTCGATATTTTATTGATGTGCTGTTGCCCATATATCCAGTCCTTACTTGGAAGTCATATCGTAAGCTATTCGAGAGGTTTCTGCTATAAAGAGAGTGAAAAGTACTGTAATAGTAATTTACATTATTATACTTCACCTGGTAGAGAGGTTGTAAGATATAAAACCATTGATGGTGAGTTTATGCTCATATTCTGAAGTTTTTGGTACATAAAATAGAACAATTTCCTTTGCGCAAACAATTATGTTGAATGTTTTATTCACCTCTAATTGATAAACAGCTGGAATTCCCATAATCCAATACCGATCTATATAAATGTACCCAATATATCCATAACAGTACCTGAAGATTGTAGATATAAATACACCCAAAGAACCTATTTGTTGAACCTAGCAGTACCCAGGCTGTAGATGTTGTCAACCAAACTGTCATACTCTTTATAATAAAGGTCACTAATTAGTAGTATGTGAGATGTGAGAGTGCAGACCTGACAAGTTTCCAGAGTCATTATCAGTAGTTCAGTAATCAATCAAGTTATCATCATCATAGTCAGAATTCTCCTTCTCTAGCTCATCAACAATGAGAAATTGGTTGATGGAAAACTTCAATTGGCCATTTCCTAAGACAGAAAAGTTACATATAGAGACAGCTAGAATCTGGGGCTGCACAGATAGTACAGCAGAAGGGTGGGTGTGAGCCAGTGGTGCGGCAGCAGAGGTACAAGAACTGGTACTAGTACATCTCTAGTGAATGGCAGAATTGCATGCAATACTATATTGGCACCTGAGGCAGCCATCTTGGTGATTATAATGGACAATAGATGGATACTTTTCAATCAATACTTTCACACTCTTATGGTAAGACTACTTGATACTCTGCTCTTTTCTTCTTACAGCATGGAAAGTAGTATCCTGTTGAGTTTCTTTGTTTTCTTGAAAACAGTATATGATATGTTGTGTTTGGCTATATTCACCATGTTGAGTACGATGCGCATGCCTGTATACTTTATGTATACTTAAGCAATCACCTTGACTTGCCATGGTCGCAGATATGTTGAAAATCTACTATAAGTGAGTTGTCTCTTTGGAATATAGGGTATAGTTGCTACCTCAATCCTATACTTCTCTGTGGCTTCCTCTAAGCCCTTTAAGGGTCATCTGATCTACTGCCAGAGTTATTTGTTGCTGAACGTATTGGCAAACAACCTCTGTGTTGACAATGTCATGGTATTCAATTTTCCAGACAATCTAAATGAATACCTTAGTTTACCATGGAGAGTTGTGATAACACCTAGTTTCCATACGATTTTCAACTTTTCGTCTTTGTACATATTTCTATTTGAAGTATCAGTACCTATCTGGTGGGGATTCAGAATATATCATGCAAGTAGTATGCCCTACATATTTTGTATTTATTGTAGAGTAGGGTGTGGAGCTGGTTCCAGTTCCTGAAGGAGTTGCTTGTAATTGATATATTTCTTGTTAATTGGATAGCAAAATAGAAAAGAATAATAGTGGAAAGAAGAAGGAGAAGCTGAAGAATATTTAGGCAACACAGTTGTGAATTCATACTATTGGCTATTAACCTAAACATTATAGCTATATAGAATTTCATGATGAACCCAGCAGTTGAAGGCTGCAGATATACAAGGATGAAGGACAGGGTCGCAATTTGCAGTACATTGGATAGTTACAGATTCTGTTCTTTGTAATTTGACATGTATGAATACAAGTAAATGGCAGGCGATATCTTACTATTCATAAGATAGTAAGGTCATATCTGCTGCATATAGGTTGCAGATTTGATGTTTGTAGAAGGTAATTGATGGGATTATATTTGTTAAATTATATTGAATATTTGGTAGAGCTATTCCGAATCAGATGACAGTCAATACATTGACTTTGATTGTTCAACATGATACATTGTATAACCATACCACCATACATTTCAACATCCTACTTCGCATTGAAAAATAAACTCACCATGAAATACAATAGTCCTGATACCAATAAAGAACATTTATGCCATCCTGGATAACAAATCTGGCAAATCAACAAAGTAACATCTGAGATACAGAAATCGGACAATATTAGAGCTAGGACATTTTTTCAAGGTTGTCTGTACGTACCTGTTCCCCATATTTAATACTCTACAGCAAACCCGCCAGTTCCTACAGCAACCTTCCACCACATCCAATAGATCGAGTCAAAGCTATGGCAGCAAAAGAGTCAGAGCAGGAAGATAAGATCAAGCAAGCACTCGCTAAAAGGGCTCTGGAGGGGACGTCTTTCTGCGACCTCTATGATGACTTCAACATATCAGTATCTACCCTTCAGAACCAAGCTTCAGGTATGGTGTCCATTAGAGAAGCCCACCAGGAGTACCAAGCAATCACACCAGCAATGGAGAAGGTATTAGAGCAGTGGACAATGCAGATGGATAGCCAGGAGTTTCCACCTAGACTCGACATTTTCAAAGCTGTGGCCCAGGAACTCGCTATAAAGAGAGCTGAGGATGAGGATCTCCCGCATCTTGCGATCCTGGGATCTACTTGGATGCGGGGTTTCTTCAACTGCTATCCTGAGATTTCCACTCGATTTGCAGCCAATGTGGACTGCCAGTATTCCTTTGCAAGCAATCCAATCCCAATCTGAGATTACTTCCGCAAGCTTCAGACTATCCTGAAGAAATACAGAATTCAAGACCCCAACCTGTAAATTATAGACAAAAAGGACTTCATTCTGGGCATGTCTAAATGGGCTAACATTATAGCACGTGCTGGGTAGTAGCCACCACGATCTACACAGAATGGAACATGAGAGCTCATTACTGTTGTTGAGTGCTGCTCTGCTGGACAGCAGATGCTTCCGCCGATGGTAATTTTCAAGGGAACTGCCCATTACCGAGGCTGGTATACCGAGATTAAGGATGGAAAGGTTCGGGATGCACTGTTTGCCTACAGCAAGAAGGGCTATATCACAGATAAACTCTGGTTACGCTGCTTACACCACTTCGACGCTTATATACAGCCCAAGGAAGTTGGTGAGTACCGGCTGCTTTTGCTTGATGGCCACCGCTTGTACTATAATCTACCTTTCTGCCACTATACCTGGGACAACCGCATTATTCTTATGTCCTATCCTGGGCACTCAATGTATCTCCTGCAGCCCCTCGATGTTGGCCTACTTGCCTCCCTCCAACTTGCCTACGGACAAGCAGCTGCTGTCCACATTCAGGATACCCATTCAGCTATAGCAAAAGGAATGTTTTGGAAGTTCTACTGTGAGGCTGAATGAATGGCATATATCCCTGCGAACATCAAGGGAGCTTGGAGCGTGGCAGGCATTTGCCCATACAATCCTGATGCAGTACTTACAAAGCTTCCAGGAACAGGACTGTGAGTATCCAAAGCACCACTTCCCATCACCCCAGGATCCTGCCGGCACCTTAAAACCCCTTGCAACCGCCGATATCTCCACCAGCAGATACTCAGCACCATCTAACACCTTGAGGGAGGGCTTGAAACCGAGTCCTCTATGGCTCTATTATGGCGCTTGGCTCACCAAAGCGAAGCTGCTCTTGACCGGACCGAGATCTCTGAGATTGAGGCTGAAGATATTCCCCGCCACTATGCAGGTAAGAAGGCAGCTAGGACAAACCGCCAGAAGCTCTGCAAGGTCTTGGTGATTGAGGGCATGGAGGTTCTGAGGATTGAGAGAGAGTAGGAGGTACGCAAAGAAGCCCTACAGGAAAAGGCCGCTGCAAAGATACAGAGAGCTGCTGTAAAAGCCTAAAAATCTTCGAAGCCTCTTACTGGTGCTAAGGATGGATGGAAGAGTAAAGGAAAGGTAGTCCAAAAGATAGTGAGCCCATTGGAGCTCCAAATTCTCTTCCATATTTTGTTTGCTTTTCAGTCACTGATTATCACTCACAGAAGCGTGTCACCGTTGTTATTTCTGATGGTCAAAGTGAGCCAGAAGATATTGAGGATCAGGAGTGAGATGATATCAAAACTATGTGCCCTCTCAATACCATATGAGTACCAGAGCACAAGGTAGATAGGGTGGAAGGGGTGAGATTGATGAGGAGGTATCTGGAAGAGAGACATAAGTGGTAGTCATCAAGTTTGGATATTTTTGAATTTTACACCCCTTTCCTTTGTTGCTTATGATGTGATGATCTCTGTTTTCAAGTTTTATAGCAATTGGATATGTGGTTCTTGAGATATCATTGATTATGACCTGGTATATAGCCTTGCAGACAGCCATCCGTAATCATGTTTTGACCGATTTCCGAGTCTCACATGTTATATAAGAAAAAGACATCATAAGGCGAATGAAGAAAAGACTTTTATCAAAGCAAAAAGTATCTGAGTACTTAGAGCTCTACATAGTCCCCAATCCAAAAGTTACCAAGCAGACAAGCTTAGATAACAAACATAATTCATGAGCTGGCTAGAGACAAATAAGTACATGATGGAATTTGTGGATAGGAAAAGAGCAGAAATAAGAAACAGAGTTAAAGATACAAAGTGAGCAGAACAATGTGAACATGAGGCTGAGTTGAGAAGATTTGTGGCTGATACACCTAAAATAATATTTGAAGACAAGTTCAATGCAATTGAAGAGAGTGTTGAGATAGGTGTCACTTCAGAGGAGAACAACATTGATATTAATAAGGGGACAGAAGCACAAGATAAAAACCAAGCTCAGCTTGGCAATGATAATGAACCTGGCTGGATAATGGGTACAATTGGTACATTGGTATAAGATAATTTCCATGTTATTTGAATGAAGCTGGTAAAGCAAAAAGAATTGATGATATTAGTATAGAGCAAGACAGAAGAGTACTTTTATGAGTGTAATAAGAAGTATGAAACTGTTAAATTGATGGTTCCGATGATCATTGAACTGGAAACTTTAAATGAGATATCTGATGCAATCACTTCTGACAAGCATGTTGAAGCTTTTAATGGAATACTGTCAATCTCACCAATACTGTTAGGATCACCACTACTATCATTTCCATTAAGACCTATCAGAGGTTACATGAGACTAGCATATAGAGGACTATATATGCAAACTGATATAGCAGCTGTCCTGTGTATTGATATATATGAATTAATACCTATCCAGATTCCTATGATATTGAACCAGTGAATTATTTACCAATATGATCCATATTTCCCTTCTAATCATAATACAGAGATAAGATGATGATGAAGATCTGGGGACAGGATACAGTTTACCAGAGTGTTAGATTTTCATATTCTTTTTCTTTAAATAGTCAAAATATCATTTCTAATGGAATCTGTTATCAAAACGCAATTCTGCAACTTTTATAATTTGTGATACTGTTCAATAATGTCAATGACCATTGTGTGAAATGGAAAACAATCGACTGTATATGTGCATTGATTGTATACAATAGATAAAAGTTTTGAATGCTGGATCTTGTAGAAGGGCTGTCAATAAATTAGTTATACTATAGCCTGATTAAGATAAGCAAGAGATTATAAATTTTATTGGGAAATAATCTACCCCCATAAATGTATATCATGGATATCATGTTTGTCTCACAGAGTGCAGTCATTAGACCGAATGAATCTATCTAATGAGCAGCCATCATGCAGTATTTGTTGCTGTACTCAACTGCATAAATTGTTCCTTGGACTATATGCAACTGAAAGCAATCAAGGAATATCTTTATGGTGGGCCATGAATATCGAAATCAAGTAGCTGGATGAAACAAGGGGTATAAGACATACTTGTATATCAATAACTAGTATTGTCATCTGCATGATACATAATAGCAGCCAAAAGTACAATAATGTTCCTAAAATGTATCTTGAAATCATGTACTTCGCCAAAGAAGAGAATATCGTTGAATGACATATTACAGATAAAACATTGCACACAGTGTTCACTGAATGGTGGACTACCTTGAAAGTAGAAAATAAACTCAGCATTATATGAAACAGCTCCTGACAACTCCCTCTAGATATTTCTTCACACATTGCACAAATATGCAGAATGGCAGCCCTGGCATCAGATTTCTCAGTTGTCATCAGGTTCTTACCTATCTGGCCGATACTGGGACATCTTCTATGTGAACACACCTTACAATAATAGCAAACAACGCAGAAGAATAACAGTCAACTGAATCGGAAAATACCATATTTACTGGAAGATATGGTAATATGCAATCTGTGGTTGTTCCCAAAAACAATGAAAGTCAATGTGTCCTGGTGGCAAGTTGTTCAGATGAAAAACTGAATCTGTCCATGCAATAATTATATACTGACAATTCTGATATATTGAATGTATTTTAAATGCAGACAACAACTGTGCAACCGCTGAGGTTATCCATGAAATCTGCAACTGCTACATGATACTGAGATTTGCTTCACCATATATTGCATGGAATGAATTGACAAATATTAAGTTACAATATGTTTTCAACACTTTACAAAGCAATCTTGTGGTTCTTTCTATCTCTATGTTATTCCTCACAGATTGTTCATTATCAGATACCACCAAAGCGGGATCACCTATAATTACTAGATGAATAACTTGATCTGGATGGTATATGTACGATGTTGGCATATTATCAAATCTCTACAATGTATTAATCATTCGATTACCACATTCAACGAAATGACATGAGTATCTAAGCAGTCAACTAAACGACTGATAAGATATAAATGGTGGTTACTGGCTTGATACTCTGCCTGCTCATGCCATCTAACATATAAAGACATCTAAAAGGCTGTAGATATGCAACCATCGAAGTCTTATCATAGCAGATAATATTGTTGATAATCATGCATATACACATTGCTTACAATGATACTGTTTATGATCGAAAGGATACCATTTACCTGGAGACTATGAGATCGGACAGATACAATAGGCTAGGACCACAGAAGTCTGAAGGATAGATGTCACTAAGAAATCTAGTAATTCAAGTAGGAGATATTAGGTGAAAAGTATGGAAGGTCCTGCATATATTTAAAGAATGGGTTATCTATGGAACAATATTAATGCAAAGGGTGGTTAGATAGACAAGCTCATGAGAACAGTATAGATACAAGTAATTTTTAGAGTGAGAAAATATAAGAATAATGATCTCCGAAATCTATGAGGATACAAGAGCAAGGTTCCTGATGAGATGAATAAGCCTGAACAATATACGATTGGAAAACCAAACATCATTTTGTTGACTCTTTATTATTAGCCACTTTTACATTCCGAGTAAATATCCATAACTTCCAGCACAAGGAAGTCCTGACAGTATCAGAGATACAACCTGTACTGATAAACCGGAAGTGATTATCTAGGTATTACATTTAACATTGGCAACAAACTGGATCAATTCGAGATGAATTGAAACAAGTAGAAATTCAGTTCAGATTTGATCCAGTATTTATCGAATTTGGCAGGTTTGTCATACACCGACTTGTGAACAATTATTGTTTTAACGATAATAAGTGGACGTTCAATACATCCTTCCAACTGTGTACAATACTCTCATTATTGTCGACACTATCCACACCATGGCTCCCATACCAACTCCGAATCATTTCTGCCCTGTTTGCTTGAAACCTTATCAGTCTGACCGGTAGCTCTGAAAATACATAGACAGCAACCATCCTCGATATCACGTCCTATTTCTTGATGCGAAGAGAGATTCCAAGCATCCTAAATGTGTTCAAAAAAACTGTCAGTGATGTCTCGACAATTCTCATAGTGGTTTTTATGCCAACCATGACTATGTTGACAATCCTGACATATTTCCTCTATTGCACATGTCTCCTTATGTAGATCCATCCGAATTTAACTCAAAAAGCATCTCATATCCCGATGCGGGATTCCCTGTCATATATGTTTGACAGACAATAAGTACAATGCTGAGCAATCCTTGGACAACCCCTTCCATCTGTTCGACAGTGTGGAGGAGTACAATTTTGCAGAGCTGATCAAATTGAAATGGTCTTACCGCCAACCTCTGACAGAAACTCGATGAGATTGAGGACAGACTTGGCCATGGCTCCTGGAAGAAAGCGACATTGCAGATGACATAGAATGTGTACCATCCGGATGCAACTGAGTTTAGATAATGGGACCTTATAGAATGTGCAAAATGGCTACTCTGGCAGACAGCATAAAAGGAACATCTCATATACACTCGAAAACATTGCTTCAATTATACTGGGCACCGTATTCATAACAAGATGCATACTGGAGACTGGTGGTGGTGGGATAACCAGGTAAGCTTCCTTCTTAGTAAACTCTTTACAATGCTCACAATTGTGTAGACATCACTAGACATCGGTGATATACTGGTACTGATGATATTCATGTCTGACGTCTTTCACCTCACAAACATCTCTGGCAACTAGATAGTAGGGCCAATATATATGACGATAGGCAACCCATCTGTCGCCACACAGATCTAGCACAAAATACACAGGGTATTGTTGGTTGTTCTTTTACCCATTCCCATCAAGATATTGGATGTTCCCCCCAAAAGAAGAAATGTTCAGAAGGAGCATAACAGAATGGTCTCTCACAACATATAGCAGCATGTATTGCAACCCCTACTCAATTCCAAGATCCACACCTTATATTCCTGCTGAGTTTGATGTCAACTTCAGGCATTGTTATTCGATACTGGCTGCATAGATAGCCCCTTATACAGAACACCATGACCTTCACAACATCAAGAATGGTATATTCTACTGTTGCGAATACCCCCTGCAGGAAATGGGTAATCTACCTCACCAACATGAGTGAAAAAACCTCCTGGATGATAATATGTAACCTATACTCTCAGATTTATATATACTCCTGGATATCGCTGATCTCAAAAGCCACGATGTCACTTCAGGCTTTAATATCCTATGGTATCTTGATTGCATTACAATCGATCTTTCCAATCCTGATCTACTACACACAATTCAAAGTGGAATATTGAAGCACCTCCTCACATGGTTCACGAATTTCTCAAGCAGCATAAGTAGCTTGACATGTTCAATGATATTTGGCTCTCAGTGCCTGTATACCCTGATATGATGAAGTCAAGATGTGCATATTAGGAGGTTCCGTATTTGAATGGAGGAGAAATCAAGACGATATCAGGATTCCCTGTAGGTATTGTATGTTATGCTCTGCGGGAACCAGGTCCCTCCCAATGTAGTATTATTGACTGTCCAGTTGAGTACTCTCGCTCTCTTATTGAGTTTTATTTCCATTGTCAATATGACTCTCACGATGATGAAATGCTAGATCAAATGGACAATTCTCTCCATGACTTTCACGATTTGAAGGATGTGTTTTAACAATTCCAGGCTGGCAAACGACTTGCAGCAGAGGTCAAAGAGAGATGTACAGAATTGTGTGCCAAGCGGAATGCCAAGTTGAATTCCGGGAAAATTAAGAACAACATGGCAGCCATTCAACAGCGCATTCATGATGTCTCGATAGGTATTATCAATGCCGAAATACCAGAATGAATTGAAGAGGGTAGCTATTTCAACTTTATCAAGATACATCTCATACAGCACTTCCGAGAGCAGATACAACGGTATGGTTCATTCAAACTATGGTGGATAGAGATCTGAGAAAGTTCTCACAGGAACCAGAATAAACATGGGTGTAATTTCTGCAACAAGATGGATGATTACTATACTCATATAATCAACTAATATCTTCAGTGTGATATATTCGCCATCGGAAAGGCCAATCACAATGTATGGAATATTAAATGAGTTGCTACACAGACGATGGAAGTGATGGCGGAAGCAACCACTACCATTAGATATCGTTTATTGAGATTGATATCTCCGCAGTAACACAAAGGAAAAGAGAAAGTCAAGGAGGATCAAGGCCTCTTGAAAACAATTAGTGACAACACCCTTCGAAATGGTCTATACCATGGCACCTGTCCTTTCCTATACTCCAGGCAGGTAAATATCGATTTGGATGATCACCTAAGTAGTGCTGCCACAATGTACCATGAATTGGAGGTAGAATCACATAACATACATGACAAGTACATCATTCAGAAGTACCGATGTACTGTAGATAAACGATGGTATTCTGAGGTTACCTGCCATGAGTGGGTATGGGTTCAAACTTCGCAATATAAAGAGGGACAGGAACTGTCTCACAAGCCATGGCAGGGATGTGTACCATACAGTATGCTTCATCTATTCAAGCTGCGAGTCTTATATTCACATCGCAAGAATAACATTTGGCTAGCATACATCGAAGTGACGAAGCTTACCAACAGTGGAATGCCGAAAAGTATATCCCAGCTAGTCAGAGTAGTGAAACTATCTTTCAGAGGTGTATATGCAGTTATCAGTACAGGAACTATTGTGGGTGCAGCTCACTTAATTGCAGAGGAGCCCATTTCATCCAAGTCAGAGAATATGGAATAGATGGTCAATAGTTGTATAGATCTAGTAACTTGGAACGATATTTATTATATGTTGGAGGACAAGTTGAATACAGCAGTAAACACGATATAAATAGTAGTTAGAACTGTAAATAGGCTGAACAAATATTACTTTGTGATAGGCAGACCTTCACGTTGATTGCGTCCAGTCAAGATATGGATGCAAGCAAACTGATTCTACATAGAAAATAACCTTATGCTGTAATATGCAGGGATAGCATCGTTATTACAATGTCCAGAGTAGTGTTGCTACCCAGCATCAGGTAACAAGCAATTGCACTGACCAGATGAAGAATACAGTATATTTAATGTCTCCAGACACTGTGCAGAGTGATATGCGACCATGTGAATACCTAGTGCCAGGGGTTGTTTTTGCAGTGCCTCATATAGTATCGTCGCAGACTCACATGTTACCCTGCCTACCAACGTTCCTGATATTCCAGGCATACCACTGACATCTGGGGGTAACTAATATATCCTGACACAGAGATCTCTTCCGGATGCAGATTTACTTGCAGATATTGTAGACCAGCTGTATCCTCTGGTACCAATAAAGAATCATTCATATTCTGAAAATATATTTTCATATACAGTAATCATATGCTTTCTGATAGGAGTAATACGAAAACCACAATTTACAAAAGATGTGCTAGTTGGAAACGATTTATCAATCATGGCTAGCCATTATACTATAATAAAAAGGCTAGGGATATAGCTGCATCAAGCGAAAACTGCAGCATCCAATTAGGAATTGATACTACATTGACACTAACATACAATGGGTTCTGTTACTCTTTATACTTGTACAAATGATACTATTCTCATTGCTTATTGTATATCAGCTGCCATTGGAATGAGTTCTATACTACTTCTTCCTTTCAATAGGTGTACAATATTTTAATATATGATTGGAACATGCAATGGGTAATGAAATAATAGTCTTCGGTATTATCGAACATTAGGTCAGTATAACGTAGCATGCAGATGAATACAATAGTCTTTGACTGATAAAGTATTACTTACCCTCCTTTCATGATCCAGCTTTATATTTCTGATATCCATAGTCTACCATAAGAATATTGTGAGATTCCTATCCAGTGTATGAGTTGTAAGCAGAAATATATACAGTTGTAAAGGCAAATATTGCATAACAACTGCATATGGAAGAGATTCATTCTCCACACTGATTGATACATGTGTGACAAACATAACATAACTGATGTAAATGTTTGGTGGTAGATTACATTCCAATTTAGTTTTTATTTTCTCACTTAACATTATCAGGTTGTAATGTAATTGATTTGTTGGGTGCACAACTACAAGTTTGGGAATTAAAAACCATTATCTATCCCATACAATCCCATCATATGCAATGACTATTATTATGGATTTTACCCTCTGGTTACTAAAATTATGAAAAATTTACATTGATCAAAATAGTTGCAGATGTTATTTAAGGAGAAGAGTAAATTGATGGATTATCTAAGAGAAGAGAAGGAAAATAGTGGGTGAATCCATATATGTATGAGTCCGAACATAGAAGCTTAACCAGCTCCAGAAGCAGTTCCTTTATTATTAGGCTATTAGGATAGGACTGCTCTTGCACATACAAATGTCTATTTACAGTAACACTCCCCCCTCGTGATACATACTCTATCAAGACAAAACAGTTTATATAAACCTTATAAAATCATGAAGAGATGATAATTGACCAGTACCTCATTAAACTCCTCCTCATTGATGTGGTTGTAGGCAGAGAAAGAGTACAACTAGTGTTGGCAACGAAGCGGATCGGTTCGTCACGGATCGAACCATGACGGGATTCGATCCGGATTCGATCCGAGATTTGGGCGGAGTTCCGAGGTTTGTACAAACTGATTCGCGAACCATCTATCTTCGAACGATAATAGGTAAGCGAGTTCTTGTCCGATCCGCTCGATGTTTAGCGCATCTTGTAGCGGGAGAAGTTAGCTACAAGATGCGCTACACATCTAGCCGATCGGACAAGAACCCGTTTACATATTTTTGTTTGCAGTTGTAGGTCGAAATGGTGGGGTTTGAGGCGAAAGGCTTGGCAAGGATCCGCTTCGTGCGGACCAAATCGGTTCGTCAATAGTACGAAACCCGGGCAGTTCGTTGCCAACACTAAGAAGAACTGCTGTTGTGTGCTAAGAATTGTAGTCATTTATGAAAAGAAGTAAACCAATAACCTTCAATCAACCATCGTTGTCAACCTTAAGTTGATCTCAAAACAACTTAAGTCGTATCTTACTGTAATCACATGGCTTTGGTAATCATTTCGTATTTTTGCCTTCAAAGTGTATTTTTAAAGATATCCATAGTATTATCATTGGTCGAACTCCAGGAGTAGTTGATGGTATTGCATTCATGCAGGTGTCGGTTGTTGTGGTATGGGATATCAATTTGTTTGGTCGTAACTTTGATTACACCTTTGGTGATGTGAGAAAGTGCTCCATATCAGTCATATCGAATCAGAAGCAGTTCTATATTCTTGCCAAGGCTATTGTAAAGCTTTATCAGCCCACAGTATTCTCTGGAGGCTTCCACGCATGTGATATATTCAGCTTCGAGTTTAGAGGAAGTGACAGGATCCAGCTTCCAGGATTGCCATCAAATCGGGCCATAAGAGATAAAAATAGATCTGCCATGCAATTTTCAATCGGCACTGTTGTTGGTCCATTCAGAGTCTGTATAGATAATTAGAAGAGTCCCTGTATTTGTGCTTACTTGGTGTAGTTAGTAATCTGTTGTGACCTTGAGGTATCATAGGAAACATTTGGTGGTAGTAAGGTGCGAGGTGAATGGCTTGGAGTTTTATCGGCTGAAATTGGCTATAGCAAGTATGATATCTGACCTTGATACGAGAGCGATATACATAAGTGAGCTCATAAATGCTAGTCAATCCTGAGAATCAATTGTGTTTTCTCCGGTATTATTGATGTGATCTAACGTACCGTTGTGATTCCAGTGGAGTTGCATTAGAGTGAGCCATTTCTATGTGAAATCATTTCAGAATCGAGTCAATAAGGATCTGTTGACTGAGAGTGATTGAAGTGTTATTTTCATAGTGAATCTCGAGACCGAAGAATTGGCGAGCAGTACCAAAATTATTGATTTAATAGTCTTGGATGAGTTTCACCTTGAGATCTGCCACCGTATTTGCTATGACATGTGTATAGGCAAGTAGGATGATCACAATGTAGACAAGTAAGAGTATATAGTCGCATATATATAGATTAGGATCAGCTTCTGATTGGATCAAGTAAAATGATAGCAAAAAGGCACTTATATGCTTATGTCATAGCTGCAGAGCTTGTTATAAGCAATACAAGATCTTGTTTGAAGGTACAATTCTGCCTGCGAATGGCCAGCCCTCTCAAAGTTTCATGTAGGTATTATTATCATCAATACCTGGATTTAGAAAGGCCGTGATGACATCAAGATAGTCAATAGTCCAACCTCTTCTTTTGGTGATGATACTTATCTAGAGTCTAAGAGTAGTCAATTTGCTGAAGATAATTTCTGTGTCACTGTAGCCTGTCTGCTCCTAGCCCTGGATAATCAATCGAGCTTTGTATCTTGTGGAACTGTCTGGTTTTTCTTTCTTCTTAAAGATCCACTTGGAGCCAATCAGGTTGCAGTGCTTCAGTTTTTGTGGATCGTTGCATATCATGAAGATTGCATTGCACTCGATGGAGATAGCTTCATTGGTTATCATGACTTCTCAATCACTCTTCTGACTGCTAGCTATGGCCTTTTTATATGATTGTGGATCATCATTGGTGGTCGAGGCTAGTACAAGGTAAATCAGTTTGAACACAGAAAAATTTGCTTATACTTTACCAGAAAGTCTGGAGACCCGATCAGTCATTGATAGTGCTTGGACCTTTGGCTACTTGTTGCCTATGATGGTCTTCCGCCCAGAGTTAATCTGTCTTCATATAATTCTGATTCTTGTTATCTCCTCTCCTGACAGGGTTTCGTATAGAGAATCGAGATTCTTATGGCGATTGTCAAGCAAATCAGTGTTCTGATTGCCATTGTGAAGTTCATTGATATATATATATGTGTTGGCATCTTTATCAGGAGCCACATATATATGGCCTATATCAGCACCTGAAGCAGGTAGGCTTCGGACTCCCTGCATATTCATTTGCCCAATAGTATATATATCGTGTGATAGGTCGGTGGTTTCTTCAAATTGACATCCAGCATTGGCATGATGCAGTATACCATCTGCTGTACCCTTTCAAGTGTGGCCATTGATTATGCCATCATCTGATCTGCCAGAATCAAGGTTATTGTCAACTATATTTAGGTGGATTTCTTCTTGTGATAGACTGTTTATATTGATTTCATCTGAATCATCAATTTCGGTAACTTTCATGTTAGTATCCTCTGCGTGCCGGATTCTGTTGCTCTTTGTGAGTGATTGTGCATATGATCTGTATGTTTATCTTACTCTTTCGATTAATACATCTGATTGGATTCTCACTCCCATGAACTGTCTGTTCCAAATTCTCCATGTCGTAGTTCTGTTATGTATATACCCAACCATCTGGTAGCCAGGTTTGGAACGTGGGATGAATTTCTGATTGGTTCTTCATTGTTTGGGGATCAGTCAGCCGATATTGTATCTGAATCTTCGGAGGTGGTCAGGTGGTACTTGGTAGTATATACACTTCCCTATGAGATTATCTGATTGTATATTATATTCGGATTAGTCCTAGCTGTAAAGTATTTCAAACAGTATTTCATATGTTACCTCATTGTGATCTCTGTTACCTCTTCTTGTGTAGCCTTCGTTGGGTATCCGTTTGTGTAAGTAAGCAGTTGTACTAATCGCTTCCGCCAGGAATACTTGAGGTGCTTAGAGGTCTATTATCATCACTATTACATTGTCAGTGATAGTTCAGATCATTCTGTTTGGGACTCCATTCTTGTGATGTATGTATGCAGGGAAGAACATGAAGGAGGTACCGCAAGAAGCTAGTATTATCCAGACAGGTTTGTTGTCAAATTTGTCTCTGCAGTTGCCTCATCTTTGTTGCTGTATGTGAAAGACTCTGACGGGTATTCTCTGTTGAAAGTTCTGGAATGGGACTCGGCAGGTTTCTTGTATTGGTCTGGCAGATCATAGGTACTGGTCTAATGAGTGTAGTTGTCTATGAAGAGGATGTAGTAGCAGTGATGTGCGGCAGATGATAGCATTGCTAATGGGCCACAGATATCATAGTGGATGAGTTCGAATGGCTTGGTGGCTCGACACATCTGGGTGGGAATATATGTCTGCTAATTGTAGCTTGGAAGTTGATGTCACAAGTACTGTCTAGTTCATCTAATCTGTCAACAAGGCTTCTCATTGTAGCTGGATATAGGTAGATATGGTCTTGATCCCAAAGTCATATGGTGATTGTTGATTTGGCCATTCCATTGATTATTTCTGTGGCAGGAGGTGAGGTTAAGGTGGCATGAGAAATATTTTGGTCATTTCTGGAAATGTGTTCTTATGCTATTGCTGCTCGCGATACTTCCAGGTATACTGGTTGTGGCCAGACTTCTATCAGATTTGGTTATTAGAGCTTCTGCTGCTTGTGATTGTGATTAAAGAGGGTAAAGGTCACCTAGTCAATTGGTGGTTATTATAGATGAGCCAAAGGAGATCGTGCAGATGCCACATTTACAAATGGTGGTGTAGCTGGCAATGTCTAGGTGATTGCTCGAGATTAGAAACAAACAAAAATTTGATCAATAGAAAGCTTTAAATTGAAGTGTTCTGAAGCCAAGAAGGATTGCAACTACGATAATTTCATCCCCAAACTTCATCGTGATTGGTGATAGTAGCTTTTTGTAAGCATAACAAACATCGTGATTATTACAAATATAATGAGAAGTACCTGAACCAATAATCCAGATTGGGTTCGAAGAAATGGTAGACGAAAGAGCATTTGAATGAGTAGTACTAGAAAGAAAGGAATATACGGTATTACCGATGAAACCTTTGTAATCGACATACTCAGCATCACTTGTGGGGCTATTGGTGTGGGTCTTTGGTAGTCAGCATAGAATTCAGGTGATTATGTCATGAGACAGTACAAGGTTTGCATTTGCAGTAGTTGTACTTCACTTTCTATTGCACTGTTTGCTGTCATTGGTATGAACATTGCGATCACTCTGATGTTTACAATGTTCCTATTCAATAGTCCCTGGTCTTCCGCTGTGAAAGAATATCATTTTGTCCTTGATCCTTTGGAAGCCACCCATCTCACTGTTGCAGGTATGGATGCTTCATTGCTTGAGAATTCTACAGTTCTCGGTGGTATGATAGTTCATTCTAAAGAGAATGGATAAAAATTGTCCAGACCTATCTTCGTCTCTTCCTGCACAACTTCCATTGTGTATACCATATTATCCTCTCCCAAGACCACAGTAATGTTTATATCTTTGGCCATGGTAGCATGTTTAATGGGATTCGAGAACATAGCCAATGGACAGATCTACAATTTCCTTAATCTGTTTCATGGCTTTTGTCTCTTCTTGTAGGAATCTATCACTTCCAGGGATCAGAGTTCAGAATTTGGTTGTCGCTGTGAGATGCAGATCGTAGTATTGAAGTAATTCATTAGAGTGATGTATGAATGGGTTTATAGACCCTCATTGGCAATTTTCTTTATTGAACAGGCTAGCTGAGACTGAAAGCTTTCGAGTTCAGCAAAGTAGATGTCAACTCTGGCAAGGCCATTTCAAGAGTCATATTGGACGGCTTGTAATTTTCGGAGGATCATAGTGCGAGTGTTATATTGTCACTGATATTGTTTAGTCATAGTTGTAAAGTGATGTATATATCACTTGGATCTTGGTGATTTTTGATGAAAAGATTGTCCAGTTCTTCACAGGTCATTAATGTGGTTGTGGAAGACTTTCCTGCTTTGCTGTTGAAGTATCTTTGCATTGTCTGAATGTTTGCCGTGTTTCTGATGGGAAGCAGTTGGATACCTTTCATGATTTTGAGGGTATGTATTGCATGGAACATATAGTATATATTGTTCATCCAAGAGTCGTAGTTAACAAGGTTGAACTTGAGGCATCTTCATATTTGAGTTTGTCACTGTTAGAGTTTATCATATTTGGACATGGTGTTGCAATCAAAAGAAGAGGAATATGTGGTGATTCCTGATAGTATTGATACAGAAACAGCAAGAAATAGTGTTTTGGCTGGGAGGATAAAGTACAGGATATGCATGCAGGATGACGACAGTATTTTAGGTATATTAGAAAATGAGTGTACTGTCAGCAAGCTCATAACCTGTTACTTTAGGAGAAGAAAAAAAGACATTCATTATCTAAGAGAAGTGAAGGTGAATAGGAGGTGAATCTAATTATGTATAAGTCTGAACATAGATGCTTATACCAGCTCCAGAAACAGTTCCTACTTGTTAGGGTATTAGGATAGGACTGCTCTCACACACACAAATGTCTATTTACAGTAAAACCAGAATTGCTTTTCAATATGAGACACTATCAGAAATAACATTTTGACCATCTAAAACAATACAATACAACATGTTAACACTCCAGTAAATTGTATCCCATCATTATATTATCATCTGAAAGTATTTTCTGAATGGACATTGGCAGCAATTCTGATTATGAGGGGTACATAACTTACCAGTAGTGTTGGCAACGAAGCGGACTAGTCCGAGTCGGATCAAACAGAGGTTAGGTTCGAGCAGGGTTCGATCCGAACGAACCGTAGTCACCAATAGTTCGAACCATTCGGCCACGAATCAAACCATGCTTCTTGGCGGTTCGTAAGCAGTTCGTGAGGAAACCGAGGTGAGGTTCGAACGGTAAAAACTGATCTCATTCAAGCTCATATGAGCTGGTATGTGCTTCTATCGGTGTTGCTGTTTACTTCGTGTCACTGATTCTGCGAAAGCCGCAATGCGACCGGTTTCATACAAGCTCACACAAGTTTTCTCATGCTCATACGCGATGTGATCGGTTACATCATAAAAGCTCATACCAGCTTTCTCATGCTCATACAAGGGTCTATGGGCTTTATCGTCACCATAACTCATTGATTCACAAATTTATTGTTAACTATATACAAAAAAGAAAGGTAGATCTTGGATGCACTTGGAACAGCACTTGGACGCGATCGGGCCGGGCTGGCTCTCGGCTAGCTAGAGATGATTGAGCTGGGCTGGCTCTCAACTGGCTCTCGGGGGGCTGGAGATGATCGAGATGCACTGGCTCTCGACTGGCTGGACGCGATCGAGCCGGGGCTGGCAGGGGACGGTCGAGCTGGGCTGGCAGGAGACGGTCGGGCTGGACTGGATCTCGGCTGGCTCTCGGCTGGCTGGAGATGATCAAGTTGGACTGGATCTTGGCTGGCTCTCGGCTAGCTGGAGATGATCGAGCTGGCTGGACGCGATTGAGCCGGGGCTGGCTGGCAATGGTCGAGCTGGGCTGGCAGGAGACGGTCGGGCTGGGCTGGCTCTCGACTGGCTAGACGCGATCGATCCGGGGCTGGCTGGGGACGGTCAAGCGGGGCTGGCTGGAGACGGTCGAGCTGGGCGGGCTCTCGACTGGCTGCACGCTATCGAGCCGGGTCTAGCTAGGGACGGTCGAGCGGGGCTGGCTGGAGATGGTCGAGCTGGACTGGATCTCGGCTGGCTCTCTGCTAGCTGGAGATGATCGAGGTGGGCTGGCTCTCGACTGGCTGGACGCGATCGAGCCGTGGCTGGCTGGAGACGGTCAAGCTGGGGTGGCAGGAGACGGTGGGGCTGGGCTGGCTCTCGACTGGCTGAACGCAATAGAGCCGGGGCTGGCTGCAGACGGTCGAGCTGGACTGGATCTTGGCTGGCTCTCGTCTGGCTGGAGATGATCGAGTTCGACTGGATCTTGGCTGGCTCACGGCTAGCTGGAGATGGTCGAGGTGGGCTGGCTCTCGACTAGCTAGGCGCTATCGATCCGGGGCTAGCTGGAAATGATAGAGCTGGGCTGGCTCTTGGCTGGCTGGAGATGATTGAGCTGGACTGGCTCTCGACTGGCTCTCGGGGGACTGGAGATGATTGAGCTGTACTAGCTCTCGACAGGCTGGACGCGATCGACCTGGGGCTGGATGGAGATGGTCGAGCTGAGCTGGCTCTCGACTGGCTGGACGCGATTGAGCAGGGGCTGGCTGGAGACGGTTGGGCTGAGCGGGCTGGAGACGGTCGAGCTGGGCTGGCTGGAGACGGTTGGGCTGGGCTGGCTCATGATCGAGTTTGGCTGGCTCTCGGCTGACTAGAAACACTGGATAGACGAGCAAGTTTAAACTCATACATGCATGTAAAAGCTTCTATGAGCGATGGCAATACTTCGCGTAAGGTTCGCGAACGGATTCGCATGAACCCAACAATTTGACGGTAGTTCGTGGCAAACCTCGAACCAGATTGGTTCGACTGAGTCTCGGTTCGATTCGTATCAGAATTGGCGAACCCTAACCCTGATCCGATTCGTGCGAATCAAATCGGTTCGTCAATTTCTACGAACTAGAGCGGTTCGTTGCCAACACTACTTACCAGTGTAATCAGACTGAGATTCTGTGTATGTGTTCATTTGACTATATCAACTGGCAGGATGAATGCTTTGCCTTTTTGTGTATACAATCTTCTTGATGCTGATCTCATGTAACTATAAGCAGATCTGGATGCAGGTGATAGTACTGTTGACACTCACAGTACAGTTGAGATTAATAGGTATCTATGAATGTATTCATAAACTTCCTGAAAGTAGTTAATCCATCTGTATTTGTAACAGTTTTATGATAAACTATTGCCAAAACTATCCATTGAGAAATACAATTTATCCTATTAAACTCACTCAAATACCTGTATGTATAGCCTCATCATGGTGTCATCAAATTCTCTAGTTTTATCCACTTCATCCGAATAGCCCATAGATACTTGTGAATTAATTCTTGTGATTATTCGTATCACCTAGCAAAGTTCATCATCTTCACTGAGCTGTACTTTGTGCTGTTCTTCATAGTATTCCTCATCATTATTAGTGTTGTTCTCTTCTAATATTACAATATCATCAATACTCTCTCCAATGGTTTGCAACATTTACGATGATCTTATTTTAGTTATATCAGGTGCAGATCATTTCAACTGTCCAATGTATTCCTATTGTAATACTATCTCTGTATGTTCAAACCTATTTCTTGCTGCTGCTATTTCCCTATTTGATATATTTCTGAATCCATATATCCTTTTCTGTCTTGCTTAGGAATTTCGTTTCTTGTCTCAGTTTGATAAATTGCTTCTTTTTGGAACAGAGACTATATAGGAGTCGAAGTATTCAGATCATTTCAGCTTTGGCAATATTATTTCCTTCTTTCGCTTGATGAATATGTTTTGTTGAATGGTTTGTTGATTTGCAATATTTGTCAGCTGGAAGGAATCAAAGATTCGTTCTTGGTATCTTAACGATTGAGTTTTGTGGTTTGTTTATTATTCGATGAAATACTGTATGTCACAAGGTGGTTGAAAGGTTGACGGTTTGTGGTGGTATGGTGATAGCATGAATTATCTTGAATTAGCAAAGTCAATGTATTGACCTTTACTACATTCAGAATTGCTTCAGCTACCGTTCAATCTGACTAAACAAATAGCATCAATTTCAAGCGAAATATGAGTAATAATATTGGCAAAAAAGCAGATCGGTTCATGGCAGATTGAACTCCTCTTCGGTTCAATCCGGATTCAATTCGAAGTTCAACTCAAACCTTGAACCAAATCTCACAAGGGAGAATGAAGATATATACGTGAGTGAATATCCTATCAGCTTATTGTTTAGTTCATCTTGCAGCACCTGAAGTTTGCTACAAGATGAACTACAAATTAATCCTATCAGACAAGGACCTGTGTACCTATTTTCGTTCGAATTGTGGGCCGACATGGTGGGGTGTGAGGCGAATGGCTGGCCAAGAATTCGGTTGGTGCGAACCAAACCGGTTCGTCAATAGTATGAACTTCCAGTGGTTCATTGCCAACACTTATTAGTGATCATTTTATACAAATATCAAGTACATGTTCTATGAGCAGTATACGCTACATGTGAAATAAATCAATAGTAAGATATTGCATGCTATTGACTTGTATTTATTGATGTGAACTAACCAATAATAGAGTGTGTAGACCTCTGCCATATTGCACAATACGATCCAGTCCTTCCAATCTTGCACAAATAAAGCCTTCTACAGCAGAGTTAATCATTGAATACTAAGTAGCTATAATGAACAAGTTCATAGTCATATTATTTATTCACCACTGTACTACCTATATATGTTTCTACTTTTTCATCCTTTTCCCACAATCAGTCCTCTCTATGTTACTATCATATCACCAACAAATGTCTCAACAATCACCTTCCTCTTCATGCAGTGGAATCGACTATGTACTCAACTCTACAACGAATACAAATGTTCAGAGTATACAATAGAAATTGTTTACTAAAGTTCTCCACTGAACGGTCACTGACAGTTCAACTAGCAATATGCATGAAGACTCAAAGTTGAAAATCATCTACGAAACTGGTCCTAAGAGGAATACTATATAGTAGGATGTAAGTACAATTATATTTTAGAATGACTGCCAATTAATGAGATTCATTCAGCTGGCAATCATTCAGAGCAGAACTAGCAGTTCATGTAGACTCAGAGGAGCTATCTTATATGGTCAACAAAGGCATTCATGAGAATGGTTTTCAAAATTCAACACTATGACATTGTCAGCTCAGGGTTGTTTCCCAACAAAGTCAGCTACAAACTCCTGCGTAAGTAAATAAAAGCTGCTTTAATAGTCTCTCAGGAATCCATTGAGGTATATATGATTGAAATGGCAATCATACTCTACATTTCAAGGCAGCAGCTGATCTCTAGTAGGTTTTGAGCATGTCTGCAACCATGGCCTGGAAAGGTAGTCAGATTCAACTCGAGCAGGAAAACATGTACATGATACCAAATATGATCAATATGGCCAAATATGACATTTGATAGACTGCTATTGAGGAAATGAAGAATCTCAATAAAATATTACCAGCTGTGCTTCTGAATCCCAAGATAAAGAGTGTTGAGCTTTCTGGCCATAAGAGTGTGAAAGTGGTGATTGAAGAGCATCAATTTATAGTTATAGATTATTACCTAGAGGTGAACCTTCACTGCAAAAATTGATTGCGTACAATACTACTATCAGTTGGAGGTGTAATATCACTCGATCAGGAATCTCTGCTGCTGTATTACCAGTGCAGACCAACTGTAGTGCTGCTGCTCCACCTATGCAGCCTCATACTACTGTTTGCAGGACATGCATTCCTCTCTGTGGAGAAGATAGCCAATTGTAGTTTTCCACCAGCTAATGTCTTACTTGTAATGAGTTAGACAATGAAGATTTGAAAGAAGACGATGATAATCTTACAGATTACTCAAGTACTCATGATACCACTGAGAGCTTGTCATTTTTGCACTCTCAAGTCTTACATGCTGATAATTGCTAATATTCACTATGAATATCATGCCTTTCTGAAAGATAATATTGGATATCTGAGTGAATAGGTGTAATGGCAGCCGGCCTATAGCAGGGTAACCGTCTATCCGCCCAGTATATAGTCAG
Source organism: Wilcoxina mikolae CBS 423.85 (assembly GCA_014904905.1). NCBI lineage: Eukaryota > Fungi > Ascomycota > Pezizomycetes > Pezizales > Pyronemataceae > Wilcoxina > Wilcoxina mikolae. The sequence goes on from MU122093.1 coordinate 1,583,846, forward strand.
CTTGTGCAAGTGCTCTTGCACGCCATCGATAAACTTACATACATATTACTCTACTATATTCTCGAATCTATGTGTGCAACTGTATCTACACTCATATATACACGTACGACGATGTACGCCCTTACAATAGGTAGGTGGAGAAAATAATTTTTTTTGATGTATTTGTATCTAATATTACGAGATACTTTTATGGATATGTATAGTATATATATATTGATAGATATTAGATCATGGCAATGCCAGCTAGTTAGAGAGTAGTTGTACATGAAACATTAAATATGATAGTTTGTGCAAAGGAAATTGTTTGGTTGTATGTCTCAAGTGATTCATTCTGTAAATGTAAATCAAGTGTCAATGGTTTAATATCTTTCAATATCTCCAGCAGAAGAGGTGTAATGATACCTGTTACTGATATTGTACTTGTACGTTCCTCTTTGTTTGGATCCTTTCGACAGTAGGCAATATGACATTCAAGTTCCCAAAAGGATTTCTGCCAATCTAGTCACCATATCCAGCAATGTAAGCAACCATTGCAGTAAGTAAGTTGGGAGTATATGTAGGTTGCAATCACACTGATAGTTATATTTGAGGCAATGCTTGGAGTTGTTAGTGCAAATGTAAGTGAGGTCAGTCCAATTTACAATGATATATTATAATTACCCATCTGTTCAGTTTGTATATACACGATGAACTGCTGTTTAAGTATCAGGTCATGGAAATTCGATCGATATAATATTTCTGCAAGTTATATACCATTGCACATATATCTTGCAATGTTGTTACCACAACTATATACATTGGTAGTCATTCTACCGTCACAATCCTTACACATATTGTAATTACACTATATATAGATTTTCTGTAGATAATTCAATGTCAAAAAGACAACTTGAGAGGTTGATTAGGAAGTATCTCTACATCTCTACATCGTCAAGGAATCTCCTTATGTATGTATCTTTACATCATGAATTAACTTATCTCATAACTCAACTCTGGATAAAGTCTATGGAGTATATAACTAGTACCTAGAAATAATGACCAGTATCTATATGGCAAACACATGTACAACTGATAGAATTGTCTAATCAACTGTTTGCGTTGCAGGAAAGTGTTTTCCTCTAATAGCAAGTGTCTCATCCAATTCTTCCCTCATCATATAGTATATCATCTTGGATGTTTTCTAATCTATATAACTATTTACTATCCAGTTGGAGTTAGTGTTATTTGAAAGGCATGGAATCTCGAGTATATGATGAGCAATATCGCATATTATTTCTATGGGTAGCTTCATGCATGTAATCTCAACAGATATTGGAACAACATGAAGAGATGGAATTGGGCAATCATCAATGGAATGGTTTTGTCACCAGCACACATGCTAAATACAACAGGTGACTGTAAATCTGAAGTTTGAAAATACGAAGTACTTGATATGGTATGTATCCTAGCAATGCTTCATGAGTAGGTTCAGGCAATCTCAGATGTTGACAGGCTATTTTGATTCATATCCAATAGTGTGTGCATGGTCCCATATACCATTACATTTCTACTGTAGTCCAGATTCTATCATATGTCAATTGGCCATTGAATTCTTCGATAGAGATCTGAAAACTATGGAATGAGATGGCCTGATATATTTGTAGGCTTACAATGTTGATGTATATAATTGAATAGTTTAAATATGCTACAATTGAGTTGATTAGACAACTCTAAGGAATGTTGTCATGGCGATAGGAATTACAAATATCTTCGATATTTGTTACTATCTTCTGTATCCAACCATAAAACACCTGACATGAGATTTTAGAACTCTCCACACTGCTTTCTCCAGTAGCAGCAGTCTGATAGGTCTCGCCCATGTTTGCTAGCCAACTTTTATCATTTCTGAAAGCTTTTGCATTGAGGTTTATTAGCTATAGTATAAATGTATTTTGGCAGAGATGATAATTGACAATCAGCTAATACATATCGCAGGTTTTATTGGAAACCCTATATCGATTTATGATTGGAGTTAAGTGAGCTGCATCCCCAAACTCAGTAAATAACTGCTGCAACCCCTTCAATTGTTGGACCTATTGCCAGAAGTGAGTCATTGATAAAGTTTTCCAATATTGAATGACTGCTCCTGCTCCATATAATCCACCACCTCTGACTTTATTCAATCAATGCAGTCATCTAATTAATATTTTCGTTCACTAACAGAGTAATATCTGTAATTATCCATATTTGCATTTCGCTTCTTATTGAACTCTTTCTGAAATTCTTTCAATTGTTCAGTTAATTTCTTGTGCATCAGATATTTGCCGGGAGACATGTTTGAAGTTGTGATTACACTGCTGAGCAGCATGGATAAGATTCAGTGTATGCTCATCATGGGATGGGTATCGCCAGTAGTGGTAAAATTCAAGGAGTGCTTGGGTGAATTGGAAAGCATAATCAAAAGATGGTCATTCAGAGGCATTCGGAATCATAGGGTATTAGTGATAACTGCAAGCAGATAGCAACTCTTTTTCTAAGTTTCTTTCCAGTTCACTGGCTAGCCTTCTGATGTGATATCATAGGTTTCATTAGTATCAGGTATGCTAGTACTGATCTCCATGGCTCGTTATATTTTGCTAATCATAGTAACCTCTTCATGAGTTCTCAGAGCCACCTCAGACAATGGTGTAACATACCCAACTGAATTGTGTGAAAGATGCATGATTGTAGATGATCGCTAACAATTGAACACGTGTGTCATGATATATTGTCACCAAAATTGATGTTACATTCTCTGGGAATAGAGACAGCCTTGAAGAAAGTATAAGAAATTGACTCGACAACTGGCAGTATTGAAGAATCAATATTGTTGGAACATTTCGCCGGTTGGTGAACTCTGACTCCAATATTATGATCAGTATTCTGCAGGATTGCTAGGGCAGACTCTACATTATGTAAGATTGTTTGACAATCTTTATACAATTCTTCACACACATTATGATCACAGAGTGCCACCGAAATATTGATATACCTGCCCAATTCCTTCTTTCAACACTATTCTAAGTACCTAATTGATTTCAATTATTTTATCTTACCACATTCTCGGAATTGTTGGGAACCCATCCTGAATAAAAACATATAGTATTGCCGTTAATGATCCTTGCCAAAGTAAATAGTGAACTGACAATTCTGCGTGTTGGTCAGAGGAACAGCAAGGAGTTGAAAACTGTCTGCATGACAAGTGAATTCTAGACTCGTTTATAGCTATTTGTAGAGTGGGAATATTGCTTAATTTCAATGGCTGTTGCAGAAGTATCACCCGGACAATACTGTGAGTTGTTGGTTTTATCCATACGGTGCTGGAGTGGTTGCCAATTGTAATATTTACAGGCTATACTGTCTTCTCACTGGAAAAATATGGGGAATGTATCGAATTGAAGAAGTTCAGAAGAAAAACCATGTCCCCTTTGAATAGACAATGCTAAGTGTTGTAAGAACAATGGTTTTAATTCCCCAGTCAATTAATATATCTGAGTTTCCCACCACCAGTCTGTGGTGGATATCTCATTGTATAGATGATACCCAGTATTGCTGAAACGATGTTCAGAAGCATACACTACATTCTTCTCATATATCTTTCGATGACAAAGCTATTTCCTGCATAATATGATATCCTGGAAGTAAAACCTGATCAGATTAGGCTGGGTTTCATTCCATATAAAATGTGTGATATGGTTCATATAAAATGAATGGCCAAGGCTATAAGATATTAGTTCAATCATCTTATAGATTATGTATGTTGACGATTATGATTGTTAGACTGACTGATAGATCTCTGCATCCCTTTTCGGCAAATCCTCAATCAGTGCTGACTTTGCTCTCTGTATAGTACATATATCCATCAGGTATAACTGAGACGGATCGGTAAATTGATGCCAATGATTGCCATGACAATGTGTAGAGTTGGCTTCGATCTTGATAGGAAAGTGGTGCAGTTGCAGTCCAGAATTTCAGAATGTATGTATTACTGGTATGAATTCTGCAGGTGATAAAGGTTCGGGTAATCATGATTGTGGGTAATTGAGTGTATCTGGTATGGCATCATGGTTCCCTAAGAAATTGGCCAGATTTCAATTATTCTTGTTGTTCGGACAACTCTGAACATTTTGCTTCAACTTCTTATCATTGATAGTTATACTCTGACATGATCTTGAGGTAAAGATTAATACCGCTCACATCATTGCATTGTACTGCTGAAGATGATAGTTCCTCATATCCATAGTGCTTCAGGTATCAGAGTTGACACGTTTGCCACAGATATTACAAATAAATATCCTAACATGTCGCATCTCAGTTGAAGGTAGTTGAAAGTGAATTCCTGATAGTCAACTGTGAAATGATGTGTTTATTGTAAACTCCAAGATTGATACATGAATGGAAATTTTCGAGCAGTCAATTGTTGAGTCACAGAGTATGAAATGACACCTCTGAGTTTCTAAGAGTCATTCATAGTTACCCTGGCAACTGAAGACATTTCAGCTCTTGAAACGAAAAAGGGGATATATACTCTAGACATCGTCATCTATTATCAGGAGTGATTTCAGCCTCACACAAAAAGACTATGTAAACGATATGACAATGGACAACCAATTCACAATGTACAATACGTTTGCCACAAACTGACGTATTGTCAACATATTAAAGTCAATTGGACAGCTTTGGCAAACTATTTGTGTTTACCAGCAGAACTCTTTCGGGTATATATAGTTAAGCTGTATCCATGCAGCCATATCCAAGTGGTACCAATAACCTTGCAGGTTGACATTTCATAACAAATGACAGACATAGAGTGTATTTAGACTTGTAAGTATTCATCAGCATATCGCTGGCCTAGTAGATTCTATTGACTAGGCTATTGTTCCTCGAGTTAGTAGTGCTATTCAGAATTATGGAGAGCAGTTCATTGAGGAAGTATATTTAATTTTTTATTTTGGTATATGGTACTGTAATAAATTTCATAGAAAGTTCATGTGACAGTACTTCAAGATGTCACAGTAACACTGCAAGTTGCTGCAAAGTCTTACATAATGATATATTGGCATGAGTGATATTTTCTGTTTGTAGCCAAATTAGAAGACCTTTCAACTCTGAAAACAACTCATAGAGTCATAACTACAATGTATATTGATTAATATTTACATCCTGCAGATTGTCATATCTTTGAAAATGGTGGAGTGAGAAATAGTGAGTTTAATGTAATTTGTTATGCTTGGTTTTAACAAAGGAAGGTATCTAACCATCATTTGATACGAACTTTATATTCAGGTACTCATTCACTTATCACAATATGAACAGTTGTCCTAACAACTTGATGGTTATAGTGAACTACTTGTAAGGTTTTAAACATATTGCGATATTTTCATAGAGTCCTACTTGATATTTATGTAATACTGGATTGGATATAAACTATCTGTTCAATATGATCAAATATCATACCACTGGAATAACAACATACTTTTGCTGGTTACTATTAATATTTAAGGGTACCACCCTTGAGTACTTGGTCAATTTCCTCCATCTTCCTTAACCTTCACTCCTAATCTAACTGGCGATATCTACTATATCTGAATTCTATTATGTGATCACCTCTGAATCAACTTATCTTATGTTGACCACATTGACTTATCAATATCAAAGGTTATTTTGGCAACATCAGGAACTATCCTTTTCATGCATACTGGTATAATCAATCCATTGGTAATTCTTGTCAAATCAATTCTCAAAGTTCTTTCACCAAACCTACACATCTATAATGTAAGTCAATTGCATACATGCCAATATATAACAACTAATCACTCACAAATTGTAATAGCGGTACCAGGTGCACTTGGCTGCCGAGGCCGAGTAAGTGCCCTTCATATATAATCACCTTGCGAAGTGCTTTTGCTACGCTAACGATTATCTTACTTACCTACATACTGTACAATTGATATCTTTATCACTTATCCTTGTTTGCAACCATATCTACGCATATCCATCCGTACGAGGACGTACGTCCTTTCACTAAAATCGCTTTTCAGTCACCAGATACGTTTCGCTTATGGGATTTCGTGATTTCTTTACTTTTTCGACACGTCAGACCTAAACCGAGAACTATCGCTAGATTGTCGATACAACATAAGTAATCATCTAATTGAGTTGATTGACGGTAGTACGGACGATTCCGAGATGATTTAGATGTCAATCAGTCCCGAGAGACACGTCACCTGCCATGATAGATAGGCACTCCTGGAAATTCGAAAGATGTCTCCATTCCTGATCTACACTGAGCATCAGCACTAGATGAATAGATCAGGATAAGTATACCTGTCAATCAAGACAGTTGACTGCCACAGAGGCAATTCCGAAGTCAATTGGCTCTGAGCGTCGCGTCGCCGGCCAAGTAGGCTACTACTCAACATGATGATTTCGAACAAGTCGCAATACCTCACTTTCAAGACCTACAAGCATCGACACTTCATAAGCATTCCTATATCAAGTCAATTGACTACTGCAGAGACCATTCCGAAGCGATTTGGAGGTCAATCGATTTGGAGGTCAATCGATTTGGAGGTCAATCGATTTGGAGGTCAATCGATTTGGAGGTCAATCGATTTGGAGGTCACTCGATTCGGAAGTCAATCGATTCGAAGAGTCGCACAACCGACCTCGATTGTTATACGTTCACACACATACTCTCAAGACCTATAAATGTCGAAGCTTGATAAGTACACCTAAATTAAGTTAATTGACGATGGCAGTGACGGATCAGAGATGATTCGGAGGTCAATTGACCCTGAGGAACGCGTCACCGGCCCTTATGGCCACTGCTGAGAAGACCTCGAAACGCGTTTAACGAGATCCATCGTATATGAATGGTTGATCGAGACGAATCGAACTTTCATCAATGTCAGTCTCACATATCGATCAATTGGTTCTTCGTTACCTCTTTTCAAACGCGTTACTACTCGGAACTCATAGAGACTATCATCGCTAGGGTGGTGATTCGAGATAAGTACTCCGTCTATGGGATTGATTGAGGTGAGCAGATTCAATTCCGAGACGATTCGGATGTCAATCGACCTTGATACATTCGTGACAAGCCTGATGGCCACACCACCGAAAAGTCATGGAAATACGTTCGACGAAAGCATTCGCATACAAGCGAAAGATTGAAACTAGTCAGAATGCCATCGAGGGCAACCTATTGAGCAGCTCGAAGTGCTAGCGAAGTCTTCATCGATGATACCCTTATACGCGTCGATTCATCGGTTCGACGAAAGCATTCATTTACCCCGAACATGTCGGTCCATTGACGATCGAGTCTGGCGAGAAATCACCAACGATAAACGCGTTCGATCAAGTACACTTGATGATTACCTTCCTCCGATCTGAGCGGAAGCTCCGAAGCGCACCTACGAGCGTCAGCATTGCACAGACGAAGTGTACTTACAGAGAATGATCATACGAGCACGGAAGTACACTTACGGAGAAAGACTACCGATTGTCATATGATAGACCTACGAAGGCTTAAGTTCTACGGCTATGACTCCAAGCGAGTCAATGAGATAATCAAAGCCGATACTCCATTGTGAGATTCTACAAGACGGATGAGCAAGAAGCCGGATCCGCCTCACATCGTTCACGAACATATCGATCGATACCTGATCGCAACTACAATCACGATTACCTCTCGGCGAGACTCAATCGAGTTACCGATCATCGTTCGAGAAACAGCGATGCCATATGAGACAACAATGACTACCGACTGCACGATGCCGATTGTTATCATCATGGGAGTGATCCAAGTCGGGAGTAAATCGATTCTCAATCGACAATGGGCGATCCTTCGCACATCGGAGTCGTCTTATCCAGTGGGATGGATTTTTACTTGGTTGCATCCAGCGGGATGGACCTCTACTTTGTCTTATCCAGTGGGATGGACCTCTACTTGGCCGCCGAGACAACTTCCGGTGGAAAGACCACCGGCGGCGGCAGCTCATGACGCCCAAGCTGCAAAGGCGGCTCGGCGTCCGGAATGAACCAGCATTCATCATAACCTCGAGCCTCGACGGCAGCGAGATGATGTCTGCAAGAGAAAGTTGAAAGCTACTCTCGGTTCAGTATTTTGAAGCTTGGCACTGGTTGACGAATCGGATGTCTTAATTGTGCCTATGAAGGTATACGACTTGGTTTTGGGAATACCTTGGTTCAAGGCCCGAAACCCGGAGATCGACTGGAAAGCCAGTCGACTCACGGCCTTGCGAACCCCGAGTGGGCCGCAGGGCGCCACATTAAATCGCGATGGAACCCCGTACGCAGATACCAACGGAACTTCGCAGGGGCACGGTGGTAAGCCTCTGGACAATTGTCCTTGGAGCAACCGCATTCAACGACCTTCTTGAGAGCAATGAGGTCGACGACGGATTCGCCTACAATTGGGCAGTGTATCGGGCTGCTGAGAGCATCATGGAGTGCGACCTCTGATGAGAAACTCCGATGTTGGATGGACGAGCAGGGAGCAGCGGCAGTAGTTGCGGCAGAAGAGTTACCAACAATATGGAGCATGAATGACTGCTACCGGCTCGCCGAGTCACGAAGGGAGTACCGGACGATGGGGGGTTTCCCATCGAGGATAACTCGTTACGACAAGGGCTCCTGGATTCCACAACCTTCGCTTCCATCCCCTATAAGATCTTAATACTAACGGGTGCAGATGGAGCGGACGAGACCGGAGCGCCGGTAGTACCAACCGACGATGGCGGTCATATACCAGCCAAATATAAGGAATTCGTTGAGGTCTTTAGTAAGGCCAAGGCAGACACGCTGCCACCACACCGGTCAATTGACCATGCGATCAACCCCAGGTATAAGCTGCCATATGGGCGTATCTATTACCTGTCAGAGGTCGAGTTGAGAACTCTAAAGGCCTACATCGAAATAAACCTGGCCAATGGTTCATCCAGCGGTCATCATCACCGGCGGCAGTACCGATAATTTTGCCAAAAAGAAGGACGGCGGCTTGAAACTCTGAAGTTGACTACCGAGCTCTCAACGTGAGCACAATCAAGAATCGAGCTGCGGAATGCAGGTTTCTCAAGTGCAGAGTGCAATCGTGCACACTCTTAAGAAGGATAACAAGTCTTCTTCCGATATGGCGATATAAGGTTACGTTTTAAAGTCTATCCTTTCCTTTAAGAAACACTTACTTTATAAGAGATTCTGTGAGACTTGCAATTGAATGCAGATACAGAAGCACGAAAGCCCCAATGGCAATCGAAACCGACATATCAATGAGAAAATCGATAAGAATGGACACATGCACACCGGTATGGTGACAAGTCATTGACGGAGCACCGACCTCAAAAGAGGGGAATGACCGTTCCGGAATCTGAGAAACCGCTACTATGACAAAATCCACACCAGAAGTGCTGGAACGATAACCCATCATGTTGCAGATGTCAAGTGCACTTGGCCTCGTAAGTGCACTTGGCTCGAAGGCGCACTTGGCCTCGTGAGTGCACTTGGCTCGCAGGTGCGCTGGAAGTCAATGAGATGTTATTGGCCTACGACTTCACAATTGAGCACCTGGAAGGCACAAAAAACCCCGCCGTAGGCCCGACAAGACGGTCCGATTATGAGATCGACTACGAGAAGCCTGTCGGATGGCTCTTGATGACCCTGACAGTTGAACCCTACGATGACCTTACCGGCGATTAAGAAGGCCCAGGCTATTGACCCATTGGCGGTCGACATCTCGGGTAAGCTAGTCGATAACCCAATGGCCACAGCTGAAGCCAAAACCGAAGACGAGAACCGTCGTCGCTGGAGCTCCGACCTACGAGGGGAGAATACATGTCCCTGCGGACAATGCTCTCCATGGTAAAATGATAAGTCTCTTGCATAACAACCCTGAGCCGATCACTTTGGAGCTCTTAAAACTACTGAGTTAGTCTCTAGGGAATTCTATTGGCCTACGATGGATGCGTACAAAAGGAAGTACGACAGCGGCTGCGAAGTAAGCCAACAAGATCAAGTCCTAATCAGCTGTCGAGATGTTAAGCTGCGCGTAATGTGAACCGGCTGTAATCCCTAATGGACGTATGAGAAGGCTACCGCATATGAGAAGGCTACCGCGTTGGAGCTTGAGAGCCGAGAGCGCGGACGCACCGAATTACATGGTAACTATGATCTTGTACGAGGGTCGATTACGAATTAGATATATCAACGAATATGTTCTGCAATTGACCTTAACTAAACGAAGCCACGACGATAATCGAATGACATCACCGCCAATAGTGGTGATTAACCGTATCAGGCTAGATTTTAGGGTGCGCGCCCTACAGCTAGGCTTGGAAGGGCATGGCGTGTGCAAACCCACTACTTTCGTCGATTCGGATGTCGAAGGCTTGGTAATCGGAGAATGGCTGCCTTGATGTACCCGAAGCATACTTGGTCACTTGTGAGTACGACCTTATAGCACACTTACAAGTTAGATACTGCAACTCGAATGAGCATGACGAATACACGTCCATATATGACTGCAATCGAGGGCCGAACGAGGCCGACACTAGTCAACCAGCCACCATTGGATCTGAAGCCGAATAGCAACGGAAAGTCGGATCTGGATAACCGATTACTAGTCAATCGGTGAAACACATATCAATGCCGAGAGCGGAGGCTATCACCGATAAGGTCTACCGTGTGCTTTGATATACGAAAGCACATAGACATGGAATTGGAGAAATCATACGAATCTGAGAAGCTCTCAAGAGCAGCAGCTACGACCAAGATAAGTACATCGTGCAATTATGCTAGTTGACTGCTGCAGCGATGCGATACCGACTGCAATGGCCTTGCCCCTCAGATGATGTTCACGAACGCGTTCAACGAAAGAAATCGTATATACCATCGATCGATTAGTCGGAAGTCGAGTCCGGCATATCACGTGTCAACAACGATATATCGATGCCGAATGACACCCGCAAGTCGGCCAATGACAATTACCGATTCGAGCACCACCGAGCTAGCACTATGTGGATCAATTATTTGGATTCGGAGATGGACTTGGATGATTCAGTGTCAATTTGATATTTCCTTCTCTTCTCTTCTCTTCTTCTCTTCTTATGGATCTTGGCCCGGTATGAATGGCATCGGCACGGGTTTTACCACCTACAACCGGAGGTGGATTTCCCCGTGCACCGAATCTGCCATGAGGCCGCCGTGATGGCACCAATCGGTCGCGGGACTTATACAGACGTATGAAGGCGTATGAATCTTATCTTGTCCTTCTTTCTTCGTGTATATATATGTTGCAGCCCAGGAGGTCTGCTGATAAAGAGGGGGATGATGTAATGGCAGTGCCAGGTGCACTTGGCTCTCAAGCATACTTGGCTCCCAAGCACACTTGGCCTTCTCAAGTGCACTTGGCTGCTGAGGCCGGGTAAGTGCCCTTCATATATAATCACCTTGCGAAGTGCTTTTGGCACGCTAGCGATTATCTTACTTACCTACATACTGTACAATTGATATCTTTATCACTTATCCTTGTTTGCAATCGTATCTACGCATATCCATCCATACGAGGACGTACGTCCTTACACAAATCATCATCAGACCAAGTTCTCAAGATGTCAGCTCAGTGGTATGCAAAAACAAACCATCTATATATACCTACAAGACAATACTGAAACTGAACAAACTAAGCTCTTGGATTGTATGGAACCTATGTCCCCACATTGCATTCCTGACTATACACTATGATGACAAACTGTAAAGAGATGAGACTTGGCTTAGACCCCACTGGATGAATGTGCACTCGAATACTGTGACCTCGAAATATTTCAACAAATGTTCTCAGTTGTTTGAATGACATGAAGCAATACCGGTTGGATATCATTGGTGGCTGCTGTAAAAGATATTATGTGGGGCTATCAGAAATTTATTAATGATGTCCAAGAATTTCGCCAGCCTTGTGTGACATGCTGGATGTTCTGGAAACCTATCGGGCCAATACAATGCACCACCAAAAATCCTATTCATTATGGACATTTCCGATGATGATAACGAGAATTAAACTACTGGCCATAATCGAATAACCTCAAGAGTTGCTCACAAACCTCTACCCAATGGTCCTACCAGTATTCGTTTCGGGATACCCCTCACTGGAATTGGCCTAAACCCTGCCTAATCCATGGTCTCAATTAACATTGATGTAGCTGGAATTATGGTTGAGCTTCAGCATTCATACAACAACTTCGATTGGTATCAGGGAGTGCGATAGAGATTCACACAACCTACTGACAGGACATTGATTGTTCTATACCATGCCATTCTGCCAAGTTGCCTGATCAATCTAGCTCGTCTATTACAGTCATTCAATGGGGTCCTTGCAAAACCTTTTGAAGAATTCTATCATTCTAGCACCCAAGGTTCAGATGAGACTATCGTCGGATTCTCAAAATTCATAATAGAGACTAGGACAACAGGGTCCGATACAGTAATGTAGATCAACAATATATCTGCCACTCGTTCACACAACTTCAAACATCTCCCATCGGTCCATATTATCAGACTACAAGATGATGCAGTGGTTGCAACATGGATGGAAACAGAAACTTATACTCTTCTGGCCGTACTTGTGATTCTTTATCACTCGACCATTTTGGCAAGTGGCACAGTACCTTCTCAAATTGATACGCCTATGACAGATGGCTTTGAATATGTCAATGTCACCAATTTACTCTCAAACAAACATTGAATGATGCTGGAAAATACTGTTCAGATGATGTGAATAATGAAAACAAGGAGCGTCCAAAGTTCACAGTTCTCATCAAGACAAAAGGCTTCATTAATATCGTTATCCAAAGCTATCAATATAAAGCTCACATCATCTACCACTAACAGAGAAACGGCGAAATAAGTCCACATCCACGATAGTAATCAACAAGCGGACACTGGCAATCGACTTTCAGCATCGAATTGATCCCGGAGCGGCACTCCCAGCACCTCTGAACCGCCAGAGGAGATTGGACACTCACAGCAGCAGAGCACACACGTGACAGATATGACACGATGACCAAAGACCCAGCGACCGAAGATCCAGCAATGATGGTGAGCCCTGTTGGAGGTACAATCGAGAAGGTAGCGACCGAGGACGATAGGGATATGAAGATGGATGAAGTAGGATAGGCGAAGGGTATGGTAGGCGATGCGTTGGGAGAGGTACACGTCATCATGGGAGGTATGACCCCAAGTGAGCCTCCGATGCAAAATTAGAATGGGAAACGACTGAGAAGTGAGACTCTGCAGGTATCGTGCGCATCAGGGGACTGGAGAAGCCGAATGGAAAGAACGATCAGGCAGCAGGCATGTGAGGTGGGACAGCTGCACCGATCCATCGAGAATTGGTAAAAGCAATGGAGACACATGCAGTGCCTGAGAAAGTATATTGGATTGGCATGAGAGCATAGTTGGAAGAAAGAGAGAGCATGTGGGATGTCCACCATGAGGACGATGTACTGTGGGGGATGGGCATCACAAACATGGTCATGAAGGTTCTGGCGGAGACAGCACCAGGTCAGAGGAAACTATAGGCTAACAACTATCTGGAGACCTTGAAACACGCAGATGCAACAATAGTGCAACAAGAGCGAGAACTGAAGCAGCGGCAAGCTGAACTGCAACCGAAATCGCCGCAGCAGCCGACGAAGCTGACAATGCTGATCCTGGCCCTGACCTCTCACCCGACTCTGACCCCAACTCCAACCCGAGCACTGGCACTGACAACAAAGTCAATACTGACTAGATGGTGGGAGACAGTCCCACCGCATAACCAGCAAAAAGCCAAGACCGGTGCGGCTGAGCCAGCGACGACGAGCAGGTCAGGCCCAGCTCCGGCTCCGACGAATGGCTCGAGCATAGCTGATAGGCATCTGATCCAAAGAAGAGACGAGAGTGTCCCCATGCCAAACAAGATGGACGAAGAAGTCGCATCCACAATTCACAGATCACTGTTCCGGCAGCAAGCCCCAGTCCACATCCGAATCATGAATGTACGGAGAAATGCCAATAATGCAATAACTGCAATCACACACCGGAATGCCACAGCGGAGATGACACCCCAGAACTGAGATGTCATCATCAATGCAGCAAGGTCATTCGACAAAGGAATCATTGATGTGGAGGGTAAAGAATCATGGGAAAGACTACAGATCCACGCTGTTCCATTGCTGAGATATATGGGCAGAGGTACTGAAGGACTACAAAAGATGACAGACAAAATCCCAGTGGAGAACAAAGGAGTCATGCTCCCTGCACAAGTGAGATGGCTATCCAACCCTCGCTCGATCAGGGAGAGACAGCAAAATGGAGAGATAAGGGCATCATCGGTGGTCTTTATTGTGAAGGGGACGAAAGCAGCCAAGAGATTAATTGAGAAAGAGGTCATCGCTGCAGGGGTAAGGTACAAGGTCGAACCGTACATAATCGCGGGCCCAGACAGCATGTGCGAGCTCTGCTGTGGGTGGGGCCATATCGAGAGCAGGTGTGGCTGCAGTCAACCCAAGTGTGGCTATTGTTCAGGGCCGCACTGGACAAGCTAGCATCAGTGCAATATTGTGGCATGCATGTCGCAGAAAGGTGCACTCTGCAGTCATATGCAGGAGAAATATCCGAACTGCAAAGGGATCCATATCGCCTTCAGTGGAAGGTGTGCAAAGAAGATCGAAGCTATCAAAGTGGCCCAAAAGAGAGGAAGACAACCGGCCAAGTATCGAATGGGAGAATCTACAGGAGCAAACACAGTGGTTCTCGGCACCAGGTAGATGATGGATACTGGAGGCCAAGATGGGGAGCCTCCGATCGTGGCGGTAGAAAGATCCGGGGAGAAGTAGGTGGTAGAGGAAGAAAGGGATGTGACTGTAGCCCAGGAAGAAAGGGATGTGGCCATGGATGAGACTGCAGTTTAGGTCGAAATGGGAGCCACTACTTCCAATGATTATTGCAATTCAGCACAACTGCGCCAGGTCTTATGTGAAGATCATGGCTGCGCTAGAGATGGGAGTTGAACGGAAAGCAGATGTGATATGTTTGCAAGAACCGCCACACGAAAGAGGAGGAATCAGAATCAACCACCCGGCATACGAAATTAGAAAATGAAAGAGAGTCTGGATGGCAGTGCGTAAGAGGAGCGGCCTTGCAGCTAATGAACAGACAGACTTGACAGGTGTGCGAATGACGATGTGATTGTTATTGATGTCAAAAGAAGAGGGCGGAAGATGACGAGAATTATAAACGTTAACAATCAAAATGATGTCCAGATGGGAGAACGACCAGCAAGAAAGTTAAACTAGCAGAGTATCATTCGGCCGGGGGGCAGCACGGTGCTCGCAGGTGACTTTAATGCCAATATTCAGCACTGGGACCCAAGATGCACAGAACGGAGGGATGCAATGTACTGGGAGGGGATCATAGATGCGGATGAGATGGAGATCGGGAATGACAGCGGCCCCACTCACTACTGGATGAGGAATGGAACTCAGAACGCATCCGTCATAGACTTAACCCTGTCCAATCAACCAATTGCAAAATCGTCAATCTTGGAGGAGGAGAACTATGCCACGGGTTACGACCTCCAGGTGATAGAATAGAAGGTGGACGTGGAGAAGCAGGAACAAGTGGGTGGAATACAAGTCATAGGGTGGAATCTCGCTGCTATGTCGTCGGAGGATGAGAAGTCGGCGGAGAAAGTTTGGAAGTAACTTGAGAAGGAGAGAGCCCTTCTAGATGATGAGAGTTGCACCAAGGATGAGGTCGAGTGGGATACGGCATGGTACCAGGATGCTCTGAATAAAGTGCTGGATACTACGGCGAAGAAAATAAGGATTTGCACTCGATGTAAGAGATGGTGGAACGGTGTGATTAGTGTTGGCAACAAAGCGGATCGGTTCGTCGCGGATCAAACAAGGGCGCGGTTCGACACGGATTCGATCCGAGATTTGGACGAAGTTCCAAGATTTGTCTGAACCGGTTCGCGAACCATCTATCTTCGAACGATAACAGGTACGCGAGTTCTTGTCCGATCAGCTCAATTGTTAGCGCATCTTGTAGCGAGAGAAGTTAGCTACAAGATGCACTAAATATCGAGCCGATCGGAAAAGATCTCGCTTACTTATTTTTGTTCGCAGTTGTAGGCCGAA
Source organism: Wilcoxina mikolae CBS 423.85 (assembly GCA_014904905.1). Classification (NCBI taxonomy): domain Eukaryota; kingdom Fungi; phylum Ascomycota; class Pezizomycetes; order Pezizales; family Pyronemataceae; genus Wilcoxina; species Wilcoxina mikolae. The sequence continues at coordinate 1,600,063 of MU122093.1, forward strand.
ATGGTGGGGTTTGTGGCGAAAGGCTTGGCAAGGATCCGGTTCGTGCAGACCAAATCGGTTCGTCAATTGTACGAACCCCGGGCGGTTCATTGCCAACACTAGGTGTGATTATGGAGAAGAGAAACGCACTTGAGAGAGAAAAGAGAAGGGGATGAAGATCAGAAGCAGCGGCTCGGGCAAAAGCTGACCTGCAAAGGTCAATTCGGCAGTCTAAGAGCTGGATGTGGAATGACTTTTTTCAGAACCTAAGAGGTGGTAAGGTTTGGAGGTCTGTGAAGTTCGTCAGCCCTCGTGCAGGAGCAACCGTGGAGCCTTTGACTGATAGAGAGGGAAACCAAGCAAGCTCTATTATCGAAAAGGAGGAGATGCTCAGATGGGAGACTTTTCCCCCAAACGACGACGATCAGTACTACAAACTACCCCCTGCAGAACGAGCACATGAACGGATCACAGAGCAAGCAGTCAAATGAGCCCTCTTCTTGCAGTCGGTTAAGAAGGTCCCAGGCCCAGACAAGTTATGGTTCGGTGCCATCCACCTTCTCTGGAAGTGGAATAGAGTGAGAATCGTGGGATTAACAAGGGTGGCCCTCCGGACTGGTCCGCACCCAGCTGTGTGGAAGCGTGTGAGCGGAGTCGTTATCCGAAAGCCAGGAACAGATGACTACACAAAGCTCAAGTCATACCGCACAATCTTCCTGCTCAGCTGCATGGGAAACGTGGTTGAAAAAGTAGTTGCCAAACTATTGTCAGATGAGGCAGAAAGGAGAGCACTAATAAGCGAGGGTCAGTTCAGTAGTAGAAAGAGAAGATCAGACATCAACACTACGGCCATCATGGTCCACAGGGCACACACGGCATGAAAAGGAGGTGGCATCGCAGGCGTCCTTCTGATGGATATTAAAGCTGCATTCCCAAGCGTAGCAAAAGGGAGGCTGATTCACGCAATAAAACCAAAATGAATAGATGGAGACCTTATACGATGGACTGAAAGTTTTCTCTCTGAAAGAATACCTCAGATGGTGATCAAAGGCAATGTCATATAGAGGTATCCAGTGGAAGCAGGGGTCCCGCAGGGATCTCCTGTATCGCCAATTCTCTTCGCAATTTACACCGCCGTGCTGATAGAATGGGTGGAAGAGAGAGTCCAAGGAGCTAAAGGCCTCTCTTTTGTGGATGATCTCGGGTGGGTGGAAACTGGAAGGGTCATGAACCAGGTGGTTGAGAAACTCGAAGCCTGAACGGTGAAGAGCATCGAATGGACTGCCAGATGAGACCTCCACTTTGATACTGCCAAGAGGAAAGCAGTGCTCTTCACATGCTAGCAAGGACACCAGATGTATCTTTGACTGAAGCTCACAGCCAAAATCAGGGTGGGAAACGACATCATTCGGTTCAACAAAGAAGCGACAAGATGGCTCGGTGTCTGAGTGGATGCCCACTTGACATTAAGAGAACACTATAACCGATACCTGACAAAGGCCAGAGCTGCAGATGTGAGACTCCGCACGCTCACGAGAGTGTACGGAATCGTTCCAGAGCATATCAGAGCAGTCCAAATAGCTTGCATCCAAGCTGTCACACTATATGGAAGCGAGCTCTGGTGGGACCCAAAAGAAACGGGCAGACAAGAGGACCTCCAACTTCTTTTCAATCGACAAGCCAGATCAACCCTAGGAGCCCTACCCACTATCCCACTGGGTACGCATATGAGAGACTCAGGGCTCACACCTGTGCCAGTGGCCCTGGACTCCAGGCAACAATGGTTCTCAATCAGGCTGGCGAATGCGTACGAAGGATCCAAGCTACAGGTGATGCACGACTACCCTATATCAAGTGTACCAATATGCAGGGTGATCAAGAAAGAGCATGAACACGATCGGGAAGTAGAGACCATGAGCTGGCCCAATCCTGACGAAGTATCAGCAGTTAGCACTGTCATACTGAGTGACAATGCCGCGACTAAGAATGATGTTACACAATGGGCGAGAGAGAAAGAGGCCAAAGTAGGTGTGGGAGTCTGGATGTGGTGGACGGACGGATCGCGAATCGACGATGGGAGAGTGGGAGCCGCAGCAGTATGCAAGCACAGAGATAGCTGGATGTCCTTCTGCAGCCACCTCGACACCGGATGAATTGAGGTCTACGATGCGGAGCTGTGAGCACTCGGACTAGCGCTCCAGGAGTCAGTCAAGAAAAGATACATACTACAGGCAAACAGCATAACAAAGGTGGCAGTCTTCAGCGACTCGCAGGCAGCCATCCGACGAATGGGGCATCTAGAACCGGGATCTGGACAGCTACCAGCCAGATAGATTAAGCGCAATGCGAGGACCCTTCGCAAGCGCAGTATGGAAATGGAGATTCACTGGGTCCCAGAGTACACAGGTATCTGCGGGAACGATCAAGCAGATCGTCAAGCGAATCTAGCCTGGGAAGGCCATAGAGCAGGTACAGTATGGGAATAAGTATACACCTCGGCTGCAAATAGAACCAGACGAATCACCGAGGTAAGATAGGCTGCAAATATACAGTTGGAGTCCAACAAGTGCAGAAAGCACTTCCGCTACAGACTCAAGGGCAAGGCGTAGAGTAACAGATCAAATCCCGATAACAAGTGAAAAGTCATTAGCTACAAGGTTCTATCAATTGAAGAGCGGGCATGCTCCAGTGGGCAAGTACTTAAAGCGGTTTGGGCACCGAGACGATGACAAATGCTGATTGTGTGGATACAGAGTAGTGCAGACGTGAGAGTATCTATTCTGCCACTGCAGATGGTAGAAAGACCAGCAGAAAGTGCTATGGAAAGAGGTGGGGAAGGCGACAGGCTGGAGAGTGGGCAGATGCCGACAGGTGCAGGTCTCTGAGCTGTTTTCCATGGAGCAGTATGATCAAGCGGTGATGGACTTCCTGGCAGCTACTGATGTCGGAATGTTTCCATCCAAGTGAGTGAGTGGCAGAAAAACAAACAGTCACTTTGCTTGCATCCATATCTTGACGGCTTGGCTGGATGCAAGCAACTTGATTGGTCGAAGTGACAGCCGGGTAACGAGCAAGTGCAGGAGTGAGATGAGTGAGATTAGATTTGAGGGTCTTTCTTTTCGGTTCCTTGCTTTTTTCCTTATCAATCCTTTTACTTTCTTTTGTCAGAAGGGGACAATGGGTAGCAGGAGTGGAGCATCGCCATCTTACCGGCTTGCATGGAGACGGTGGGGATTAGGGTCTGTCATACTCAAAATAGAGGGAATACAGTATGATTAAACAACAACAACAACAACAAGCTATCAAGGTGTAAGGTGACATTAGAGGTTGTCAAGGCGACTCAAATCAGAGGCAAATGGATGACAGCCTAGTCAATCTACTGATAAGAATTCAAAGATTGCAAACCTAATATGTTATGCACATGAAACCATTTCCTGCCACCAATTGACACCTGAGTAGCACGCTGGGAAGAACATACTGTATATTCAACTGGATCGCTTCACCAACTTCTAAGGTCGGTATAAAGTAACCAATCCTTTTTCTGAATATTCTGCAGAGGATGGTGGTTACATGTAGCCGCTAGAAACTGTGGATTTGGACGAACATGAGAAAGACGACCGTGAAAGTGGTTTACAACAACTTTGAATGATGTACTTTAGGTATTCTTCTACCAAGCAAAACTGTCAACAGTTCTTGAGGAAGGCGAATTGCGGTCAAGCTACTAACTCCCAAGCCCTTAAATACTATCAACTTTCATGATGACCAGTAGCATCTACAGGATCAGATCAAGGGGAGACAAATAAGCAGTATCAGAAGTCCAAAAATGAGGAGTCTGGAAATGGAAATATTGGAGTGCGAAATGGAAGCTATTGGCAGGATAACGTTGGGAATAGGTATGGGGTCTTTTGTTTTTGGTCGTTTGTTTAGTTCAGTTTTTGGTTATTATCCTGTATGGTGTTTGTTTGGTCTTTTTCAGTTGAGATATTGTTTTGTTTTTGCTTCGCAGCTTGTTTCAATCAGTTAGAAGTAATACAAGAGTGGGAATATTCTGACAACTGTTGTGGTTGGCAAGACAATATTCAGTGGTGTTAGAGTTTTTTTTCTCCGATCATATGTTACAGGAATAGATTCTAATAGGCTCATATTCCGAGAGCAGACATACAAACCCAATTAGGATGACATCTCTTGATGTTACTCAGAATATGTTGCATGTGATCTAACTATATATTGCAGTAGTGTATGTAATGGAACTTCGATGTTGATACTATCGGAGATACTACTCCACTGCACATAAGATATTATTGTTCAAACAACTTCAGAAATTGATGCACCCTCTCAGTCCATTGACATTGACCGATATCTTCCCTTCTATATCAAATAATTCTAACTCTTACTTACAATAGCTACTATCAGACTATCCACCTGAAAAGTTGCTTCAACATCACATACTAAGATTCTAGAAATCCTTAAAGTATGTTCCTCTATGTCTAAAAGTTGAAATATCAGTGGGAAGTCCAAAGCAGTTCCACATACTACTGATCAGTAATCTAGTCAACATTTCAAACAGCCAAAAGTAAGAAACCATGTCTTTAATCACTTGAGCAATCCAGAACACATTGCAACATCTCCTTCAGAGACTAACATATTTGCTGCAAATATTAGGAGCCCTCTGATCTCTGATTCAGGAACTGTCCAGCAACCTAACACATCATCAGTGCCACTGATACAACTGTTAGGGGTTTCCTTTTGCCAGTATATGATGTACAGTGGGATTGCTAGACTCATGTTTGGCGCCTCTCAGAGGTGAGTTCATATCACACCCAAGAGAGTCTATCCAGTTAGCGCTGAAGGTCAATCAGGACTAGGCTGGCCAATGCCGTATCCTGACAATGCGAAATAATCAACCTAAGTAGGGAGTGTATACCTTCTCCATTAGGCAGTGACAGCCTCTTTGCACTCAGCTGGTGGAAGTATCTTTTTGAACACTTAGGGTGGTATGCTACAGTATGACTCTGCTCCCGATATTTAGTAATATCATGTTTCTGATACTGGGTCATACCATTGCGGGAATCTTCAGGTCTTCTATGTATGACTTTATCAAATAGAACTACTTTTCTTATCTGGACTGAATTTGAGCAGCAGGCTAGAGATCAGTATACTGGAAAGCCTCTCCTGCAGGCAGACAATAGTATTCGATATGCAGGACTTCACTATGAGTAGACTGAGATTCCGAAAGCTCATATGTTGAGCTGGTCCTGAACGTGACAGCTACCTTTTGAGAACATATATTGGGGCCAATTATCTTTGTCAGCTATTCCTGCTGGCAGGAGTGCAACACCATTGATATTATAAGTTGCAATTGTACTGTGATATATAGTATGATATCAGTTGGTCACCAATATACATACATAGAGTTGAACATGTACTCATAACTGACAATCTGACTCAGAATCGATTCCACAGATCCAAGACGAAGTAATAGTTCAATGAATGTGTCAGCTACTTTGTCAAAATCCTATTTCCTGCACCGGTACACAGGAGTTCCAGTAGAAAGACAAATAGCACACTGCGATTTGACAACATTTGGCATCATGAGGATAACCATTGAGATGGCTCAACCTATTCAAATTACCGATATTCAAACAGAGAAATAGTGCATTCGTCTGCGATTGGGTAACCAGTCTAACGATCTGCCATCATAGATATTGAATACAACCATGCAAGTCATAATAGCAGGTGAGAGCTGGTGAGTACCCCCTCACTATAAAGACAGTCACCTTTGCCTGCAAAGAAACGATGGCAAGCTCTAGCAGCAATCCACAGTCAGAATATACCAGCAAACAAGATCCGAAAATATTAACAACTTTTCTACTCTCTCAAAAACAAATAGATCTTTATGAAATTTCGAGATTTTGATAGTGTTGTTCTATATACTTACACTCTGCACAAACAAAGTATAACAACTATAGATATTGGCAGGGCAGCAGCCTTCCTCTATGCTTACAATATTGCCAACAAATACTTTCACTCGTATTTACCTGGACTATTCAGGTCAAGTATTGGCAACGAACCATTGGAAGTTTGTACCATTGATAATCCGGTTCGGTTTGAGAGAAGTGGATCCCTCCAAGCCAGACGCCTCAAACCCTACAATTTCGGCCCACAATTGCGAACGACAATAGGTGGGTGAATTCTTGTCCCATCGGGTAGATATCTTGTTCGTCATGTAGCTAGCTTCAGGCGCTACAAGAAGAATTAATAATCAAGCCGATGGGACAAGAACTTACTTACCGATCTTCGTTCGCAGTTGTGGGATTCGGTTCGAGGTTGGAGTCAAACCTTGAAGTTCAAGTTGAACCTTGGAATGAACTCGGATCAAACTGAAAAGGGGTTCATTTCACTCCAAACCGATCTGTTTCCTTGTCAACACTACTCCCTTCCTAGTATGAAGAAGACAACTCTGAAGATGATCTCCAAGACACCTACAAATTGTAAGGGATAGGCAGCTCTCATTGTACATTCCAGCTAAGTACCCCTGGAACAGTATAATATTTTGAACACATCCAAAAAGTGATTATGACTACAAATTCTATTATTTGCAACAACTAAGTTTGTTGGATGTGAACACTCTCAACAATAGGGGTGAGACACTAATTTGATATATGTGCGCAGAACATTTTACCCTTTATTGCAATACACACTGTGAACAGTGTTCTCAGTTGAATCAGATTGGACTTTGATGATAGAACTCACAAACGATAACAAGTACTATTTGTAGACCCATTAAGACAGTTTCAGAATAGCCAGTCACAGATAGTGTTGGTAATAAACTGTCGGAAGTTCGTACCATTGAGGAACCAGTTCAGTCCGAGCGAAGCAGATTGTCACGCAGCTATTCACCTCAAACCCAACCATTTCGGCCTACAACATTGAACAAAGATCGGTAAGTGAGTTCATATCCGATCCGCTCAAGTTTATATTCATCTGGTAGCAAAACCACACGCGCTACAATATGAACTACAAATCGAGCTGATCAAACTAGCCCTCGCTTATCTATTGTCATTCGAACATCAATGGTTTGCAAACCAGTTTGTGACGAACCTCAGAACTTTGTCAAACCTCCGATCGAATCCGCTTCGAATCCCTGGCTGGTTTGATCGGCCACAATCCGATCTGCTTCGTTGTCAGTACTAGTCACAGATACCGATTAACCTATAAAACAGTCCAATTGGTACCTGCTATATCTTCGGTGAGCAAGACAAAGCTATTCTCTAAACAATTATCAGACTGGACAAGAAGGCTGCAAAATCAGTATGAGAGGTCAACTCAGCAGTACATATCTCTCAGAGGCAATTTGCAAGACCAATGTCCTCAGATGAAAGATACAGTGCAGAGTCAGGTCAACTATCTGGAACAGGAAACGTACCGCCTAGTCAAGGCTTGTAACAGTGAGAAAGAAGAAATTGAGCAGGAATCCGTAGGTGTTTGGCTAGACTGTCAGTTCTTCAGTTAGCAACTGGCAACAGACAGGTCTCTAGGACGATAAATTCTAGACGAACATGAGAAACAAATCAAGGTACATAATATAGTACTAAAGGAAATGTGAAGTGGAATCAATAACCTCCAGATGTAGAATAATACGATAATCATGGAGGCAACAGACAAGTCCTCAACACTTAGGAAGTATATTGAGTGGTGCACACATGAGGTATGCACACTCATAATTAAATATACATGGTGGAACAAGAGTATTAAGGCTCAACATGAGTGTTTAAATAAGGTTGAGCAGTGGCTCTAGGAATAGGTTTCTACATTGCAGGTTTTTCAGGAATAGGTAGGATAAGTTAGATATTGAAGGAAAATACTACCAGACTCACCACAGTATTTCAAAAGGTACAATTCACAGATTGAATATTGGTTTATCCGGATTGGATAGCCAACATAAACCAGTGGCAACAACGAACTGAGTAGCAAAATAGAAGTATTTCCCCAATTTCATATTGGAATATAGCAGATGTTGTGGATATGAGAGAAGGATCCGATACAGAGATTGAACTAGATGAGGCACCTCTAGCAGAAGGCTCAGAAGGAGTACCACCAGCACGTAGAGCACCCTCTCCATAGAGAAATAAAGGAGATGTTCTATCCTCTCCACCTTCATCACACATATCCCAGATTGTGACAGCAGGGGCGTCATGAATCGACCAGTCCTGTGAGAACAAAGGAGTCGCGACACATGTTGTAAGGTCTGTCTAAGTGTGATGGGAAGGCTTCCAAACATTTTCATGTATGGTGGATAAGAATGGATTCATTTAATATGGACTAGCTGTAGATCGTTAGTAGATCTGGCCTGAAGTATCATTACCGAAGGAGATGACTTGATGAACATATACTGGCCTAGCACATGCAGTTAGAGACTGAAACCTCAAAGAGAAAATATGTTCAGAGATGAACTGTCTGTTATACAGCCATTAATACTCGCTTCCACAATAACTATTATCAGGAGTTATTATAGAAAGCAATTATGGAATTCAAGCATGACGGTAACATACAAGATATAAATTACTGAATTCCACACTGTACACCTCCGACAACACACCAAACCACCGCTTACTTTTGCCAAGCCACTTTTTACCCAATCACTTTGTGTTTTTTCAGAATTCTTAGACTTTGGAATTCAGCTATCCTTCGCAAGATAGTCTCTAGAAATCATAACAATGTCCCTCTTCGGTGCCCCAAAGGCCGGAGAAACCTCCAAAACTGCCAGAGTCAGGTCTTTCTCTCAGAGACTCGCAACCGCCATCCCCAGCATCCAGACGACAGGACTCGGATCTGTTGTCGACCTTACCAACGTCACAACTGTCACCTCTTCTGCCCCGGAGATGTCACTCACTCAGTCCATAGATTATGGCTCATTCCCCTTGGAAGTTGCCACTCAACAAACCACTATGGACTACGTCTCCTTTCCTTTTGGAGTCACCACTCAGCCCCCAATTTCATGGAGCCTGAGTAACCAGGAGATCGTCTCTCCCACCCACAACGACGAAGTCAAATCCGTGCATGAAGGCCATGCGAACGATGAAGATGACACCATGACGGAGGTTGGTACCAATGATGACTATCAGGAAGCAAGCTCGATTGTTTCATCCCCGCTCCTTTCCTTGGAAAGTACCCCTCGACAAAGACCTGCTGACATGTTCAACAAACCGGGCACCAGCATTGTCAAGAGACGATATCAAAATGAGGTGGGAGTCCCAGAGACCGTGAAAATTCAGAAATACGACAGACCCCCACGCAGTGAGGTACTTTCCGACCAGTCGGAAATGGAGACTTCAGATGAAGACGCGTAATCACCGACAGAGACTGCACAGCGAAGGTGCAATACGAGGTCCAAGACAACAAATGCAGTACGTTTGCTGAACACAGCCCGCAAGCAGAGGAGCCCATTCGTTATGGGAGAAGCTACCAAGTCTGTTGACACACAGGAGAAACTGATGGAAGCAGCCGGAGAAAACCGAGCAAGGATAGTATCCCAGCAAGAAAGTTTCAATCAGTTCAAGACCGTTGAGTGGCCAGCCTATGCCACAGTCTTTAACGAATCAATAAGCGCCAGCACCCAACACCTGAATACGCTTCAGGAAACGGTGAACGTCATCGCTACGGTATACATAAACACAGAAAGCATCGTTCAACGCATGAGGAAACAACCAATTGGCGAAATTGTTTTGACAAAGTTGGTCGATAGATTGTTTGAAATGTTCTCGGACAGGATTGCTCAGGAGGAGGAGAAGAAGGAAGCAGCGGCTCAGCAAGAAAAGATAAAGAGAAAGATAGGATGATAATCAGCGAGGACCAAGAGATGAGGAAGGCTCAACCCATCATTATCAACAACTCGGCGACAGACGTTCTGCAACAAATGGACCTTCAGAGGCCACTTTTGGAAGAATCGAAGTACGCACCTACAATTCCACCAGGGGTGACCCTTCCGGTAGGTGGTGTTGTTCCGGCAGTTACCATCTTCCCGGTTCTACCAGTCAAGGCGGTCCAATTACGGGGAAAAAAGGTACCAACTCTGGTTGCAGGACCCAGCAACAATATGGCTACACCGACAACCAAAAAGACAATCGGCAAGGCGGAAAAGGACAAGACCACAGCTACGACCCCTCCCCTTCAACCGAAGGCGATGAAAGTAGCTGAAAAGGAGAAACCCAGGAAACCAATATACGCAGAAAAGGCAGCGATATCAGCCAAGGGCCAAAACAAGAGCGAAGCCAAAAAAGACAAGGACGGTTTTCAACAAGTCATCAGGGGGAGGAAAGAGACCAAGCAAGAGGACAACAATCTGGCTCCCATCCTCAAAAATAAAAACACGCTGGAAAATAGGAGGATTATTTTCAAGAGGAACAATGGACTCCCAGTTTCCGAAAAGAAGGATGTTGAGATTGTATCGCAGATCAACATTGCACTTACTAAGGCTGGTATCCCCTTTCATATCAGGGTCACCGGAATCACCACAAACGTTCGAGGAACTATCACCATGATGGCCACCCCCAATGCATCCTCCGAGATGATCCTTAGGTTTAAGGACATTGTCGTCACGGCAGCCAGAAGGATCGACCCAGGGATCATTGACTTTGAGAAGAAAGAAACTTGGGAGAAGGTCAAGATGTACGGACTTAGCTTCGAGCAATACGCGACAAAAAAGTTGGGAGGCCTAGAAACACTCAGGCAGGAGATTCAGGCAGAAAACAAAGGAGTAGTTATCCCTCTTGCGATCAACTGATTGGGAAGACCGGCAGACATCAAGGAAATGAAGAAGTCGGAGAAGCAAGTATCGTCCATGGTCTTCATGATCACAGAAAAGAAGGCGGCACTGGGGTGTATTTATAAAGGATTGAGAGCAGCGAGTATCTGGTATCAGGTAGAGAGGTATTTTAGGGCTGGACCGGATTCCTTATGTGAAAAGTGCTGCGGGTGGGGACACTTTGAATCAAAATGCGGAAGACTTGGGATGAATAGGTGTTTGCTATGTACGGGCAACCATCTCACCAAGGACCACAAGTGCGACGTCGTCGGGTGCAAGGTCAAAGCAGAACAAAACTGCAATCACAATACTGACAAATGCGCAAATTACAAAGGAGCACACATAGCCAAGAGTGGACTGTGTCCCAAAAAACAAGCCGCGATGGAAGAGGTAATGAAAGAAAGAACGACTTGGGAGGAGCGAATCAGGGGTGGAAACAACCGACTCAAATCCCAACATGTTCGCGTAGAACAGGAAGACAAGGCTTTCTCCACTGCCGAGGTGGAAAACAAAGATGGCAATACCACCCCCATCAACGACAAGGGCAAGGGCAAAGAAGTTCGCTTTGAAACTCAAGAGACCACGGAGGTTCAAGTCGCAGCAACGCAACAAGAGCCAGAAAGCATCCCCAAGACCCAATGAAGATACTACAAGCAAATTGTAGGAGGTCAAAGGAGGTGACGTTGTTGGCTTTGGAAAAGGGAGTGGAAGTAGGGACTGATCTGGTGGTAATGCAAGAAGCGTATCAAGGAAGAGGAGGATTTCAAACCAGTCACCCAGGCTTCAGACTAATACGAGGAAACAGAACGATGACAGCAGTGAGAATTGACACCAAACTGCAAATAGATGACCTAGGTGACTTCGGAGGACAAGGAGATATACAAGTCTTCGAAGCCTCAGATATCAAGGTGGGAAAGGTGCGCATTGTAAATGTGTACGATCAGACCCGCCAAAAGGATGGAGAAAGGACATCGGAAAGGCCAGCCAGGGGGGCCGACTGGAACGACATGCTCACAGCAAGAAATGTGGTTGGGTGTGGAGACTTTAACGCGCATAGCCCAATGTGGGACTATTGGTACACGAGGAGGACCAATGCGAGCTTTCTCGACGGACTCATCACACGACATGATCTGGAAGTCATCAACGATAGACAAGCTACATATTTGGCTACCAGGGAAGATCAAAACGTTCAGTCAATTATCGATGTTACCTTGTGTAGGGGACAGCAACTAAGAGACATAATGGCTAGAACAATGACTCAAGATGAGGAAGATATGAACTCGGATCACAGGATAATCGAAGTGGAATGGAACCTCGGCAAGGACAACAAAACGAGTCAAATGGTCACAGGATGGAACTTGGATGCAATGCAAGAGGAGGACCTGAAACAAGCGAAGACTATGTGGAAGGAGTGGGGAGACGAAAGAGAAATCCTGTCCGACGAAAGCACCAAAGAAGAACTCGAAGGGGAAGTACTGGAAGTGAGGGTTCAGCTCACCAAAGTCCTGAATCAGAAAGCCAAGAAAACCAGAATCTGTGCGAGATCCAAAAGGTGGTGGAACTCCGAGATAGCTGAGAAAAGAAAAATCTTGGGAGGCCAAAAAAGAATGATGAGAAATGGCAGAACAGACCGAGTGGCAGTGAAGGTGGCCAGAAAGGACCTGAAGTCTACCATCAACAAAAGCAAAAAAGACAGCTGGAATACGTTTGTCCAAGAAGTGGAGGGCGACAAAGCATGGAAGGCCCTATATTACACCAAGGAACATGGCGAACTAATGGGCAAAGCACTGAGAAATCAATCTGGAGACTTAGTGACACCTTGGAACGACAAAGCGGAGCTCATAAAGCAAGTCGAATTTCCCAACCCCCTCCCAGGAATACAGTACGATGCCAAAGCAGAGGGTGGTAGAACCTATGAAACAATAAACGAGGATGAGGTCAGGGATGCTATATATACACAGTCAATGCAGAAAGCCTCCGGTCCAGACAGGTTAACGTTGAAGGCCATTCGAATGCTATGGGAGTGGGATAGCAGGAGAATATACCAAATCGTCCGAACATCGATACAACTAGGCTACCACCCAAGGGAATGGAAGTCAGTCATGGGAGTTGTGATATCCAAACCAGGAAAGCCAGACTATCATCTATCTAAGGCTTACCGGGTCATCGCGCTTGAAAATTGTTTAGGAAAGGTTGTCGAAAAAGTAGTCGCAAACAGAACATCAGAAGAGTGCGAAAGAAGAGAACTACTTCACGATGCCCAGTATGGGTGCAGAAGGAGAAGATCAGTGATCGATGCGGTGGGAGTGATGATGAGAAGAGTACAAGAGGTGTGGAAGAGGAAGAACATCGTGGCGGCATTGCTGATGGACGTGAACAGGGGCCTTCCCAAGTGTAGCAAAGGGCAACCTAATAAAGACGATGGAAGACATGGAGTTTGAAGCAGATGTGTGTCGATGGGTGGAAAGCTTCATGTCAGACAGATGGGCTATCATCAAGATGGATGGCCGAACAGGAGAAGAAATGGCAGTCGAAACAGGTGTTCCCAAGGGCTCACCAGTCTCTCCCATCCTCTTCATTATTTATATTTTGGGATTATTCAAAGCAGCACAGCATCAGATCCCAGATACAACAACATTATCTTTTGTGGACGACATGCATGGGTAGTGGAAGCAGAGACAGTGGCGGAATGCGCAAGTCAGATGCGAAGATGCACCAAATTAGCTATGAAATGGGCCGAGATGAATGCGGTCGAATTTGATATACCCAAAACAGCAGCGGTATTGTTTTCTCGAAAGCGACATCACCAGGGGAGTTAGGTGAAGCAGAAGGTCAAAGTCGACGAAAGCAACGAGATATCATTCAATACAGGACCAATGAGATGGCTGGGGGTTTGGCTAGATAAGAAGCTATCCCTCAAGCAGCATCACAATACGGTCAGGACAAAGGCAAAGAAGGTACAAGGAAGAGTCATATCGATTACGGGAAGACTCGGACTCAGACCAGACAACGCAAAGAAGGTTCACGTAGCCGCAGATCAGTCAGCGGCCCTGTATAGAGCTGAACCATGATGGGATGGACAACACGGAAGAGAACATGAACTGCAAACGCTCATCAACGAGTCAGCCAGAAGAATCACAGGCATGTTCAAATCCACACCGATGGTCCCCCTCATCAAGGAAGCGGGACTGAGACCGGCGATATCGATCCTCAACAACAGACGGAGACAGTTCGCCAAAAGATTATTGGAAATGCCAGATGCAAAAGGAGGAGCAGTGTTAATGAAAGGAGAAGGGGCCCTGGCAGCAAGACTAAGATGCTCAGTGGGAGTTAGTGGAAGGGTCGAGGGTAACACCTTACACGATGCTGACATCAAAGCCGACGTACAAGTGTTTATTCTGGACAAAAAACAAGCCCTAAAGGCTGCACATACAATGAGTGAGGGATTGATATTTTGGACAGACGGATCAAGGCTAGAGAATGAAAGAGTGGGTAGTACGGTCGTTTGAAAGGAAGGTGAAGAATGGAGACAAGAACGACACTACCTTGGAAAGAAAAAAGAAGTTTTCGATGCCGAAGTTTACACCATCGAGAGGGCAGCGAGGAAAGTATGCGAAATATCAGATACCAACGAAGTAGACACAGTAACCTTTTTCTCAGACTCAGTTTCAGCTATTTGAAGAATGCAGCATGCGGCCCCAGGTCTGGGACAGCTCATGGCCATTAAGACGATACAATGGAACAACAAACTCGTGGGAAGGGGCATCCGAGTAGAATATCGGTGGGTGCCATCGCACGAGGGAGTTGAAGGAAACGAAAAAGCAGACAAACAAACGAAATTAGCCACAGAGAATGGAAGTGATACGATGAAGCTTGTCAACAGATATAAAGGGTGGTCATTGGCAAAAGTACAAAGAAGAGTTACTGAAGCCAAGTGGACTGAAACAGAAAAATGGTGGAAGGCGAAGCATAACAGCAAGAGAGGGTACAGACTGAATAATAAGAGGAGGATGAGTACGCTGTTAGGTGGAACCAACAAGAGGATTGCGGGAAGGTATTTTCAGCTGAAGACGGGTCATGCTCTGATCAGCTCCTACCTAGAATGCATTGGAAAGAAATAAACTTCAAAGTGCTGGTGGTGTGAACATTCGAAGCAAACAACGGACCACTTATTTAAGTGGTGCAAAAAATGGAAAGTACAGCAGGACATCTTGTGGAAGAATTCAAAGAAAGAGGTGAAATGGAAGGATAGATACAAGGTGCCGATGTCGCAGGTGTTTTTGGAAGAGAAAGCGGAAGAATCGGTCATTCAATTTTTGAAGGATACCGATGTTGGCAGAGTTACAGAGGTGTAGTAGGGGAAGGGTTGTAAGGGTAGAGGAGGGTGGAAATTTGTATTATTGTTTTGATGTGTTGGTGGTTATGGGGAAAGGAGATTAGGAGGGTATGACTTTGTTTGGGGATACTGAAAGGGACACCTAACAGTTGAACTGGGATGTACCGGAAAAAAGGATTATTTAGTTGTCATGGCCCCTACGGGGCCGAATACAATATGATTCAAACAAAAAAACTGAATTCCACAAACTTAATGTTCAAGCCAACATCACTTAAGTGCCATTCCAAACGATACTGATGAGAAAGCTACCACCCCTCATTATTAAGCAACTTCACCTAATCAATCCAGCCGATACAACAGACAAAGAACTGTGGGGAATCATCATCAACACTAGGAACAATGTGGAAATATGATTGGCTACAGAGAAGAATTTTGGAATTATCGGTAAATCTCGAAATTGCAAAAGCCATGAATTCTTCAGCTGAGTGAGGAGTAAAGGTAAGCTCCATAAGCCAAGCTGTTCTGGAGCTGGATTCAAGAGACAACAATTCGCTCAACAGGAAACCCAGTATGGTCGAACCAGGGCAAGGGTAATACATCAAAACCAAACCCATTTAATATTCCTGATGATATGATCTTTGCCAAATATACTGAGGGAGTACCTAAAGAAGAACTCGCATGATAGAGAGCCATAAATAAGTTTCAATACTGCACGTTGCCCACGGATACTAACTGGAAACAGTACAACAATACAATGTCGTCGGATTGTGAAGACGATAAATGGAACCACTGACTTTGGACACTCAAAAATATACCCAAAAATTAAGATCGGAATATATTAGAAGGAAGAAGATGACATCAACGATTTTTCCTTTGAAGATGCAAAGGAGGAGACCTCGTATGGGAAAATACCGTCAGAGGAAGAGGAAGAGTAACAACAAGAGAATTCAGATGTTGCAGATAATTGGTGGGAACAACATGATAGTCCAGATTAATTTGTAATAACAATTTTGTGAAGAAATAGGAATTAGGTGGGAGAACACCTTTGTTATTGTTCAGTCCATAGCTTAAGGAATCCGGTAGGGATGAAACTACTAGCCTGTAGTATCGTCAAATTACAACAACAAAATGAAAAACTATGACTTCAATTGCAACAGCAGAATCAACCTTTATGATCACACTGAAGAATCCTACCAAGCCAGCTATCATAATCAGAATCTCTCAACATATTCACAAGTATGGACCCCATCCTTCTCAAATCAGAAGAGCCCTTAGAGGATTATTTCTGCTACCAACTATCAGCAGTATATCCATGAAAGATATATTGGATCCAGAGGACAGAGTATGATGGTGGTCTGGCAATCGACGATCCAGCATTCCGTGGCTTCTAGACCAGATACTAGTTTGATATGCATATCAGCTTGGACGACAAAGATCATTGCTATTGAGAACACAATTGCTCAGGCACACATATAAATATCGGAAGGGCTTTTGCAGCATTACCTACTATCTACAAAGAACCACAATATGAGTGGTAAATCCTAGTGTTAGTGACAAAGCGAATCGGTTCAAGTTGAACCTGATCGAGCAGAGGTTCGATGCGGATTCCATCTGAGGTTTGGTGAAGATTGGAGGTTCAACTCAAACTTTGAACCGAATTACAGGAAATGTATACGAAATGACATCAGTGCGTTCTTGTCGGATCGACAGAATGTTAGATTCCTCTTGTAGCGTATGAGGTTAGCTACATGATGAATAACAATTCGAATCGATTGGACAAGATGTCACTGACTTATTTTTGCTTCATGTTGTAGGGCAAAATAGAGGAGTTTGAGGGGGAAAAGTCTTGGTAAGGATCCCCTTCACTCAACCCAACCGGTTCGTCAATGGTACAAACTTCTCATGGTTTATTGGCAATACTAGTAAAACCTCTAACAACCTTTTGAGGTCAAGGTATTGTTGAAATGATGGCTACCAATCGAACACACTATCCCTCAGAGGAGGAATCCATTAGTAAAAAACAAAATACCTCTGACAACCTTGTCAACTATAAAGTCAACAAAGTTAATAAGATTTCAAAAATATGGATATGAGATCCGCCTGTCTATCGCTGATCTATGGACTACACCGATTGTACAGAACAAGTACAGCTACTTCGAGTACGAGCAATGCTTGATTTAGACTCGATATCTGTTATCATATCGTCTCTGTGTAGCAAAGTATTTAAGGTATTAGTGGTTATAAAGAACAACAGTATTATGTCAAACGACTTCAGTGGTAAGTCTGTATCCTTTCTCAATATGTATACTGTGTCCCTGATATTCGCTTTTGAAAAATATCGTACTCTGAAAACTTTCAAAGTAGTACAGGTGCATGTTTACTACGATATTCTGATACCTGTATGGTATCGGAAACAACATCAGGTACAGATAGCAATATATGGCCATCTGCATTTTATAGACTAAGTGCAGATATGTTACAATCATAGAAACATGCATCCAGACAGGGACATTATGTATGATGAAAAGGTTATCTTGCACAAAGATACAATAAACATCAGTACCTTATGCTTCACAGCAATGAGCATATTAACTGAAATGTTACCACCACAGTAACATATATTGATTTTACTATTTGACTCTCACGAAGCGTAGAAGTTATCCTTTTACAGCCCACATGAACTCAAAATTCACTAAACAGTTCCAGATGACCAAGTTGAAGTGGAGACTACATACCAGCTCCTTCGAGAAGAAGAACAGTTGCTTAAAGAATACATTGATAAAATGTTAAGAGAAAGAAAACTACAATAGTCCAAAGGACAAGCAGGAGTACTGATTTTATTTGTATCAAAAAATAATGGATGAGGTCTATGTCTTTGTGATGACTACTGCAGACTCAATAATGTGATGATCAATGACAAGATGGCATTACCACTGATGGATGAAATGCAGAGTCGAATAAAAGGAACAACCTTGGTTACAAAGTTGGACATGAAGTCAGGATATCAGTTGATTCAAATGGTCAATAAATATGAATGGAAAACGGCCTTTAGAAAGAAATTTAGATCATATGAATACTACATCATGCCATTCGGATTGACCAACGTACCAGCCACCCTTCAATCTTGGATGATTGGTATCCTACAGACATTCTTGAGAGGCACAGAGAACCATACGGTTTGTTACATCAATAACATCGGTATTGCTGACAAAGTATTTCACGAAATGTATCATGCATATGTAAGAAATATCCTTTACATACAATAAGAAAAAAAACATATGGTGGAAATCGGCAAGCATGAGTTCGATAACGAACAGGTCGAGTTGCTTGGATTTCTTGTCACTGGGGAAAGATTTATAATGGCTCCACACTGAAGAGAAGCTATCACAAGTTAGCCAATGTCCAAAAACCAAAAGGAAGTTGATGATATTATGGGCTTATGGAATTTCTATTGACAGTTCATCAAGAGATTCGCTGGTATCATTGCCCCAATTTCGGACACCCTCAAAGGCAATGGATGGAACTTCCAATTTGACAAGGAAGCTCAAGCAGTATACAATTAGGTATGTATCCTGATTGCGGCAGAACATAAACTGATATTACGATATAACGATGATGTCTGACTTGCTAAGATCGAAACACATGGCACAAGCTGTGCAATGGGAGCGGTCCTCATGCAGAGGTTCGAGGACAGTACAATATATCTAGTTAACTTCATATCGAAGCAGTTTTTATCTGCCAAGCATAATTATCAGAAATACGATAATGAAATGCTCGCTATCGTATACATGATGAATCTATGGGGCTGTCACTTGCAGGAAGCAATGAATACAACCACAGTTTCTTCCGATCATATGAGCCTCTGATACTTCAGAGATACACAGCAGCTCAATCGGAGAAAAGCAAGATAGTCAGAAATATCTCAAGAATATAACGTGAAATTGATTGTTGAAAGGGAGCAGAAAATGGAAAATATGATGCGTTGTCAAGGTGCTTGGAGTTCGTCCTGAAAGGGGGGTATAAAACTTCGGCAACCTTGTTAGGACTAGATCATTGGTTTGAGATTGAAGCAATAGAAATTGATGACGAAGATTTGGAAGAAATCTCTTTGGCAGGATTATTGGTAAACCTGTTGATGGGTTCAGTGAAGGAAAGGTTCCAGAAGGAAATAGGTCAGGATGAGGAGTATTGGAAGATCCTACTGAAGGGACAGAATAAGGAACAGAACATGGATGAAAGGTTTGGTATAGATACAGAAGGAATAATGTATGGGAATGGAAGATTATATGTGCCTGAGAGATTTCAGAAGGAGATTCTTCATTGTGAACACGATTAACGCATTGCTGGACATTTTGGAAGATACCACAGGCTTGAACTGATTACAAGAAATTATTTCAGGCCAAGGCTGGAGGATGACATACAAGACTACTGCAACAAGTACAACTATTGTAAACGGACAAAGATACCACAATACGCAAAGCATGGGCTACTTCACCTACACAATCTACTATAGTTATCAATGACTTGTATATCGGATGACTATATCACCGACTTACCTGAGTCAAACGGTAATAAGATCATCATGGGTGTAGTCGACAGATTTACCAAAATAGTACACTTTATCCCAACAGACAAACGAGAATTATCTATGGTAAGTATACTATTCCTCAATAACATATGGAAATAACATGGTATACTATTAGACATAGTGTCAGATTGCGATCCAGTCTTTACCAGAATTTTCCTGGCCAACTTGTATCGTTTCATTGGGATCAAAAGTTCAATGTTAACTACCTTTCACCCACAAACCGACTGGCAGTGGAGTACCTCAATCAGACCATTGAATATTACTTGTGTATGAACTGTAATTACTAACAGAGCAATGGAAGTGAGATGTTACCCATGGCTGAGTATTCATACAACAAGTTGAAACAAGCAGCTACCTAGATAACACCTTTTACACTAATTGCAGCTACACGGTATACACCAACTGGCCAATGGAAGTACAGTTCCACAACCCCGGCTTGGAATAATAAGCTCATCACATGATTGATGTCTACAAGCAGTTAGAGGAACAATTAGAAGTATCTCTAGAAAAGATAGGAAAATACTGTGATCGGAAGTGACAACCACCTCCTCTGAACATGTAGGAGATCAAGTCATACTTGACAGAAGAAATATGTGAACATATCAACAATATCACAAGCTCAATGACAAACTGTTTGGACCATTCAACATCTCGAACATTGGTGGAAATAAACAATAGTGTCATCTAGAGTTATCCATATCATGCACGGTACCACTCACCTAGGGTTGGCAATGAAGCGGATCTGTTCGTGATAAATGGAACTGAGCCAGGGTTCGAAACTGATTCGATCTGAGATTTGAAAACACTTCGAGGTTCATTCAAACTTCGAATCAAATCTTACAACTGCGTATGCAAATATGTCCGATTGGCCTGTTTTTAGTTCAACTTGTAGCGCGTTAGATTGGCTACAACAGCATCTAAAGATGAGCCCAATCAGACAGACACTCACTTACGAATTGTCATTCGCGGTTTTTGGCCAAAATGGTGGGATTTGAGGGGAATGACTTGGTAAGGATCAGCTTCGCTCAAACCGAACCGGTTCGTCAATAGTATGAACTTTCAACCCTTCATTGCCAACACTACTCGCACTATCTATATGGCTATTCTTGAACCTTATTGATGAGACGCCTGTGAGAGAGAGGTACCCCTGATAGAGTCCGACGATAGCATATAGATTCTAGAGTTCATTGCGACTTGAGAACTGATGGAAAATGATCATTGCAAGCATGATTTCTTGTTCAAGTAGTCCGAATTCTTTCACAAAGATAATACATGGGAATTCTCGGAACACCTCATCAATGTTGCACCCAATGTTATCAACAAATATTGCAAAACAAGTCCAGTAATAGAGAAAGACAAACGATGGAAACCCACAACCAAACCTAAGTAAGAAAGAGACAGAACTCATTGCATTTGTTAAACTCATATCATCCTGAATTAGATAGAGGCCATTTTAATCTTTACACTTTTATTTGTTACGAATATTCATATATATATACGCATACTATATATCAGCACTGCCTGAGTGGAATCCATTGCTTTACTCACTTCTTACAATTGTGATTCTATTGTAATCACCTTAACAGCAAAAGGAGATATTGTTAGGGATTTTCTATTAGCAGGTATATGAGGTATAGTGTGATTGCTGGACTCATGGATGGCACCTCGCAGAGGTTAGCTGACATCACACAGATGAGAGTCTATCCACTCAGTACTGCAGGTCAATTAGGACCATACTGGCCAGTAATGTGTCCCGACAAAGCGAGATGATCAACTTGAGGGGGGATAGTACACCTTCTTGGTTGGACAGCCATAGTCTCTTTGCAATTAGCAGGTAGAAGTATCGTTCCAAACACTCAGGATGATATGCTACTGTAAGCCTCTGCTCTCGATAGTCAGCAATATTATGTTTCTGATACAGGATCACTTCACTGCAGGAACTTTCGGCTCATCTCTATATGACTCATCCAATCAGAATTACTGACATTGGCTTGACTTATTTGGAACAGCAGGTTAAAGACCAGTACACCAGAAATCCTCTCATTAAAGCAGATGATAGGGTTCTATATGCGAGACTTCACTATGATTGGATTGAAATACTGAAAGCCTGTATTTTAACTGCATCACGGTAGTTGCAGCTACCTGTGATAAACATGTATCTCTGCCAACTTCTTATAACAGATATTCAGGCTGACAGGAGTGCAACTCCATTGAGAATATAAGATGCAATTGTGGTATGGTATGTAATATGATATCAATTGGTTTCTGATGTAGATACATGGATGCAAACATATGTTTGTAACCCACGATCCGACTTATCATCAAGCAAAGAAATCCATGACCAGGTAATGATTTGATGAACACATCAGCTATACTACTGAAATCCTGTTTTCTGCACCGATCCACAACAGTTCCAGAAGAAGGCCAAATGAAGAACTGCAACATGGCAAGTTCTGGACACATGAGGATAATGTTAGGGATGCCTCATACAATTTCGAAGTGCCGATAGTCAAAAGGAAGAATGGCGCAGTCATTCGCAATTGAGTAACCAGCCTAATGATCGGTGATCTTAGCTGTTGCCAATAAATGCTGAAGTCATGGTAGTAGGTGAGAGCGGATGAGCAGCCCCGCTGCTATAACAAAATGTACCTTTGCTTCCAAAGAAAGAACGGAAAGCTCTAGCAGCAATTCACTGTCGGAATACACCACTGGACAAGACCCTAAAATATTATTAAGTTTTCAACTCTCTTAAAAACCAATAGTTCTTTATGAATTTTCGGGATCTCGATATTGTTATACTATACACTCACTTCCTCTACGAATGCTATTCAACTGGCACAAATATTAGCAGGGCAGCTGCCCTTCTCTAGGCTTACAATATTGTCAATGAATACTTTGCCTCATATGATACTAGCCAACTGCCCTCCAAGTATGATGAAGATGACTTGGAAGATTATCTCCAAAATACCTACGACCCTCAAGGAATAGACAGCTGTACTTTTACATTCCAGCTAAGTACCCCCATAGCAACAATACCACTCATCAGCAGGACCACTATCATACATCCATTTGAGATCAATGATTGATATTGTGTCCTGGTAATTAAACAAGGGAGCTAATAAATCACACAAATTGCCATGCTAACATATAACATTGTGTTCGCCTTAACACAAGTTTATCATCCAGAATCTATACCTCCCAACACATCCCATAATCTGATGGCAATTACTGACAATCAGAGCTGAGTAATACTCAAACATTCAATACATACCATTGAGTTTGGTATTTTTCAGGAGTAACCATTCCTAACCAATGAAGAAATAGCCTTGGTAATTGTCTTTACAACTCACAGAATTGCCAGGACTAAGAATATTGATTTTTCAGAGGTTAATGAATCATGACAGAATACGGAAGAGCAATATGGATTCAAAGTTCTATAGTATGCACATGAGAAGATGGCCACCACATACATATATGAGTTCAACAATATTCTTCAGTGCTTAGTCGACTCTACAAATGGATACAATCTTACTTCAACTTGATTCGATTGTGAACAATTGGTAAAGGCAGAACTATAGTCAGTTCGCTTTTCATCTACAATAGTTGTTCATATTATGCTGACAAATTCTCAATCATTTGAAATTTCCTGAAAGATTACTGTTAGATTTAAGAACTTAAAGCCCATGAGAAGTTATATGATATGTGTTACACATATGTTTCCTCTTTATTAATTTTCGAGATTGATATAACAATTCTAGATATTGCTTCAGCATTTCATACTGAAGGGATACTTTATTTCCTTCACATTCAATTTTATGAATGAGTCTGAAACAGGGGAGTGGTGGCCCTGGGCCAGTACAATTGAATTTGTAAGACTGTCATACCAACTCTCATTGTGCTATCAGTAACGGAACTGCAATTGGAACTAGAATAGTATGTACAGATGGAGGACAATGTTCCAAACAGATACATGAAGCCATCATCGCAGCCTCAATTCTCTCAGGATAATATTATTTGTAAGTCTAAATTGTTCCATCTACTATATATATTTTACTGACAACTCAAGAATTATATCTCAGGTATATGGAGCGATGGAATTGCTTGCCAGGAAAGTTACATGACAGAGTGAGGATTGGGATCAAGAATAATTCAAACTGCCAGATCGTTCGCTTGCCAACTCAGCCAATTACAGCTCCACCACCAGTGTCTGCTTACCACCTAGTCAACAATAACTGTTTTCTTCTGGTTGACTGTGATATGGAGGAGGAGTCATTGCTCCAATATATTGCTGCAATACCAGTGGCGAATGATGTTTGTAATATTAAAGACAATCTGGATATTGAAAACAATATTTTCAATATGTGCATGATGGTGGAAATCAATTCCAAGATGGTAATTGATCTGATGATATTCATGACTCAGATTGCCATATCAGAAACGGTGATGATTGTGAAGTGTTTATGGAGCAATGTTCGAAGTTGTACTCTCAATCAAGCCGATTGGATAGTACATTACATAGAGCAAAGGCAATGTAATGCAAGTTATAATTCTCTGTTTCATATCAATTGGCGATTATGTTCAGCCTGCTTCAACTGAATTCATATTATAATAGTTTGTGACATTATTGGCAAGGCAATGTGAGGTGTTGCAGCTGCAACTGGAACTGCAGTTGTAAGTAATAATCTGATAATACCCACCTAGATAAGGTTCCAGTTGTGATTGGAATACTGAGAGCATTTGTTGTCTACCTACACAGCAAACAAAACTAGGATCTTTTGTTGATGTGTATGTTAGTGTCAATAGAACCTTAATACATTTGATTGAAGTCTGCTCTGTTGGATGCATGCAGTTAAATACCTAGAACTATTGTTTAAGCATAATTGGCAATCTTTATCAATGAATTGTATTGCACAGGTATACATCTGTGTAGGTAACACTTTATAATTTAATGGGATCACAAGCAATACACTTAATATATCAAATACTCGGCAATCATTATTAACGTAAATAAACAAATACACTTTCTTCTGACTTACAGTTACTATCTGCTAAGTGGATATCATCTGAGTGTTAATACTGTGTTGGAGGTTGCTGTCTTGACTGGCAGCTACTGAATGTTTGGTTCTCAGAATTCAAGAATCAGTACCATGCTTATAAAGAAATCAATCCTAAAAGTATAACTTGTAACTTTTTAACAATCACTGAAGTCAGTATCAATAGAGTGTCAATATCTTTTTAATTGCTGCTCTGTTGGCTACCTGTAGCAGAATACTTAGCCAATGAAGTAATGCATAATTGCCTTCCTTTATAGAACAATTGAAACACGTATTCCGTTATATGGATGGGTATGCGTAGATACGGTTTCAAATGGAATAAGTGATGAAGAAGATGATATCAATAGTAGAGTAATGTAAGTTAGATAATCGCTATTGTGCAAAAATTACTTTGTGAGAAGTTTATATATAGAGTGCGTTTACCCAGCATTAGAGGCCAAGTGTGCCTGTGAGACCAAGTGTACTTACAAGGCCAAGCACACTTATAAGGCCAAGTATACTTACGAGGTGAAGAGTACCTGGTACCGCCATTACATCATAGCCCTCTTTATTCACAGACCTCCTGGGCTGCAATATATATATACATAAAGAAAGACAAGATACGGTGCATACCTCTTCGTACATCTGCATAAGTCTCGTATCTGTTAGTGCTATCACAGGAGATTCAGCGCATAGAGAGATTTACCTACAGTAGTAGGTGGTACAACCAGTGCCGATGCCATTTATACTGGGCCGAATCCATACGAAGAGTATAAAGAGAGAAACAAAACCAAGGAACTATGTCGTTTGCCCCCAATCCTTCCAATGCTGCATAACTCCCAAATTCCCCATAGCTCGAAAATCCTCTGTAGCTTCCAAATCCTGTGTAGATCTGACCTAAAATTGATTATGACTGTGGCTTAGTTGGATGCTCCCAATGAAACTCATCGACTAGTTCATGAGCATGTTCGAGGTTCTTTGCCAGCTCTCAGCTGGTGCCTAGGTAGTATTAACCGGACGACTGAGCAAGGTATGGGAGCTTTCCGTTGTGTTGACTGGAATGAACAATCTGATCGAACTTCCATTGGTCCATATCTTCAACAATTATCGGTTGTGATTCTGATGGTGGCTAGCCGATAGCAGGTGGCAAGAAATTATCAACCAGGAAGATGTAGAATACATTGTGTATACGTATCGTCTTTGACATGTATAATTTGTAAGGATTGTTATCGATAATCTTACTCAGCGTATATGGTGATACTCACTTGTATTGCAACTTCTTGGATGTTCTGATCGTCTTCATATTTCGAGTTGAAAGCCAGACTTTATCTCCGACTTCCAACATCATTTCTTTACTGCCAGCATACTTCATTTGGTGGGCTTTGGCTTCCAACAGGTTCTTTCTCAGGATACAGTGCGTCTCCACAATAGCAGTAGGAATGGAATCCACTTGGATGTCTGACTTCAACAGGGCTAAGTTCTTGGGTACCTTGAACTGCATTCTCGGGTGATAGTTTTATTTGGCCCTGAAAGGAGTCATCCTTGTCGAAGCATGCACTGTATTGTTGAAGGCCAATCCTACCAATGGTAAGAGCTCCATCCAGTTATTCTGCTGATAGTTATACAAGGTACCAGGGTACCACTCCATTGTCTCATTTTGCCGTTCCATTGGGCCATCAGTCTGCAGATGGAATGCGATTGACAGTCAAAAATCTATACTCATATGTCTGCAGATACTGGTCCAGAATCGGTTTGTGAATTGGTTACTCTGATCAGTGATGAAGTTGTTAGGAATGGCAAGTTTGCAGATCTCATACTCGAAGAAGAGCCTGGCCAAATCTGGTGAGTCGATATCCTTTCTGCAGGTCAGATAGGTAGTCTTCTTTATCAGCCGATCAACGATGACAAGGATCTCTCTATATTCAGACGCGGTCGATTCTGTCAAATCTGTGATGAGGTCCATGATGACACCTTCGCAGAGTCGTGATGGTGATTGCATTGGAATGTTGATTCCATGGTGGACATGCCGTAGAGCCTTGATTCAATGACATTGTAGCCACTGATGTACTTTCTTATATGTGAGTCCATTACAGGCCAATAGAAATTCTTCGAGACTGACTCTGTAGTATTAAGAGCTGCAAAGTGACTGGACTCAGAGTTGTCATGAAAGTGTAATGGCAGCCGGCCTTTGGCCGGGTAGCGACGCATTATATATTCAGCTTGTGCAAGTGCTCTTATACGCCATCGATAACCTTGCCTATTGAGCCCACCTATCTTATTCTCGAATCCATATGTGCAACCGTATATACACTTATATCTATACGTATGAGGATGTACGCCTTTACACAGTTATCGATGTTTAATAATTGGATACGTTTTGCTCATGGTATTTCATGAATTACCCCTTTTCCACGCGTTACTACTCGCTACCTATCATCGAGAAGTCATGTTATTACACGCAGTGTACCCTCGAGAAATTCTACAAATCGATGAGAGATATGCTCGAGATATCCTACAGGTCTCATTATCCCTTTTTCTTGACGCATCGATACACGCGCCAGACCATCAAGCCAGACCATCAAGCTCAAAGTGAAGGCGAAAAGATGGAAGGAAGTCGAAGACGACATAAGACCCAAAGATGAAATAAGACACAAAGACGAAGTAAGACAAAAGACAACCATCTCGGTTCAGAGTTTTGAGAATCATTATGGTTCTGAGGCTGCTCATGCGACTCGGACTATCACTACCACACGAACCGGCATTCATCTACACCCGAGCCTGATGGGCAAGTGGTAATGTCTGCTAAGGAGAGTCGAAGAATGAAGGGCAAGGTCGAAGGGCAAAAGTCGAAGGGTAACCAAAAGTCGAAGGATGAAGCGAAGAGTAGTTGATGACCCACGATCTGGATTTCAAGCGGATGCGATCACGATCATCTTTTGCACGGAAGTGTCCCTTATCAATTTGCACTAAAGTGCAACTCATTATTTGCTTGGAAGTGTACCTGAATCGGAATACCAAGTGCACTTGACGATTACCTTCCTCCAAACTGAGCGGAAGCTCTGAAGCGTACCTACGACACATTCGTCTTCACAAACAAAGCTGCAAGCTCACTTACGGAGCGTCAGTATTGCACGGAAGTGCACTTCTAGAAAACGACTACCGAGGGCACAAGCTTTGCGAGAGCTAAGCGTACTTGATTGATTACATTGTAAGTTCAATCTTCTCATAGATGCTCACAAGTTAGATAATCGACGAACTACATACGATCGATGATGAGAGCGAATGACGTTGACAATTCGATCCTGAACCACAGAAGCTACAGATGCATGGGCTTGGATATGGACATGGAGCTTGGTGCTGCCGAGCTACTTTGGAGATATGGAGATCTGAAGGTTATAGGGGCCAATTGGACGTTTCCTTCTCTTCTCTTCTTATTGGATTTCGGCCCAGTACAAATGGCATCAGTATGGATTTTACAACCTACCACTGGAGGTGGACTTTTTTCGTGTACCGGATCCACCGAAAGGTTACCCTCGAGCGGTACCGATCGGCAGCGGAATTTAAGTGGCCAGACGAGGGCGTACGAGCTTGGATTGTTTCTTCTCTTCATGTACAGGAATGCAGCCCAGGATATCTGCTGATAATGAGGGGAATGATATAATGATGGCGGCCTATGGCCGGGTAACCACCCAATATATAGTCAGCTTGTGTGAGTGTTCTTTCACGGCATTGTTAACTTTACCTATTGAACCCACCTATCTTATTCTCGAATCCACGTGTGTAACTGTATCTACACTCATATCTATACGTACAAGGATGTGTGCCTTTACAGAAAGAGACTTATCACTCTGCCGCACAGCGTTTCGTCTGAATGGATATATATCCTCCCCTCGCAGGTTAGAGCTCCAGCGATGACACTCTATTGGTTTATGTCTTCGGCTTCGACCTCAGCTTTGGCTTTGGTTTTGAGCTTTGGCTGTATCCATTGAGTTATGAACTAGCTTACCCAAGACGTCGATCGTCATTTGTTAGTAGGCTGAGTATTCTTCATTACTGCTAGGAGATCATTATTGGGTTTGACTGCCAGGATGAACAAAAGCCATCCGACAGGCTTTTCCTAGCCGATCTCATAATCTGACTGTCTTGACAGGCCATTGGCTGGGTTTATGTACCTTGTAAGTGCTTGTTTGTGAAGTTCTATATCGATAAGATCTCAGTCCAGTATGCTTGTCTCCATCAGAGTACCTTTGACATCATGAAATACCGAAGATTGTTGTGGTCACACTGCAACAAAACTATGTGGTGGGTATCTTTAGGACAGTATCACCAATGCTTGAAAGTCTCAACAATAGTGATAAGTCCCCGATCACACATTTTATAATTTTGCTCACCCAGAGAATACTTTCTGGAGTCAACATTGGCTGGCCGAAGGGTTCCGAAGTGATCCTACTGGTTCAGGATACCTGCAATTGCAACGCCACTTGCATCCGTCTGGAGGATGATCGGCTTGGCTGGGTCATCTATTTTCAGATTCCTTTAGACTTCTTTAACAAATTCGATATGGGTGCTATTAACTGGGAATATTTTCGGATTAACCTCTAATGGAAGTTCGTGGATCCAAATAGAATCTGCACAACCCACACTGATTCAGGAGTCAGCCAAACTTCGATGACAGATATACGGTCTGTTTCCATGCTGATACCTTTGGTATGGATTTTGAAGCCGAGGAAGTTGACATCGAAAGTTCCAAATTCATACTTCTCTGCCTTGCAATAGGGGCCGAATTCCTTCTGCTATTGCAGTACTTTCCACATACTGGTCATGCTCCTTCTCATCGGTAGAGTAGATCATGATGTTGTGGAGGTAATACATGGCAAATATATTAATATAAGTTCACAGGCAATTGTTGAAGTAAGCCTGTAAAGTAGAGAGTGTATACGACAGGTCAAATGACATGACCATGTACTCGAACCGACCATATCTGGTTTGGAATGCCCTCTTGTGCTCATCACCTTACTTAATGAGAATTTGGTGATAGGCTCCATGTAGTTCAGCTTTCATAAATATTCTGGTACTGCCAACATGCTCCAGCATCTCTGAGATCAATGGAAGTGCATACCGATTCTTGATTGTGTCCACATTCAGAACAGGATAGTCCACAAAGAGTGTCAAGCTACCGTCATTCTTCTGTGCAAAACGTATCACCGCTGCCTCCTGTGATGATGACCAAAAGATGAAACTATTGGCCATGTTTGTCTCGATGTAGGCTTCTAGATATATATACCTCAGCCTACAACAAGTATTTGATACACCCATATGATAACCTGTATCTGGATTCCAGGTCAATCCCATGGTCAATTGACTGGTGCGGTAGCAGTATCTCTGCGTTGTCCTTACTAAAGACCTCAACATATTCCTGATCTGTATCAGGGATTTGTCTGCCATTATCTGTGGATACCATTTCAGGTGCCGAGCATCCATCTGTACTCTTCTTATTTGTACTCATAATCTTGAAATGGAAGCGAAGGCTAGAATGCAGGAGCCCTTGTCATAACGAGTTATACTTGATGGAAACTACTGTCATCTAGTACTCTCTTCATGACTGGGCGAGTCAGTAGCAGTCATTCAAGCACCGTCAATGTATAACTCTTCTGCTACAACTACTGCCATTGGTCCCTGCTTATCCATCCACCATCAGAGATTCTTATCTGAGATCCCACTCGATGATGATGTTCCAAGCAATCCGGTGCACTATCCAACCTGCAGGGTGAATTCCTTGTCAACCTCATCACTATCAAGAAGGTTGTAAATTGCAGTTGCTCCAAGAAAGCAAATGTCTGGAGGTTTACTATCGCTCCCAAGAGATGTTCCATTGGAATCCAGGTATAGGATTCCATCGTGATTCCCATTCAGAGTGGTAGCCTGCAATCCACTAGGGGTTCACAAGACTAGAAGTTGAGCAGCTTTGCAGTCGATATCTGGGTTTGGAGCCTTGAACTAAGGTAATCCCAAAATCAAATCATATGCCCTCATGGGTACAATTAAAACATCCGATTTGTTAACTGGTGTCAAGCTTTCGAAATACTGAACCGAGAGCCTTGTCTTTCACACTGTCTTGCAGATATCATCTTACTGCGGTCGAAGCTCATGGTTGGGATAAATACTGGTTGGTTCAGTATTCTGAGAGGGTTTCGCAAGTTGGGTGTCCTGGAGATACTCATGGCTTCGCAGTCAATGAGAGCTCATATGAGATGCATTTGTCCGTGATCATCTCGAACAAGCACTTTGGGTATGATATGTACCGTATCAGGCCACTTAGTACCACACAGATACCGACTCAACATGTGAGCCCTTGGGCTCTTCAAAATGACTCTTGCTTTGAATGATATTCGGTGAGCCTGCACTCCATCCAACGTTACAATGAGCTCCTGTACTCCCAACCTCTTCAACTCCAGCTCCACCTTATCCACCTTCTCTCACCAAGCCAGGTATCGGAAGATGTAAACTAGTTGTTTGACTACTGAATATCGAACGACCATTGTCATTGGACTTGGTCGCCACTGCCAATAGAACCATCTGAGCAGCTGCTACCAGTGTTCAATTCGTCTGAATAGTTAGCCAGACTGTATCATAGACATCATTGTGTCAAGTGACTGCCATTGCAGCAGATGTACTTCATATTGGTGAGGCAGTTATCGAGAAATCTCGGTCGAGATCCATAGTGCGGGAGGAAATTCGCTAGATCTACTGCTGTTGCCACCGTCACCGGTAGTTATGAGTTCGGACATTATCTCAGCAAGCTCCGATGTCGACGGTCAGAAATATTGGGTTCTGTTGATTCATTTAGTCTAGTTGTGGAACGATACTATACTCCCACAGGAACTGTCTGTAGGCTGCTTCTTGTAATGTTGTTGTTGTCCGGTCATCCTTTCCAGTCCTGTTTCGAACTCTGCAGCTGCTGCTCAGTTGAATAGTTCGCGAATGCTTCTGAACCTGCAGTTTGTTGTCAACGGTTTAACTCCTGCTCGTATTTCAGGCTTCATACCTATCAAGGTAATTTCGTATAACCTCTTAATATCCTGTACTTTGTCCCATTTGGCTTCCCACCATAAGGTACGGAGCCTGTAGGCCCATATACACACTTATTTCTCCTGGTCATGTATCCCCTGGCGTAACTGTCGGTATGCAGGATAGCTGTGTTCAACTTGCAGTCAGGGTCGCCATATATGATTTGGAGTTGTTCAACAAAGAGGTTGAAACTGTTTATAGCAGAGTGGTTCAAATTCTGCATGTAGTCGGGGTTGCTGTATGTTTTTTGGAGTTTCTGAATGAAGAAGTTGAAATAGTTTATGGCAGGGTGGTTCGAATTACATATCTTTTGACCCCAAGTAACTGGATGCTGTATATTCATTTTTTGTTGCAAAGAATTCTTATGACCGCTCCAGCTGCCTAGCACATTCGAGGTATACTTGACTTGATTCGGAGTACCGTTCAGATATGTTGTTGGTGTGAGTTGAAGTTCCCTCAGAGGACACTAATGACTTCATCAAATTGGAAATTGCCCCCATAGTTTCGCTTCGATTTGGCTATCTTGATTATTCTGAATTTTCCGCATTTCAGCTCCGTGGTCGGATTCCTAGCAGCCTCGCATTTCCGAGCTGTATCTCTATCCTGAATCCATTCTGCTCATTGGGTAGCACTTGCGTAGTGCTCAGTATGTTGTTCGGCTGGCATTTCTGGTTGTTGTTTCAAAAGGATATTCAGTATCAATCAGTTCTGAGTGGCTATGTAGCACTTATCATCTTTAGTGATTATCAATGAGAAGCCATCATCATCGTCATGGTCATCATTTCTGACATGTATCTTTTCTATATCAGAATTAAGATTACAGTCATCGAGATTCAGATTTCCGTCATTTGTATTACGATTATCATCACTGGCATCGTGATTGCCACCATCGACATCATACTTATCATCGATTGTGGTGTCATCTTTGACTAGGGGTCATTGACTGCTTGTCAGCAATATCAATGCAGTTTCCTCGATCTTACAATTGTCAATAGCATGCAATTGATGTTCAATCGACTTCTTTGGAGATATTGATTTGGAATTCTGTCCAATTGACTAATCGTTTGTGTTGTGTGTGTGGTAAAGTATCAAAAAAAGTCAACGAATTACGAAATCCCATGAGCCAAACATTTCTGGTAACCAATAAGCAAGTCCAATATATGGACGTATACTCATGGATGAATGGGTATGCATAGATACTATTGCAAACAGAATAAGTGATAAAGAGAATCATATCAATTGTAGAGTAATGTAAGTAAGATAATCACTTTCATATACAAAGCACTTTGCGAGATGATTATTTGTCATCAGATGTAAAGACATACGTCCTTATATAGATGGATACGTGTAGATACAGTTGCAAATGGGAATAAATGATTAAGATGATGTCAATTGTAAAGTAAGGTAGTAAGATAATCGCTAGCATATCAAAAGCACTTCGCAAGGTAACTATTAATGAAGGACGCTGACGCACCCTCGGATGCCAAGTGTGCCTGTGATCAAAGTGTACTTATAGAGCCAAGTGCACATACGAGGTCAAGTGCACCTGACACCACCATTATATCATCCTCTTCTTTATCCGCAGACCTACTGGACTGCAACAAATATATACATAAAGAAAGATAAGATAAGATACATATGCCTTCATACATCTGCATAAGTCCCACGACTGACAGGTGCCAATGCGGCAGCCTCACGGCGCATTTGGTTCACGGAGTAACATCGGGAAAACATCCATATACCCAGACGCATTAGTCACGCCCTGATGTGGGTTGTACGCCTTGAGTACCTGGAATATCAGTACGTCGAGTAATATATAAGTCTGCGACAATGTGATGTAAGGTACTGCAAAAGCAACTCTTGGCGCTAGGTATTCACACGGTCACATATCATTCTGCACAGTATCTTGGGACACTTAATATACTGTGATCTTTGTCTGACCGTTCCAATTGCATGGTGATCAGCTAGCCGAGAGCCAGCCCTGATCGATCATCTCCCACCAGCAGAGAGCCAGCCCTGCTCGATCCTGTCCAGGCATTTCAGACCCAGTGTAATGGCGGTACCAGATGCACTTGGCTTGTTAGTACACTGTTTCTTGTAAGTACATTTGGCTTGTGAGCGCACTTGGCCTCGTGAGTGTACTTGGCCTCATAGGTTCACTTAGCTTGTACTTGGTTCCGTATGTGCACTTGGCCTCGTATGTGCACAGGGCTCACACTTGGCCTCATAAGTTCACTTAGCCTTATGAGTGCACTTGGCCTCATAAGTGCACTTGGCCTCATAAGTGCACTTGGCCTCGTAAGTATACTTGGCCTCATAAGTACACTTGGCCTTGTAAGTGCACTTGGCGTTGTAAGTGCACTTGGCCTTGTAAGTGCACTTGGCCTTGTAAGTGTACTTGGCAGTCGAGGCCAGGTAAGTGTCCTTTATATATAGTCTGACCCTTTTCCCCCCTTACTTTCAACCGTATTTGCCCTCTAAGTTCTAAGTTCTCAGTGCAACTCTATGATTCTTCCTTTCTCTCTCTCACAGTCACTCTCTTTATTTGCAATACTAACAGATGTACAGACAATTTTAACAGAGGTAATCAGCCAATCTTTATCGATCTTCTCCAGCCAGCCGAAAGCCAGTCTGTCTCGATCGCGTCCAGCCAGCTAAGAGGCAGCCCAAAGCCCACACGGCTCGATCGCGTCTAGTCAGTCGACAGCCAGCTGACGACCAGCCTGACTCGATCGTATCCAGCCAGCCCAGAGCCAGCACAGCTCAATCGCGTCTAGCTGGCTCAGGGCCAGCACAGCTCAATCGCGTCCAGCCAGCCCAGAGCCAGCACAGCTCAATTGCGTCTAGCTGGCTCAGGGCCAGCACAGCTCAATCACGTCCAGCCTGATGTGAGCCAGCCAATCTCAATCGTCTCCTGCCAGTTGAGCCAGACTAGCCCAACCGTTTGCACTCAGCCTCTATCGATCTTCTCTCCCCGTGTACTAGCTCCATGTACTTTTCCAAGTGCTGCCCTAAGTGCATCCAATATCTATCATGATTTTTTGTATATAGTTGGCAATAAATTTGTGAATCAATTGCGACTTTAAGTAATCAATTGACTGCCTTGGTAAATCAAGGTTGTGATCGGGAAACAAGGCTGCGACCGGAAATCAAGGCTGCGACTGTACAGTGTGCTGTGTCTGGAAATAAATACTCCCCCTGTAAGTGTATACGGATGCAAATGCTGTGTCTATAAGTGCGTCCGAATGCAAATGCTGCGTCTGAAGTGCCAGGGTAGTACCAGGGTACGACAAGGCTCAAGAGGTCTCATCTGACGCATTGTATACGCTCTAGGAGTTCTGGCGTCTAAGTTGCGACTTGGTTTATTTTCCGATGAATCCACCACCAGTGGTTGATGGTAACACTCGTACCGATACCATTTGTACAGGGCTGAAATCCATAAGAAGAGAAGAAATAGAAGAGAAGGGAATATCCAGTTGACTCTGAATCCTCCAAGTCCACTCCTTCTGCAGGCTTGCAAGTCCATGGTTCTGAATATCCAAGTAGACTTCCAGTTTCTGAATCCAAGCAATTGATCACTATAGTGTTAGCTCGGTGGTACTCAAATTGGTAAATGTCATTTCCCGACTTGCGGGTGTTCTACGGCATCGTTATATCGTAGTTAACAAGTAATATGCCAGATGAAGTCTTGAATTCCGAGTAATCGATTGATCGATCTTATAAGATTTCTTTCCTTGAACACGTTCGTGAATGTTATATGAAGGACAAGGCTATCGTGGCCAGTATCCCATCACTGCAGGAGTCAACTAGCATAGTTAAAAGATGTACTCATCTTGGTCATAGCTGCTATTGCTCCTTAAAGCCCTCGGATTCGTATGATTTCCATGTCTGTTTGACTTCATATTTCCAAGCAAATGGCAGACCTCATTGGTGGTAGTCTGATCATATGTGTGTCACCGATTAGTTCCAAGTTGACTCGTATATCGGTTATCAAGATTCGACTTTATGTTGCCATTCTGCTTCACATCCAGTTGTGGTTGACTTGTGTGGGCCTTGTTCGGCCCTCGATTGCAGTCATATATGGACAGGTATTTGTACATGTTCATTCTAGTTGCATTATCTAACTCATAAGTGTGCCATAAGGTTGTATCCAAAAGGTAATTAAATATACTCCCGCTCTGTTGCATCAAGAAATCTATTCTCTAATTCCTATACCTTCGACCTTCGCATCTACGAGCCTAGCTGTAGGGCCCACACCCTAAATCTGATCCGATACAGTTAATTACCACTCTGTGCGGCGACGTCAATAAATTATCGTCATGGCTTCTTTTGGAGCTCTCGGAGATAAAGATCAATTGGAGAGCATATTCATTCATTGATATATCCAATTCGTAAGCAACTCTCATACAAGGTCATAGTTACTATGTAATTCGGTGCATTCGGGCTCACGGCTCCGAAGGTCCAAAGAGATAGCCTTCTCATATGTCAAACGTGATAGCTTTCTGATGTGTCCAATGCGGTAGCCTTCTCATACGTCCATTAAGGATTGCAACCGGTTCGCCTTCCGCACATCATGACATCTCAACTGTTGATTTCGTCAGCTCTCTACCATTAGCATTCACAGCCACAGATATACTTCCGTAGGTATGTATTCATCATAGGCAAATAGAATTCCTGCGGAAAGTGACATCCGCAGGAACATATATACTCCCCGCATAGGTCAGAGCTCCAGCGAGGACACTCTATTAATATCGGCTTCGGTTTTAGCATCGGCTTTGGCTTTGGCTGTGTCAATTGGGTTATCGACTAGCTTACTCAAGACGTCGACTGCCATTGGGTCAGTAGCCTGGGCCTTCTTTATCGCCGGTAGGAGGTCATCATAGGGTTCAACTTTCAGGTCACCAAGAGCCGTCCGAAAGGCTTCTTGTAGCTGATCTCATAATCGGGCCATTTCTACAGGCCATAGGTGGGGTTTGGTTTGTGCCTTCCAGGTGCTCGATAGTAAAATTGTAGGCTAATACTATATCATTGAATTTCAGCTCACCTGCACGCCAAATGAACTTATGAGGCTAAGTACGTATGCGAGTCAAGTGCGCTTACGAGGTGAAGTATACTTACAAGGCCAGGTATACTTGACATCTGCAGGATGATGGGTTATCGTTCCAGCACTCCAGGTGTGAATCTTATCGTTGTAGCGGATTTTCGGATTCCGTAATGTTCATTCCCCACTTCTGAGGACAATACTCTGTCGATGACTAGATTCGGTGCAGATCTTCATCGATTCTCATCGATATTCTCGTTGATAAGACGGTTTGGATTGCCATCAGGTCTTTAGTACTGCTGTATCTGCATTCAATCGCAAGTCTCGCAAAATATCATATAAAGTAAGTATTTCCTAAAGAAAAGGATACACTTCAAATGTAATATTGTATCGTGATATTAGCAATAAGACTTGTCAACCTTCTCAAGAATATATACGATTGCACTCTGAACTCGAGAATCTGTATTACACAGCTCTCCCATGGCTCAATAAGTTCTATTCGCCCAGCAGCAATTTGTCGTCGCTGCCAACATGATCAAGCATCTCCGAGATCAATGGAAACGAGTATCTATTCTTAATTGTGCTCACGTATAGAGCTCGGTAGTCACTTTCAGTGTTTCAAGCCCCCATCTTTCTTTATTTGCCAGGTTTGTCTCAATACAGGCCTTTTGAGTTCTTGACTCAACTTCTGACAGGTTTTAGATACGCTCATATGGCAGGTTGTACCTGGGGTCAATTGCATGATCAATTAACTGGTGCAGTGGCAAGGTCTCCTCTTTGGCCTTACTAAAGATCTCAATGAACTGCTGATATTCGGTTGCACAATCGGTACCCATCCATCATCTCCGCTGTATCGACCAATATATCTTATAAAATGCCATTTCTGTTCCACTGTTGTTAGGCAATTTGATCAATGCAAAAGATGGAGAGGTAAATGTCATGGAAACCAGGAGCCATGGGTCTAATGGCCATCCACAATGGAACCAAGGTACTGCAGCCAGTGAACTCCCTTCTTGACTCAGCGAGCCTGTACCAGTCATTCAAGTGCCATCAAAGTAACTCTTCTGCCGCAACTACCGCCACTGCTCCTGCTCGCTCGTCCAGCTCCAAATACTCTGCTCACAATTGGTGATGCCTTCCATAGAAGCTCACAGCAATCCAATGCAATCGCCACTGTATATGGCGAATGCCATGAGAACCCCGTCGCGGGCTGAGAGTTTCTCAAATGCTGTACCTCTGAGCAGATGTATCTCAGTGGACTTAAATACTTCACACCCTTCCTGCGGCCGAAGCTTGTCAGATGCTTATGGAGTTTTCGACGTCACCTAGACGGTAGCTGCCACTGCACTTGCTTTGCCACTTGGGATCCACAGAGTTCAAAGTTGACTGGACTTGCCAGTCGTCCTCAGAGTTCCTAGCCTTGAAGCAAGATCAGCCTAGAATCAGGTCATTACCATGGGCATGACCAGCACCTCCAATTCGTCAACTGGAGCCAAGTGCTCAAAGTATTTGACCGAAAGTATATTCTTTCACCACCCGAAGTCTATCACATCCTGTCCGGCGAGACGCATTGTGTGAATCGCATGTTTGTCTCACCCGATTGGGATTGTCGTTAACTTCAATATCTTTTATTCTCCTATATACAAAAGCATATCCATATATCCAATCATGATCAGAGATTTGGAGGAGAGGATGCGTCCATTCCCTTTAGAAGAAATAATGACTTTGAAGTGCATGCATTCTTACTGAGGGATACAATGACTTGATGTGTGAATTTGTTCGTATTTCGTACTTGTTTATCCGTCTTGTACAATCGCCCGATGGGGTATCGACTTTGATCTGATTGATACATTAGAATATTCAGGGGTTAAACTTCACACTCTGAGCTACTGCATGATCTGCGATTGCAGCTCCAATATCAGGATCTTGAACTCTGCCCATAGTAGTCTTTCTCAGTATGTACGCATCCGTGCGAACCTAATCGTTCTGTATAGGTGTACTTCCGTGCAATGCTGACGCTCTGTAAGTGAGCTTGCAGCATTATTGGTGGATGCTAACGCTTCGTAAGTACGCTTCGGAGCTTCAGCTCAGTTCGGAGGAAGGCAACAGTCAAGTGCGCTTCAGATCTTCCGCTCAGATCTGAAGAAGGCAATCATCAAGAGCGCTTCAGATCGTACGACGGTAATCTTCATGTGCACTTGATCGAATGCACTTATCGTAGTTGACTTCATGACAGACTCAATCGTCAACAAAACAACATGTTCAGGAGTAACTGTCGTAGAACCAATGAATTGGCGAGTATAAGGGTATCATCGATGAAAGCTTCGCTAGTACTTCGAGCTGCTCAATATGTTGCTATCGATCATTTGTACATATGTGATTGATCTTGTTAAACCTGTTTGCAGGTCTTCTCAGGGATGAGGCCATCAGGCCAATAACAAGTGTATTAGGGTCAATTGACCTCTGAATCGTCTTGGAATTATTTCTGCTCACGTCAATCAATTCCAACTGAAGGAATACTTATCACAAACGATCCATTGGTATGCTGTCCATCTCTTTGTACCTGTTTTCAGGATCTTCTCGGTGTTGACCATCATTGTCAATGATCAATGTTTTGGGCATGATTGATATCTGATTGATCTCGAAATTGCCATGGAATCTTCTGTATATCGATCGCAGTCGGTGATGCAACCCTTCCAAGCAATTGACCTCTGAATCGTCTTGCAATAGTCTTTGAAGGTCTCGAAAGTAAGGTGTTACGCTGCATTCGAATTCATCATATTGAGTAGTAGAGTAGCCTACTTGGCCAGCATCATGACACTGAGAGGCAATTGACTTCAGAATCACCTCTGTTACTATCAATTAACTCGATTGAAAGGTATACATATCCTGATTCATTGTTCTAGTAATGATACTTATTGTAGGTCGAGAATGGAGTTTTCAAACTCTCGGCAGTACCTATCCTTGCAGTCGACACATCTCTCAGGACTGATTGGCATCTAAATCATCTCAGAATCATCTCTACTACCATCAACTAACTCCACAGGATGATTAGTTATCATGTATCGGCTGTCTAGTGATAGGTCTCGGTATATGTATGACGGATCGAAAAGGGTAATCAGGAAATCCTGTGAACGAAACATATCTGGTGACTAAACAGCGATAATAATATAAGGGTATACATCCTTATATAGATGGATACATGTAGATACGGTTGCAAACAGGAATAAGTGATAAAGATGATAACAATTGTAAACTAAGGTAGTAAGGTAATCACTAGCATACCAAAAGTACTTCATGAGATGACCATATATGAAGGGCGCTTACCTGCTCTCTGCTGCCAAGTGCACTTACAGGCCCAAGTTCACATACGAGGCCAAGTGTACCTGACACCACCATTACACCAGATCTTGACAGCCAATTGTACTGATAAGACCAAGCGTACCTATGAGGTCAGGTGTACTTATGAGGTCCAGCGCACCTGTCACTACAATTATAATCAATTATATGTAACTGCAGTAGCTGTTGTACATTATATTGTAGATATTTACTGTATTTTAAAATATATGAGAGCTAAATATCAAAAAATACCATCCTATATGACTGAATCAGCATTTTGTACTTGAACTTATAGGGCATTTCAAGCTCTGAGAATCAGTGTCAACACAATTGTATTGTTATGTTCATTAGCACTTTGTATGATAATTGGTTTGTACATTTGTTACAATCCAAATTCAGCTCTGTCATAGCCTCTATTGAGTAACAATCATGGAAAATATATGCGACAGAGTCAACAGATTTTCAATACCTTTGTGGCAGCTGTTGCAACTTGTACAGCTTCATAATAAATTATGATAATTGTAACAAATGTATCCAATTTCATATTGCGATTCAATATCTTTTCGAATTTCTGGCAGCTTTTTTCATTTGAATAAAGTGTTATATTTTGGTAGATAAGATTTGGATTATTAGTAATTAGGAAAAGCCTGAAATGTATAATGGCCACAAAGTACTGGTTATTAGGGGTTGTTGTCTTGTACATGTAGTGTTATTAGTATTGGCAAAGAACGATCAAATGTTCGTAACATTGACAAACCGGTTCGGTTCGAGAGAAGCGGATTGTTGCAATGCCATTCGCCTCAAACCCTATGATTTCAGCCCACAACTGTGAACGAAAATAAGCAAGCAAATTCTTGTCCGATCAGCTCGATATTTAGTATATCCTGTAGCGAGCATTACACGCTACCAGATGAACTACAATTGAAGCTGAGGGGACAGGTATTCACTTGCATATCTTCATGCGTACTTGTATGATTTGGTTCGAAGTTTGAGTTGAACCTTGAAATATTGGCCAACCTCAAATCGAATCCGCTTCGAATTCTGAGTCGGATTGATTCACCAGGAACCGATCTGCTTCGTTCACAATACTAGGTATCATAGTTGACTTTTGGCCAAGTGGTGCAGTACGCCAACATATACTTTGTTACGGTATAATAGCAATACTGTTTGTAGTATAATTTCCAGTGTGAGCAGATACGACTTACCAAGAAGGGGATGCGACAATCAGGCTTAAAGGGTATAGTCCCTGGTTGATCATCTGAATATGTTGACTGGCTTGCCTAGAACCTGATGACATATCCACCGAAAAAGAGGGCATCATATAATAGCCACAGAGGTTGTACTGTGTTTATGGGATTGTTGGATGATACAAGTGGTATCATAGTTGCCATTTGGCCAAGTGGTATAGTATGCCAACATATACCTCATTACAAGATGTGGGATCGGAAATTACATCCACCGGATCTAACCAAACAGACAGAATCTGTAGATCATCCAGCATGGTTCTGGATTTGAAAGTGAAAATTACATTTGTTTCGGATATAGTACTATTTCTGAACCAGGCTGGAGAATATTGTTTGATTGGGAACAGAACTATCACTGGATAATTCAGGACTGTTGCCAATACTATTGTGTTCTCTTTCTGCCAACTCCTTCGGCACTACTTGTTCACCTAAACAATTGACATAGGAACCTTTCAATATTTACTGCTGCGATCAATCAAAGGCATAGCAATTCAATGAATATCAAATATATTCTTATGAGTTATACAGAGGTTCATATATACAATATTCATAACAGAATTATTTTACAATCATAATATCAGGTATTATTTATTTTAATATCAGAATCTGAGATTGGACATGAGTTTGAGTTACTGATAATTATAATTTTGTTATTATATATATCAGACTATCTAATTATTATATAGCTATTAGTGTCAACCAATATAACTCACTTCAAATATTGTGAATCCAGGAAATCACCTTTGACTTCCAAAACTTAGTTCTCATCCTTCAATACTTAATCTATGTCAATATTATTTTATGTACAGAGAGAGTATTTTTATAAATGTGGTCGCTTGCTTGGATTCACTGGATACGTGAATGGATCTCGTACTCAAAAGATAAACTAACACGTTTGTCTTACTGAATAAATACCTTGTCACTCATACAATTCAATGGCAGTGCCAGGTGAACTTAGTCTCGTAAGTGCACTTGACAGGCAAATGTACTTACCTTTGTAAGTCTACTTCAATTGCAGGTGCCAATGGCATACCAGTACACTCAGCAGCTGAGGCCAGACAAGTGCCTTTCATTTATAGTTCCCTCTCAATGTGCATATGTAAGATAGCTATTATATTACTTATTTACCATACCTTAAGATTGATATACTCCTTATCACTTATTTCTGATTGCAATCGTATCTATACATATCTATTTATACGAAGACGTATGTCCTTATCTACTATTGGGGGAGTGAAATTCAACTTTGATAGATAAGCAATATTGATATTTACTAATTTACAATAGAGAAATTGTGAGGTTATACCTTGAATAATATGAGTATATCACTTGAAATGAGTGACCCAGAATCCAATTATTAATTGCTAGTATCCATTCAACAAGTGCAAAATTCAAAAAAACATCAGGAAAATTCAATTTCCTCCCTGGCCTGGTAACCACCTTTCAGGATCCTCTTTGAGACTCGAATGGCTCTCCAACCATCCCATATCATTTTACTGTGCTCCAATACACTCCAGAGAGCTCCCGATGTACCAGTGAACTTTCCACAATCTCACAGGAGCATCTCACA
This sequence comes from Wilcoxina mikolae CBS 423.85, assembly GCA_014904905.1. NCBI lineage: Eukaryota > Fungi > Ascomycota > Pezizomycetes > Pezizales > Pyronemataceae > Wilcoxina > Wilcoxina mikolae. Next base: position 1,643,065 of record MU122093.1, read on the forward strand.
TCATTCCTACCCCTGCCAGAGATATTCACCAATCTTCTCCTTTGCGTACTCTGCTCTGGGTGCCTCCCTGATACTCTGCAGCCCTGACTGACAATTGGCATCATATGTGACTCCATTCGTAGATCATGCTGTCAATTCATCACTGCTACTTCAAGTATCGTCACAAGAGATTTGAATAAATAGACATTACTAGATCTTATTACACTAATTTATTGTCTATATATACCAGCTAGATTTTGAGCGCACCCCTGCGTGAGACTCCTTTCATTCATTTGGATATATGGCAGAGGTGGTTCCAAACATTTCGTGCATATGTATTTTGTCTTAATATACATCCCAGTATGTATGCAAATCCACTTGAATATTTACAATCCATTCCATATTGTTCCTGATTGCTGTCCAGATCTCTGGGACCAAGTGGCATGGCCCTTCAATATTCTCCACGGCAATAATATGTGGTGTTGATTCCTTTACCACTCTGACGAACCAATCCACTTCTTGTGGGTACCCTAAACGCTGCTCAAAATGTGTGCTGTCAATAACGGCCAACTCCAGCAGCGATTGTCTATCAATCCAGACTTGAAGGGGTGAAAGGAAATAAGGGTGCTACTGCAACAGCCGGCCACAAGTCCTCGCAATCATCCCACTTAACAGCGAGGTTCTGGTCGGTGGTGCACAGGTGACCTATAGAATGGGAAATATGGGGTGGAATGTGTGGAGTCCATCATTCGTATTTTTACCCATGCACACCCAATTACCTACGGTGGCTGCCTGTACGTCTTACCATCAGACTTCCCCCAATGCTGTAGTCAAGCAGGATCCAGTTCATCTGCTGAGGGTTATGAAATTCCAGCATGTAGAAAGCGACCTTATTGTGATGTTGTAAGTTTACGTCTTCCTTGAACTCATTTCCATAGCCCCAGATCATACGGACTGCATCACGGCCCCAGATGTCATGCTGATGCTGCCTGACAAGTAATGGCAATGTCGGGATGTTGAAGGTTTCAGCTGCTTCAGCTAGTGATATCCACTTGAAAGACTGTGAACGTGCACAAATAGTTGAAAGTTTAAACTGCCGCAGAGATTGTGTACTGGGTCGAATCTAAGGTTCAGATTCGCATGCAAGGATCCTTTTCTGCCAGATGCAACTGGTTATTTGCCATTTCTCTCAACCTGTCATCATGTTAAGGACTACTTCACTCTCCTCGAAGTACCATCTGTACGAAGCAAGCCACTGAAGAGTCTGTTCTATGTAGTCCATTGTGGTGCAGGGAACATTGTGCTGGGGAAGCTGTAGCATGAAGTTGACCCCATTGCTGGCATGGTATGTTTCTTTGATATTCGAAATGAACAAAGGTTCTGAGATCTCGGTGGAAAAATTATTGGAAGCACCCATCCTGGTGATGAACATGCGGTAATGACAGAGGGGATTTATTATTGGTTTTCCGAAGTGATATAATTGCAGCATTAGCTGCTTCCATAAATTCGGACCTTTCCTTGAGTCCCATTACTGATCATACTTCAGATGCTTCTCTGTCATGATGTGATGAGAAGCAGCTTGAGCAGCCTGGCTTACCCTGTAAATCTCTATCTTCAGACGCCGGGCAATCTCTTGTTGGTGCTTCTCAGACCAATTTGTTGCTGCTTTCTGACCTTCCAACAGGCACCACTCGAACTCCCGCTTTGCAGTGATAGTGACCTTCGATGCACCGAATACGTCAGTCATGATGGCGTGATATTCTCAATCAAGTTCTCGAGCAAACTTGCATGTCGGTCTACGGCTAGCTTGGGGATGCAGTTTGAGTTCCGGATGGTCCTGAGCTTCTTTAACAACTGGACAAACCGGGCAAGCTGATCAGTGGGCACTCCGTAGAGCTCTGCGTCGAGTTGTACTATTGTTGTCGCCAGCTCCTCTGCATTCCAGGTAGTGGCATGCAGCTGCTCTTCTTTCAGGTACGTCTCAAATGTTCTCCGCTACCCAGTTCTGATACCAGAAATCTTCCTATGCGGCTTTCCCTCTATCTTCTCCATCGCCACCTCTTTATGTTTTGCTGTCCGCGCTTGGAAGTTGCTTTCTAAATGTCTTGTTCGAACCTCCGAGTCAGTAGCACATTGAGGAGTGAAAATTTGTTTGCACTGGTAAAAGCTTTCGAGAGCTTCATCGAGCTATTTCAATGAGACATCCAAGTGCGTTTGCTGGCTGGCTAGAAAAGAAAATTCAATCAGTGCCCGAATAGTTTTCATAACATCCATATCAGATGTACTTTCTGAGATTGTTTTCCTTGCAACGTCGCTGGAAAGTAGGAGAGCACATACTGCAGATAGACTCCTGATCATTTCTTGGATTTCCTTGCCATGCCAGGATCCATTCTTGAGAAAATCAAAGGGTTTAGGGAAATACAACATGTTCGGGTAGTGTAGAACTGAGGTGAACCGGGTATTGAATTCAGCTTTCATGCCTCAATCAGTAAGGTACTCCAAAAGCCAGCTGAACAGATTTTTCACGATCCCCAAATAGAACTGGTGAATTCCAAAGGCGATAGATATTGCACAGAGAATAATCCCAGAAGAGATTCAAAGTCGGTTACAGATGCATCTCTTTGAATTCATCAAGTTGATTCTCCTCCAGGTGCTCCTGATAGTGTGACCTACATTGAGACTCCCAGTTGGGATATACTTTGCCATCGCCCATCTCAGATCACTTCGGTACTTCACACACAGGCCATGCACCTCTGACTATCTTTGTTATCATTGCGATCTCCGGATAGTCTCCAAACCATGCTGCTAGCAAAGGATAGCAGGTATGTTTGAAACCGTCGGCACAATCCCACTTGTAATCAGTGCCCCTGATATTGACTTCTCTAAGTGGTTTCAGGATGGTATGGATCGCGTGTTGCTATGAAGAGTATATATCAGTTGCATCTTTTGGTGGAACTGAAATGAATCCCACCAGAATCCAGGCGCACCTTGATGCTGCACAATGAACATCTTTTGGAATGTTCCTGATATTCATATATAGCAGCCAGGCACTCTTGTAGCCAGCGAAATTCATGAGATGAGTTTTGTCCGAGGCGAAGATTACTTGCACAATTGTCGCACCATCGGGTGGTTTCTCCTGAGTTTCCCACCACAACTCTCCTGAATTCATCTCACTATAGATTCGATGATCAGCCGAATCGTGCAGCTGTACCAGTGCGAAATTCAGATGCTCCGTAAATGGCAAATACCTCAAAAGAAACTGAATGCACTTGAAAATGTCCCTGCAGTATATGTTGCCATATTTCCCAGGTACCTGAAATCAACTCTCTGCTCCCAGTCCAAAGTTGAGGCACCTCACCAGCTCAAAGAACTCAATGCTGCCTAGAACAAAGTCGTACGGAAATCATCCAGGCCGTGCTGCAGATAGTCATTTACTCAAGTTTTCCTTTGTGTTTCCAGAGTACAGGCTTGTTGATAATCGAAAGCATTTGCAAATGGGTGCCACGGGTTCCAATTCAGTTTCCGGCATTTGTTGTAGAGGCTCATAGCCTCTCCCACTACTTACCTACATGTGGCCTCTCCATACACTTCTGCGTAGGAAACTTTCCTCACAGTTATAAATGTGACATCATGTTTCTCTGGTAGCTAGGGTATGGGAGTATTTTCGGGGGTGTACATGGCTGACATGAATCGTTGGACACTGTAAGGTTCTCCTGCATTCGTTTACTTCATGCTTGGCTCATCTTGCCACTTACTAGATCTCCAATTGGTTTCTGTTCCATGTCATTCCATTACCTCTTCCCTGTCATCAAACACCTCTGTGTAATCGTTTCGATAATGTTGAGCAAGGCCAGTGGAGTTGCGGATCTGCTTTCCACACATTATGCATCGCAATCGTAAGAACTGGTTTGCCCGATGACTGATACCAGTAGCCGTTGTTAGAGTAGCTCCGGTAGATGGAGCGCGACGAGTGTATGGTGAATGGTAGATGGAGTGCGACGAGTGTATAGCAAATGGTAGATGGTTGTAATGGCGGTGCCAAGTGAACTTGGCCTCGTATATGTACTTGGCCCTGTAAGTGCACTTGACTTGCAAGAGCACTTGACCTTGCAAGTGCACTTTGCAGCCGAGGCCGGATAAGTGCCCTTTATATATAGATAACTTTGCCAAGTCCTTTTGGCACGCTAGCGATTATCTTACTTACCTTACAATTGATCTTTACCACTTATTCCTATTTGCAACCGTATCTACACGTATCTATCTATACGAGCATATACGTCCTTAAACTTTAATCGTTCAAGAGTCACCTGATACGTTTTGCTCACGTAATTTCGTGATTACCCTTTTCGATACGTCAGACTGACACCAAGAACTATCGCTAGATTGTCAATACAAGATAAGTAATCATCCAATTCAGTTGATTGATGGTAGTAGGGACGATTGCAAGATGATTTAGATGTCAATCGACTTCGAAGAGACACATCACCTGCCATGATTGGCACTTCTGAAAACTTTAAAACTCTATTCTCGACCTACAACGAGTATCATCACTAGATTGATGAAATCAGGATATGTATACCCTTCAATCCAGTCAATTGACTACTGCAGAGATCATTCCGAGGCGATTCAGAGGTCAATCGATTCGAAGGGCCGTATCACCGACCGCGATCATTATATGCTCACACATATTCTCTCATGACCTAGACGATTCGGGATTCAAACGATCCCGAAAACTGGATCACCAGCCCTTATGGTCACTACTGGGCAGACTCCGAAACACATCTAATGAGATCCACTGTACAACAACGGATGATCGAGACGAATCGAACATAACTGAATCTGAAGCGCTAGTGGAACTTCATCAACGTCACTACTCAGAAGCCATACAGATTATCATCGTTAGTGTGATAATTCAAGATAAGTATTCCGTCAGTTGAAATTGATTGACGTGAGCAGAATCAATTCCGAGATGATTCGGAGGTCAATGGACCTGATACACTCGTGATTGACCTGATTGCCACACCACCGAGAAGTTCTTGAAATACGTTCGGTGAGATCAATCACATACGTATGAATGATCGATGGCAACCTATTATACAGTTCGAAGTGCTAGAGAAGCCTTCTTCGACAATACCCATATATGTGTCAATTCATCGGTTCTATGATAGTTACCCCTGAACGCTTCGGTTCCTTGACGATTACCTTCCTCCAACCAGAGTGGAAGCTCTGATGTGCACTTGACGATTATATTCCTACGATCTGAGCGGAACTTCAGAAGCGCACCTACGAGCGTCAGTATTGTACAGACGAAGTGCACTTATGGAGAACGATTACACGGGCATGGAAGTGCACTTACGGAGAAAGACAACCGATGGGCAGAGTTCAACACCCTGATAGTGGAGCTGCAATCACAGATCTTGAAGCAGCTCAGAGTGGGAAGTTTAAACTCTGAACTTCCTAAAGTGACAAGCAGGTGTAAAGGTGTACGTCATCATACATGTACATATGTGTGTCGACACGGTTGCACATGTGGATTGGAGAATAAGATAGTAGGTGGGTTCAATAGGTACAGTTATCAATAGCATGCAAGGATACTCATACGAGCTGACTATATACGGGGCGGATGGACGATTATCCTGCCATAGTCCGACCTCTATTACATTATCCCCCTCTTTATCTGCAGACCACCTGGGCTGCACACCCGTACATGAAGAGAAGAAGAAATAAATTCAAGCTCGTATGCCCTTGCATGCCCTCGTAAATTCTGCTGTCGATCAGTACCACTCGAGGATGACCTTTCGATAGATCCGGCACATGGGGAAAGTCCACCTCCAGTGGTAGGTGGTAAAACCCGTGCTGATGCCATTTGTACCGGGCCGAGATCCAATAAGAAGAGAAGAGAAGGAGAAAACAAGAAGGAAACGTCCAATTGACCCCTGTAACCTCCATATCTACATATCTCCATATCTCAATATCCAAGCCCTCGGCATATCGTAGCTTTCATCGTGCAGGCTCGGTGGTGTTCATATTGGTAAGCATCGTTAGCTCTCATCATCGATCGGACGCATATGTGGTTCGACGATTATCTACCTTGTGAGCATCCAAGAGAAGATTGAACTTACAATATCAATGAAGTGTACTTGGCTCTTGCAAAGCTTGTGCCCTTGGTAGTCTTTCTCCGTATGGATACTTCCATACAATACTGACACTCATAGGTACGCTTCGGATCTTCTGCTATGGTCGTAGGAACGTAATCGTCAAGTGCGCTTCTGAGCTTCCGCTCAGATTGGAGGAAGGCAATTGTCAAGTACATTTCAGATCGTAGGAAGGTAATCGTCAAGTACAATTTGTAGCTTCCGATTCAGATTCACTTCCGTGCAAATGATCAGGTGCACTTCTGGGCAAATGATGATCGTGATCACGTCTGCTTGAATTCTGGATCGTAGGTATGGTCATCCCATCAACTATGGTCGACTACTCTTCGCTTTGTCCTTCGACTTTCGATTGCCCTCTGACTTTTGCCCTTTGACCTTGCCCTAACACTGAACCGAGAGAGTAGTCTTTCTGCTTTCTCTTGCAGACATCATCTCACTGCCATCGAGACTCAAGGTTGCAATGAATCCTGATTTGTCCTGGACGCCGAGTCCCCTTTGCAGCTGAATCGAGAGAGTAGTCTTTCTGCTTTCTGTTGCAGATATCATCTCGCTGCTATCGAGGCTGGTGAGTCATGGAGACATCCAGAAACCCGGCGATTATACTGAGATCATATCCCTTGTTGTTGATTCGGCCTCATTTCGGCTGGCCCTCGGCCTGACAGCCATGTTCAATCTTGAAATTGCAGTATTAGACATACCAACTGCCTTTCTTGGTTGTCCACTGTATAAGATACTATATTTGCACCTTCCCGAAGATCACTGGTACGATCCATATGGCCAAGGTCGACCATTGATCAAGTTGAACAAGACCCTCTATGAGAGTATTTCGAGAAAGTATATGACTTCATTGTCGATGACCTAAGACTTGAACCCTCGATTGCAGCCCCATATCTATTCTTTGGAGGCAGCCAATCAGATTGTATCCTCATTCCCTTATATGTAGACGACATCATGATTATCGGCAGCCTGCAATACATTACCTCAATCTACATTACACTACACAGTAGGTTCAAGGCTATGGACTGAGTACCTGCATCCAACAAGTCCGAGTACCGTGCCATGACAGTCACTCGAGACCACAAAATGAAGTCAATTCCATCGGCCAAATAGGATATGTCAATTGAATTCCAAACGATTCGAGATGACAGACTCAAGGAAGTGTTCGACCCCGATGTAGATCAGTTCCAAACTCCATACCATAAGATCTGATGAAGAGCTATTTCACCCCGGAACCTACCAAAGTCTATCTGCTACATCCTCTATACTATCCTTGGAACTAGGCCAGATATAGTGTATGCGATCGCTGTGCTGAACTGACATACAGACTGGCCTTCCACTTTGCACTGGGAAGCCATGAAATACCTCCTCCACTACATCCGTGGTATCTCAGACTTCAAGTTGACTATCTATTATTCTACTCGAACTGACCAACTTGGATGTGACTCAAAGTCGATAATATACTGTGCAGATTCCGACTTGGAGGAAGATACTGACTTGAGCAAGTCGACCTCGAGAATCTTAGTCTACATACTAGGTATACTTGTGCTCTGGAAATCGAAGCAGCAGATGGTAGTTGCCCAATCGCCCATGCAGGCTGGGATGATAGCTATCACATATGTAAGGTTCAACTCGATTGGCTACATAATCTCATTTCTGAGTTGAGCTTCAGACCTGGTAAGAGCATCAACCGGAGCATCTTGCATGATGGCCTCAATTGTATCATGACACTCAATTCCAGTTACTTCCAGTCTGAATGATGGCATCTCCAACTCTGATATCACTCAATTCACGAAGCCATTACAATGGCTGAAATCGAGGTCCAGTATGTGCCAGGTACGGATATGCTTGCCAAGGCCCTTCCTAACGCCCTCAGAGGAGTGGAACATGGTAATTTTGTGAAGGATATTGGACTGGACTAGGAAGACTTGGAATGGCTTTGGAAGTACATGGAAATGGATTTCGGGTATTGATTTGGAGGATTTCTTTATGCTATGATTATTTGATTTACTTTCTTTGTATACCTGTCGAGGTTGTTGGACTAAAGAGGGAGTGTTGACGCCAGCAGACTGATGTCACTTCTTGAAGCTTAGCCCAAAAAACCTCAACGTCACTGGGAGCAATGGCCGGAACCTTTCAGGATCTTGGAGCGAACATCGGACCAAAGGTACTGGCTATTGATCCGGATCTGAGCATGACATACGGCTCCAGATGCTCGAGAGGTTCCGGACATGATGCCATATATAGAGCTCTTCTTTCCTTCCTCTTTGTACGTCAGACAATTCAGCGTATTCATTCTTTCTTGATTTGATCTCAATACCACCTTATCTGAACAGTATACTATGATGGTCATGATTGTACAGCATTAAACCCTGTATTCTAATGGTCGAAGAAGTTATGCATGTCTGCAAGGGGAAGAAAGGAACTACAGCGAATACCAATGAAGTCAGTGACACCTCCACCAGATCAGTACTGTACTATGGAGTTGGCTGTCAAGGCCAAGGCTACAGTTGCAGTTCCGGAGGCTGGCAAGGTGGCAACAATCGATACCACAGTAGCATAAATAACCACACCACCAAAAAGTGTGATATTTTCAAACAACTCAACTGTGGCGATAGCGGTGGCTTCAATTGCAAAGATGACAAATGCCTCTGCTTCTACTGTGGCTAATGATAATATTGTCAAAGAGGCAGCAAAGCCCAAAATAAGATTACTATAAGAAATAACAACAAAATGGCTCAAGCAAATGTAGCACTTACCCAACATGATACATCTACCTGAAAAGCAAATCTCTTCTGACTATTCAATACCAATGATATTGAATAAGCTATGACCGAATATGTCACTTTCTTTACAACTAATACCAACTCTCTCTCATCAACTACAACCTCAACAACTACAACCTCAACAACCTTGATAGTTAATATGGGAGCTTTCCACCACATGTCCAATGATCAAAACGTGTTCAAACATCCTGGCATCTCGAATCTCCATTAAACGTGGAGATAAAACAACGGTAATGACTACCCACCATGACCTCATCAATATATCACAGAAATTGACTACTGTTCGCTAACAAGTACTCTATATACTTACTTTTGTTTATCCTTGCTTTCAATCAAGCAGCTGGTCTACTCTCATTACACCAATACCATTCGAAGTAGTATCTGCTCTATATGCTTGAACTCAATCACACCTGCTATCAATCAAGTCGGAGACCTCTACTTTCTTCAATCTCAACTTAACACTCAAGGCTACCATATTGGCAATGTGGAATTCTGGCTTCAAGAGTCATAATTCGAGTCCTAGAAAATTCCATGTCTCTTTAAATTCTTAATTATTCTATTTTGAGTTCCGTTCATTCTTCGAGCACACCTTTTGATCTTTCCACAGCCTCTCCGATAGTCATGGCTTTCTGGGCTGCATGGTATTGCAATGTTTCAATTTCCGCTTGTTGCAGGTTTCTTACCTAGTTCTGATGTATTGCATCAATTGTTTATTTGTGAGCTGACTTGGTTCTGTACAAACTAGTTGTCCACTCTGAATTTCTTCCACTACTGAGATGGTAACGTTCCAGGCTGTTGGCCATGCTCAAGATCCTACTGAGGTTATCCTGCAATTCATAGAAGTCCTCGAATGGTAATATATGAAGGTAATCACGAATGTACCAGTCTTATCCTGATAACAATCTTCTAATGACCATGTAATTATCACACAAATATGTCTAAATGTTGTCAAAGAAATTCCAACAAGAGGATGAGCAATTAGCTTTACTCCAGATACAGTTTGGATTTGGCTTATACACATTCACTACTGATTGAATTTCTTTTGGTCTTTTTGATGATCAAAATATTTTGCTGGGCAGTAGGTGAAACCTAGATTTTATAGTTAAAGATCTAATCTTTGTTGCTTGTATTATAGTTTCTATATTATCTTCTAGATCTTGTAGTGCAATATTAATTTCTCCTTGAAGTATGACGGATGGTATTGTGGCATACTTGAATCTTCCTGGCATATGATTACCACTCAGAGCTGAAGTCCACTCTAGGTGGTAATATAAAGATTGATGAATCTGTCAGTATTCTCTCTTCTGTGGTATACGTTCCTCTTCAGTTGTATTCACAGTAGAAAATATCTTCATCTTTACAATCGATGTGGAGACTGAAATATATTGCTCAAAAGTTTTTAAATTCGTTTTCTTTGATTTGTACGTCTCCTCGATTTGATGCTGCTTCCAGCCAGTTACTATTCAATGGAGAACTAGGATTGAGTTTGTCTCAAAAGTAAGCTTTAAAGAGTTCTTCAGTTTCGAGGATGATAGCCTCGATGCTATCAAAGCTGTTGAGGGTGTTGGATTCTGAGATGTAACGAAGTGTATTGATAAGATCGAAGAGGTTTATATGGCTGTGGTAAATCGTGATGTAGATAGGCATTATCTTCTCAACTGGCAATGTATTCCTAAAACATTCAGAATAGTGGGTGTCCTAAAGACCCAGAGACAAGACATGCAGAAGTGTAACTCACTACTATATATAGCTAGTTGTTGTTCATTAGTTCCAACTGATTTGAACACGTTGAAGGACAAAAGGCAGGGACGATGACAATAGTAACAATCATGATGACGGGAATAATGGCACATATACAGATTTCAATCAGTTGAATGATTGTACTCATTTTTCTTTCAAGGCAGAGCATCAGATACTGATCCTCAAAGATATAACAAATACACAATATGTATCTGAATCAAGGTTGTAAACAAGAGACTTGACGAGAATAACAGAAGTGAACAAGATTGGTTCTGAATTTGAATTGTATGGCACAGTGTTATAAATGAACAAATGAGGGAAGAGCAAACCTATTTTCTGCTACATCATACACAATATATACTCAATTTCTAACCATTGTCATCCTTCATAACTCATTCATATATTTCCTCTACAACCTTATATCTCACGCTTCCCGTGCATTCTTTTTCACTCATGCTATCCCTTCATTGTTTATGGCCTACACCATTTAATCATTCTGTATCCTACCACCCCATTGAGGATAGTCATTCAACACAACTATAACACTTTCAATCATGTATACAACTTACTGCCATTGACATACAATTGACTAACAGACCTCTGGCAATTGCAAAGATCTCTTTGCTATGCCATCTGATACTTATTAATCAATCAAATATCATTTTGATAGCTGTAGATCTGGATAGTTTTAGCAATGAAGCGGATTGGTTCGTCGTGGATCGAACCAAGTTGGGGTTCGATACGAATTCAATCCGAGGTTTGGGGAAGTTTCGAGGTTTGTTACAAACTGGTTCGCCAACCATCCATCTTCGAAACACAATAGATAAGCGCGTTCTTGACCGATCGTCTCGATGTGTAGCGCATCTTGTGGCGGGAGAGGTTAGCTATAAGATGCACTAAGAATCGAGTCGATCGGACAGGAACTCGCTTACTTATGTTTGTTCACAGTTGTAGGCCGAAATGGTGGGGTTTGAGGGATATGGCTTGGCAAGGATCCACTTCGCTCGAACCAAACTGGTTCGTCAATGGTACGAATTCCCAGCGGTTCGTTATCAATACCAGATCTGAATACCTTGTACTCAAATGAAATTGATTATAAATTCATCATTAATATTATTCAATGATATGAGAAGCAAGTCCCAAACATCTTTAGTTGGCTTGAAATGTATATACATTGGGAAGACATCTCTGCGCATCGGTACATTCATCATACCCAGGCTTGGGTGGTATATCTGATTTGCCTGAAATATCAATAGGCAGGGAAATATATACCTCTGCGATGATACAATGAGTGGCACTACAAAAGCAAATCTTGACACTGTATATACATACAGGTGCATATCACTGTGCTTGGTACCTTGTGATACTTAATATACTGTTTTCTTTGTCTTGCAGGAAGAATTGCTTGGTATATATTGCTCGGGGGTAATACTACTCTGAACAATATGATGACAATACTGCGTACGACATCTATCACCATACTATACACTGCATATTACAAGATAAGGTATGTCTACCACAAAGTAATGTTTATTATGACTAAATGTAGTTTTCAACACCGATGACACTCTGTGCCCCACTGTATTCAATGAACCTCAAGCGTATATCAAATATCATTCCAAGGTGCTAGATTTATATGACTATTGACCATGAACTTGAATCCTCTATTCTCTGACTGTGATAAAATAGACTCATCTGGAATTAACAGTACCGCACCCACAATATCTCTTGTACCAATACCTCCATATGGACCTCCGGAAGAGACTTTTACTATCCTGACTACCTGCAACACTCTCTCTAACATTTCAACATTGATAGGCTTCGTTAGGTCAACAGCTGCTAGCTACTAGGTATTCTTGCCATGCGAATGGATGACTAGCAGCTTGAAAACCCGAAGCATACAGTACGATAGGCTTCACTGCATTGCCTTGTTAGACAGCTCCTACCTTACCCTACATTGTGATATTTAAACCCATACACAGTCATGGTGGGCAGCCCTGGAATACCATTGTTTATTTCCAGTATATGTGAGCTTCAGAATGATGTGCTTATCATAGATGTTGTGTAATTCTACCTCATATCAATGGATAATTGCAGTAGCTCTGCTCGAGAGATCATCTGAATATATATTGATCTGCTTGGAGTGTAAGAAATGGCATGTAGTATTGTATAGGCCATTTCAGAGGATATTGTCACTGATTGTTATCAAGAAGCCTTCAAAGTCCATGACTTTTGTATTTCTTTCGGTATCTGTGATGATATGAACCTCAATAAATAATGTCTAGTAGTTACTTTGGCCATCACATCTGCTGTCACTTCAGTTGTTATCTGTGAAGCAGCTTGTTTCTGATTCCATGCGATATGATTTGTCTTTCCGAGAGCAAAAGTATCACGCTGAGGATAGTAGTAGATTATCTGAGTATAGTCATCACCTATCTTATTGGACCATTATATCTGTCCTTAAACTGCTTTCAGTGAGAACTTTCTCTGATTTCTGTCAACCACTGTTTATCTAAACCATACTGTTATATCTACTTTCGGACGTACTGCAGGAGATGTATCTTGGGAAAGTTGAAAACACTGACCTCATCGTTATATTTGGCCATTTTGGAATTAATAATATCTTTCCAGACATTGTCAATGCACTGTTGAACGTTTGGAATTATCATCTTGTTTTGCTCAAAATTTAACTAGATATTCCACTCGGGATACAATTCTGTACTTGTCTTCTTCACCTCTGTTGCGAGTTGTATGCCCACCGCGATTTGTAGAAAAACATCCTTCGAATCCTAAAAGCCACATAGAGTATGATCCATATGATCAGCATTTTGTCATCAGCAGAGTCAGACTGACAATTAACATTGAACTCAACAAATGAGCAAGAGCAGTAAACTGCACGGTCAAAGATACTCAGCTGCGAGGAGTTTGGACCCTGCAGAGCATTGGATATGATACCCACAAGATATGATGTCATCATTTTGAGTTCTCCTCCGTTCGAACACGAAACCTACTTACATGCACATATTGACTTCCTCATATCAAGGTATGCAGGTACTGAGAGCCAAATATTATTGAACTTGTCAAGGTGTTTATGCTGTTTGAGAACACAGGAAAAACAACCAAGTCGCACTCCGGATGCCAGAATATTTAGAATATATCAGACACTTCAGATGAAACCTCTTGAGTCTCATCGTCAAGTGATACTGCATGTGCATATATACAATACCTGGCACGCCACCTGCACCTCTTGATGCAGTATTGATTACTGATACAGCTATACAGTGTATATAATTCTTACTGACGTATCTATTCAATGTGTACACCTGTTGAATAATAACACTACTCATGTGATGCACAAGTGCAATCTACAATATAACTCAATGCAATGTTCACAGCATGCGACGTTTGTACGATACCCTGAATTGCATTCACTTCTCAGGCGAAGGATATAGTGCAGTGATGTAAGTGTGCATATTGAATATTAAGGTTTAATATATACACTGTTCTGTTCCAAATATCACCCATTAAAAAAATCATACTACACGTCACAGCCAGCTTGAAGCACATCCTCTAAACTACACTCTTCTTGGCAGTGATGTACAGACTTTGACTCCATGTACTTGTACTTGTCCTCGTTTTCATCCTCATCATCATCCTCATCCTTATCCTCGACCTCATCCTGCTCATTCTCGACCTTATCATCATCCTGCTGGAGACAACAATGTTACTGATTACGACTCCTGGTTCTCTGAATGTCTTCAAGCCAATTGTCACTATCATTGTCCCCATCTTCAATCTCATCCTCAGCATCGAAAGGCAAATCTTTAGCAATAGGGATGCAGATCACACAAATGATCAGAGTCTGAATGTTCAGTTCTATCATCAGGGCTCCCATCGCAGTCTTGTTCAATACCACTCGATGAGGCTTGGTATCATGTGGCATGTTATTGGCTCCTTTCTCATATAGAATAAGGTTTGTTGAGAGCTACCCTTATGGACTTGATTACCTTCTGTCTCAATGGAGATGGGGGATCATTCCAAATATTCATGAGTTCAGTGTAGGTCTCCGCAAAATAAATGTTAGAGCGATTGCATGCATTGTGAAGACCATATTTACCACAGTCATTATCCCAATTGAAGTAGTACTCCTATTCTGACCTGTTGCGCTGGATTTAAAAGTCATCGAGTTCAACCATTATTGGATCTAAAACTCTATCTCTTTGCCACTCTGTCAGTACATTATACAATACCATACATGTTAACACAATTAGTGCCTAGAATATCTGGCCCCGAATCCATTCATAGAAGCCATCTGAATGCCTGCCACAAATGCACATTCGTTGGAAGAAATGTATATTTCGAAATTATGGAATTTCTTCAGCAAGAACATAGCTAGCTCTTTCCTGGTAGTGTTAGCGATGCTACAAGTTGCATACCGAACTCACATGAGGATTGTTCGTACGATCATATTGATGCACAACAAATATATGATCTGAAAGAATTAGTTCAATGTGTATGCAGCGTTCATCCTCACCAAAACGGTGCAAGCTATATAGTCTCCCTTCACACTTACGGGTCTTCTTGACCTTGTGTAATCTGAATACAATGCAATTGTTGTTGATCCGATATACAGCTGGTTAGTCAGTGAGAATGCAATTGTGGGAGATACCTAGCTATCTTGAGACACTCCTTCTGATATTCCTGGAAGCTAATATTGACTTGTTTCTGCTAGCATGCTATTGGCCAGAACTGCTCTACTGATATTTTATTCAAAACGATATGTTAGTTGGTATCTACCACTCTCAAAATCATATAAGCTACCAGCAGAAACTTAACTTCAGTTGGAAATGGTATCTCACTCAGCAGTTACTTCTCTATCATATGATGCATTATTTTCAGTACAGCAGTAACTTGAAGGTTACCTGGTGCAAGGACACTTCAACTACCATATCGTTTACTGCTGACCAACAGACTTGAGAGTATCCTCAGCAGAGACGACGGATTGAATTATTGTTACACCTCACAAGTTGTACATCACCAATGGCCATTGGAATGGGGTTACCTACAATCACTCGATGATAGCTGTATCGGGATAGTACAAGCACCATCACTGGATGTCATCGAAACTACATAAATTATGACTCGCACTCAATGAAATCAGATGAGCTGCAATGCAGTCAACCATATCACTGTGAAGGGATTGAAGGAGGATTTTGGGGCGATACTCTGACAGCTCATGCCATCAATTATGGGAAGACAGCTTAGAGGCTGTAGATACCAAAGCACCTGCGTTTGCAGTGCAGATGATGAAGTCTCTAATATCCCACACAATTGGAAGAATACCATTCGCCTGAAAGCAAAGAGATTGAAAGGATGTGATAGGTCTGGACCACAGAAATCTGAAGGACTGAGGTCAGAAGGGATTCTATTCATCTGAGTTCGAGATCTAATCGGAAAGATGCGGATCGTCCGAATGAGTATTGAAGTGCAGGAAGAGCATTGGTTCGAAAGGAAGGCTAGGAAGAAGAGCTCATAAGAGAAGCGTAGAGAGAAGAAATTGTTAGAGCGATAGGATAGAGGTACAAAGACCTCTAGAATCTCCGGAGGGGCAAGGGCAAGCTTCTTGACGAGGAGAACAAGGCTTAACAATATACGCATCAGAAAGCCAAACATCTTTGTGTTGAATCTTCATCTTTTAGGGACTTCCACATCCTGAGTGAATCATCATAACTTCCGTCGCAAGCAAGTCCTGAAAGCCGTATAGATAATACTTGTATTGGTAACTCTGAAGCGACATTTCCGGTGTTATAGTTGTTAAGTCAATGACGATGGGTGTGGATTTCAGAGGTTACCAAGGTATGGCGCCGAACAAATACCATCGTTGCAAATGATACTGAGTTCTGGTGTCATCGAATTGTATGCTTGATTCGGCGGGAGCAGAGATAGTTTCAGGGCTTGATTTGGTGCGGATACAATGGATGTAGATGGAGGCGGTAGAAATCAAAGTACCTGCGTTTGTAGCGCAGATGATGAAGGCTCTAATATCCCTCACGATCGGAAGGATACAATTCGCCTGGAAACAAAGAGATCAATAGGATATGATAGGTCCGGACCACAGAAGTCCAAAGGACTGAGATCAGAAGGGGTTCTATTCGTCTGAATTGAAGATCTAATGGAAACGATGCGGAAGGTCCGGAAGAGCACTGAAGGGAAGGAAGTGTATTGGTTCGAAAGGAAGGCTAGGAAGAAGAGCTCATGAGAGAAGCGTAGAGAGAAGAAATTGTTAGAGCGATAGGATAGAGGTATAAAGACCTCTAGAATCTCCGAGGATAGAAGGGCAAGCTTCTTGTCGAGGAGAACAGGCCTTAACAATATACGAATTCGAAAGCCAAACATCTTTGTCTTGAATCTTCATCTTTTGGTTACTTTCACATCCTGAGCGAATCTTCATAACTTCCATCGCAAGCAAGTCCTGAAAGCAGTAAGGATACTACTTGTATTGGTAACCCTGAGGTGATGCTCCTGGTATTATATTATATTGTTAGCAAAGAAACACGTCTGTTGAAGCTATCTTTCTACCCTCCAAGCGGTCAAAGGTTCTTGACACTTATACTCTTTTATATTCCGGATATTGGCTGCCACATCTCACAAGGAGAGTGCTGATATCACGAACCAGATTTTGACCTTTATACCAGCCTGGAAAGAGAGTCTCTCCTTCAGAAAATCTATCACCGTGAGCTTGTGCAAGAAGAGCACTACATCCAGTTAGCGTTAGCAATCACTATCCATCAATCAAAGGCAGAACTCCTGTACTGCACACACCTCCGAATGCAGCAATCCCTCACATACCTCAAGATAGTCATTTTGCTAGCCCTGATCAGAACCATCATCCTTCCAGACTTGTGAATGCCTCATGCACCAGACTACGAACCTCTGTTACAGTACTGTAGGAAGCTGATGCCAGGTTCCTTATTAATTGGGATCTCAATCTAGTCCCTTTCTTCAGAACTTGAAGTTTCTATAGCAGGATCGTTCATGGACAAATCTGAATCATATTCTGAGCAATGACGGATACTTGATCTGACGCGATGATGGAGGAGACAGTGACTTTGGTACGAAGATAAAGTGCATTGGTAATAGCAGAAGATAAAGGGAAAGATGTAGTCCATTATAAATCCATTGTAGGAAATGATATCCCAGATTGGGTAGTCTCTTTGATAAACAGTATCGAGTCAGAGTTGAACGGAATGGATGCAGTAATTTCGCATACTCAAACGAGCAAAATCAAAATCAGATAAGCATTGCCTGAGTTGTTCACAGCATATGAAGTCCTAGTTTGTAGGCAAAACGAGATGTATGATGCTGTGGCTTCCAGAGTCGATAATCTGCAGAGGGTGCAACTAGAATATTACTCAGATATCGTTGTGCAGTTCCAAGTATTTGCGACCGATTTTAGTGCTGCAATTGTCATTGCGAAGGTACAGTCTTCTGATATGTATGAGGAGTTATGCCTGGCCCTTGGGAAGCAGATATAGGTCTCATCGGTAGCGTGGACCTCTCTCTCTAGCATTTTGGAAAAAAGGGAAAGGGCCCAAGAAAGGCTCCCTCTCTAAGTACACACTCAGTCAGAATAGCTTACCAGTTTCAAGCGGAAAGCAAATAAAGAGGTTGAGAGAGTGACTGAACTCAGGAAAAAGGCTAACGCTGAGAAGAAGCAGAGAGAAAGCGATATAAGAAACACTCCAAGAGATATTAAGAAAAGGTTTCAGGAATTCACAAGGACTCTTATGACTAGGCTATTGGACGAAACCACCAAGAAATCTATCAAGTTTCTACCAAGGTCAGTCCTTGAACATCAAGAAATAGATATTAAACCAATTGATGAAGTGTTCCGCCTTCGTTACTGTATAGGTACCAAAGGAGCAGGATATTGGATTAGAGAAGTCCATACTCCGCACACTGAGATAGCTCCACCACCACCAGTGAGATCTCGTTCACAATCTGGCATCTCTGGCTCAGAGGATGAGGAAGGAGGGCGAGGTGGTAGTGGTGGAGGAAGCGATAATAGTGGAGGTGGAGGAGGAGGAGAAGGCGGAGGAGGAGGAGGTGCTGGAGGAGGAGGAAGTGGAGGAAGTAATACAGGACGTTTACATCCAAGTCAGGTACCTTTCCCTCCTTCTGACGGTACAGACTATGATATGCCACCTCCCAACTCTCGCATACAAGCAAGGTCCTCCAACAAAGGCAAAATGAAAATACCTGCTGTCTTCAAAGAGGATAAGAAGGATTCCAAAGAGATATATTGAAGGTGGATTCGATCAGTGGAATGTTATCTACAGTATTTCGGCGATGGATTCCACGATGACATCGATATTATTATATGGGTTGGTCGGCTCCTGGAAGATAAAGCCCTAGCCTGGTATGATAACTGTGAAGAAGACATGAAGAAGTTCTTTCAGGTTGCTAACTGGAAGTCTATCACCAGTACAATGAAAGAAAGATTCATCGATATGCAACAGGAAGAGAAGTCGCTGCAAATGATGAATGATCTGAAACATACTGGGGATATTGAGGACTACTTAATGAAGATGGAAACCCTCAACTTCCGAGTATGTCTGAGTGGAACCTCAAATATTCATTCCCTTAAACAATGATTGAACGAAGAAATTTTAGATCGAATGTCAACCTCAGAGGTACCAACCAATAACAACACAGCCTTTATCGAGTTAATGAGGTGAGTGGGTGTATAATACGAAGATCAGTTAGCAGAAAAGAATAGATCATTTCAGAACCATGACAACTCACAAGGCAAGAAGGGAAATAAGCGGAAAAGGGATGAACACCAGGAGAGGATAAGAACCAAGAAAAAAATCCAGAGAAAGATAAAGGTTCTGACCCCAAGAAACCTTGAACTGAGAAGAAGGGACCAAAGTCTATTCACACTGATAAGGCTGAAGTCCTTAAGGGTATTCCTGAGAGTCTGCTGGAAGCAAGAGCCAAACACAACGAATGTAAATGTTGTGGATCCTCTGAGCATGATTGATGGTTCTTCTGTAACAATCTATGTTCATTGGATGTCTAGTGTGCATGACCTATGTTGAAAGGGCTTAGAAAAGACACATCAGACAATGGGAAAGTACCATGATAAACATGCTAAGAAACCTCCGAAGTATTCGATTGGTAATCTAGTCATGCTAAATGGAAAGAACCTCAAGACCAGATGTCTATCTAGAAAGCTAGATGCGAAGCTACATGGTCCTTTTAAGGTGCTAAAGGTACTTTCACCCACAGCAATTACTAGCTTGAATTGCCTAAGCGTTGGTGAATCCATAATGCTTTCCATGTCTCTCTCATTGAACCTTATCGAATGTCAACTGTTCCAATCAGACCTGTACCAGAACTCACTATCAGCGAAGGAAACGAACTAGGTTACGATGTACAAGACTATGAATATGATACAGGCTATGAGGTTGAAGAGATCATGGGTAGCCAGTATGGTATGGAACGAAAGAAGGTGCTATATCAGGTTAAATAGAAAGGGTAACCAGACGAAGCGGATTGGACTGAGGAATCTTATGAGAATTTTGATGAAAAAAGGTTATTGAAGGATTATTATAAGTGAAATCCTCAGGCAGCGAAGGACAAGAGGTTGCGCTACTACATTTTCCCCACAAAGGGTTTTTAACGGCTAGCAAGACACCTAGGAAATGGAATTGATTTGTCAGCACAACTGGTCATATTGTACCAAGGAAGCAAAGAAGGACCTTGGGTTTTGAGTACAAGAGGTCATTTTTTACCAAAGCAACAAAGAACAGATTAGTATGATCATTCAGAGACGAATTCTCTAAGGAGGGGGGTGATACTCTGCCAGCTCATGCCATCCATAATGCGAAGACAGCTGAGAGGCTGTAGATACCAAAGCACTGGCGTTTGCAGCCCAGCTGATGAAGTCTCTAATATCCCTCATGATCGAAAGGATACCATTCGCCTGGAAGCCAAGATATCGAAAGGATATTATAGGTCTGGACCATACAAGTTCGAAGGACTAATGTCAGTAAGAGTTCCGTTCGTCTGAGTTAGAGATCTAAGCGGACAGATGCGGAAGGTCTGGAAGAGCGGTGAAGGGTCGGAAGGGTATGGGTTTGAAAAGAAGGCTAGGTAGAAGAGCTCATGAGAGAAGCATAGATAGAAGTAATTGTTAGAACGATAGGATAGAGGTATAAAGACATCTAGAATCTCCAAGGGTAGAAGAGCAAGCTTCTTGATGAGGAGAACAAGTCTTAGTAATATACACATTAGAAAGCCAAACATCTTTATCTTGAATCTTCATCTTTTAGGGACTGTCACATCGTGAGTGAATCTTTATAACTTCCATTGCAAGCAAGTCCTAAAAGCAGTAAGGATACTACTTGTATTGGCAACTCTGAGGCGACGCTTCCAGTGTTACAGTTGTTAAGCCGATGACGATGGGTGTGGATTCCAGAGGTTTTCAAGGTTTGTCGCCGAACAAATACCATCATTGCAAATGATACTGAGTTCTGGCATCATCGAATTGTATGCTTGATTCGATTGTAGCTGAGATAGTTTCAAGGCTTGATTTGGTGCAGATACAAGGGATGTAGATGATGAGAAGATCTGAGTAGTCGAAATTGAACCTTTGATACGTGAGGCTTTAACCTTCATCTGCTTTCCCTTCTGCTTGTCTGATCTCAAAGTGAGTTTCCTCTTATGACTGTTTGCTATACATGGTATTGGGGTGCCAAGAGTGGCAAGTGCTGCTTCTGGAATTGAGGATGAAGCCTTGTGAAGTGACTTTGTTGTTCAGATCATTTTCAGATGGTAGAAATATCAGAAAGGGAGAAAAAGAGTGCAGCTGCAGTAGATAGAGTAGTGATTTTGAGTTCACTATTGGTGTTGGCAACGAACCGCCTAGGGTTCGTACCATTGACGAACCGATTTGGTCTGCGCGAACTGGAGCCTTGCGAAGCCTTTCGCCTCAAACCCCACCATTTCGATCTACAACTGCGAACGACAATAACTAAACGAGTTCTTGTTCGATTGGCTCGATTTGTAGTGCATCCTGTAGCTAACGTCTCCCGCTATAAGATGCGCTACAAATCCAGCTGATCGGACAAGAACTCGTGTACTTATTGTCGTTCGAAGATAGATGGTTCGCGAACAGGTTCGGACAAACGTAGGAACTTCGTCCAAATCTCAGATCGAATCTGTGTCGAACCCCGCCTTGGTTCGATCTGCACTGAACCGGTCCGCTTCGTTGCCAACACTATTCACTTTATAGACCAAGGGTAATGCTGTGTGGAAAAGGACTGATATATCGCTGAGTATTGCAACTAAAAGGTTTCCTCATTAAGGGGCAGAATCACATGATTTTGTTTTAGTGTGTCACGAAAGTATTGCATCCGATTAGACAATCAAATTCCAATAATGTCAAGAAAGTACAAACGAGACTAAAAACAACTCTGTAAAATGAAAAACCAACTCCATCCGACCCAAAGAGGATATGCAAAAACCCTATCTAATCCAACTCCCAAATGCGAATCTAATATGTTTGTCAATATATCACTTATTTGCAGTACTGTTGGACGTACAGATAACCATCACTCAACTTGCTGACCCATCCATGGTGGAGTCCAATATGATACCTCGAGTGGTGTGATGCTCATACCGATATTGAGATCTTGGTGAGAACCAATTGCTTCCAATTCTGACGACTTGTCAACATCCACTGATACCGATGAAATGTCATACATTGTCACTTCCTCTATCAGAATCCATGCTATTTGTGACTTCGCCTCTCACTGTTACTGTAACTCTACTACTGCTCACGACATCGCCTTCATAATTTGTGCTGTCTACACCATTCGTGCAACCCTGTCCTCTTGGAGAGAGGTATACTCAATGTGATAAGTAGTAGTCACCTTCGATTGTATCATTGCTGAGTGATTTATTGCAATGAACCTGGTAGCAGATATCGGACACTCGGCAGGTTCAGAGGCACTAGGTATTCCCGGAGGAGACGATTAATGTTGTGGTGGAGGTGATTGTAGTGGTGGAGTAGCTCCCATTGCTTTCAGAACAGCCACAATGATGAAAGAGTTGTAAACTGTTCCAGAAAAGAAGGTGGCCACAGATTCGTTGCTATTGAGTCGATTGCATTCTATCACTGCAGGGAGATTTTGCTGAGCATGACTAGATATCCAAGAATACAACTGATATCTCTGTCCGACCATAGGTAAATCACAGTATGGTGTATAGCTTTGTGGTGAGCTTCTCAACTCGTGAGAGATGTCTTCTATTCAAGTTGTAGTGATCTAAGATGTTATCCCAACCATCATTACATTCTGGGCCATACCTTTCAGGGTTGACAATACAAATTCTGAAGAGGTATATAATTGTTGGGCCGGTAGGGACAGCATTGGTGAAGATCTTATCAAGTTTTTGTTTCTTCTGGAGGGCAGAGGCAATGATGGTCAGTAGCGTTGCATGTTAGTGGGAGGGTGATTGCAGCCTTGGTATCTCGGGATATCAGGTGATGTTCCTGGTATGGCCATTGCCATGTTTGAGGTTGTGGCAGTTGTCGGAGTCATCGGAGTTGTTGGAGTCGGGGTCGGTATCGATAGGTAAAGATGGGATTTATCAGTTATATCAGTTCATCTGCACACGTGTGTTATTGAAACAGTCTCAGAGAAATGTCTGGAACCCACTCCACCATTTCATGTATCGTGGTTGAGTCGATACCTGATACTTCCACATCCCTTGAAACTGTTCAAAATACCTTGTAGTGACTGAGTCCAAAACAAGGATATCAAATATCAAGTCAATAGCATCATCATCATTGATACCGTTAATGGCATACATCTGAATAAGGCTCTGAATGTGCTCGGCCATGAACTGCTTCGCGAAACTATCATGGTGGAGAGTGTCTTTAATTGCATTGGTTTTGGAGGGGATAGATAGGATCGTTTTGGGTGGCATTGCAACATTCTGAACTATATATAAGTTGTTTGAGCGGTCATTCAGGGTTTGAGTTATTGTGTCAAACGATGTCGATGGGAGTGGTAAATAGGTAAAGATGAAGTAGATAGAGATGATTTAAAAGAATTGAAATGGAGAGAGTGTATAGCAGTATATATACAATGTAGAATAGATCATTATGATGCTGGAATCATGTGGGACAGCTCGCAGAAGAGTTGAAACCATTGATCATATCAAATATCATACATGAAAAGAAGCTTTCCTGATTGTGTCACACCATTGGCACTGCCCTTCTGGCCTAAAAGATGCACCGAATATTCTATACAACCCTGTGAGTTGCATGAACCACTTCTTTAGCAGGAGTCACACTTGTCATACTAATGTTGGGTCAAAACATTCAAGTCTGTCAGTTTGGGTCCCTACCATATGGCAGTGAGATCAAGTTCCAACATAATATTTCAATGTAAGGTTACAAACAGTCAGAACCTGCTATATGAAGCGAGTGAAGTGTCACCAGCATCTCTGTGCGTATATAGGCCTCTTCAGACACCACCAATTGACACTGTGCGATGGTGTCATGAACTCTCAACTCGTGTCCTGATACACAAAACTAGTGATATCATGTGTTTTCTTCTGCATTTCGTATTATCCATCTCGTCAATCATCAAAACAACAAGTAAACAAGCAAGTCCATGGATTCTTAATTATATTTATATTACTATTAGTGTCAAATTAGGCTCTGGCTGTGCATACATCATGACACACTGTGTCTGCACTATATTCCAGTGTCTTGGCATTTTAAATTCAGCTCTGTGAGTTTTGTACGTTATAAAAGGGCTTGGAAGATTTCAGGCTATGTCCCGACATCTCCCAAGTATTTTCTGGCACACTTGGTACTATCACAGCATCGCAATGACGCATGTATGGCAATGAACACAATATTTTGCCAATTGCATACACATCCCTCAGCATTATCTATAATTCGTGTACCATGGATCCCATATGAAATCCGAATTATTTCTGCCCTGTTTGCTTGAAACCTTACAAGTCTGATCTGTGGCAATGCAAACACATCAACAGCGACCATCCTCGATATTTCACCCAACTTCTTGAAGTGAAGACACATTACAAGCCCCCTGAACACTTTTGCAAACACTCTCAGCCTTGCATTGACAATTCCTACTCTGGTTTCCATGTCAACCATGACCACATTGATGATCCTGATACGTTTACTCCATTTCACACATCATCCTCTCCTGAATCATCTGAATTTGACTCAAATAGAAAACTCTTCTCGTATCCTTATGTAGGAGCCCCTGTCACATACATTCCGAAAGACGATAAGTACCATGCTGAGCAATCCTTGGATAACCCCTTCTATCTATTCAACAGTAAGGAGGAGTACAATCATGCAGAGCTGATCACATCGAAAGGTCTTTCTGACAAGGTCATCGATGACTTCCTGAAGGGCAACTGTGATCTTAAAGAGTGTGTGCATGATTCTCTGAAATCGAATTGCAATCTGCAACAGAATATTAACGTGATGGAGAATGGACTTTACAATAGCTCCAGCAGGAAAGCTATGTTGCAGATGGTATCGAATATACAGGATTCAGATACAATTGAGTTTTGGTACTGTAACCTAATAGAGTGTGCAAAATGGCTACTCCAGCAGATAGCATACGAGGAACTTCTTACATACACTCTGAAACATTGTTTCAATGATTCTGGGCCCCATGTTTACAACAAGATGTATACCGGAGACTGGTGGTGGAATCAGCAGGTAAGCCTCCGTTTTATACCCTTTACAATGCTCTATTCCCTTTACAATGCTCTATACCCTTAACAATGCTGACAATTGTGTAGACAATACAATCTATCGGTGATATGCTGATATCGATGATATTCATGTCTGACAGCTCCCACTGCATGAAAATACCTGGCGATAAGAAGGCATGCCCAATAATTATGATGATCGGCAACCTATCTGCAGCCACACATAGGAAGCACAAAATATTCAGCGTATTATTGGTTGCCCTTTTGCCCATTCCCGTCAAGATGAGTGATGTTCCCTTCAAAAGAAGAAATGCTCAGAGGGAGCATAACCGAATGGTCTCTCAGAACATGCTGCAATATGTGTTGCAACTCCTATTCAATTTTGAGATCCAAACCTTCTATGACTGCTGTGTCGATAGCAACTTCTGATAGTGTTATTTGATACTGGCTACATAGATAGCCGATTACCACAAGCACCGTGACCTTTACAACATCAGGAATGGTGTATGCTACTGGTACGAATAGCCATTGCAGGAAATGGATAATCTACCCCGTCGATTGGAACGACACAACCTCTGGTATCATAATATTTATAGTATACTATCAGAGGCAAATACATCCTGGAGCATTACCGATCTCAAATACCACGATGTCAATCCAGACTGCAACATCTTATTGGATCTCGATTTATTTACAAGTGATCTTCCCAAGCCTGATCTACTCCACAGGATTCAAATTGGAATGTTGAAGCACCTCCTGACATGGTTTTACGAATTAATCAAGCAGCATAAGCGACGTAACAAGTTGAATGATATTTGGCCCACAATACCTACATACCTTGATATGATGAAGCCAAGATGTGAATATGAGCAGGTTTCGTGTTGAAACAGAGGAGAAATCAAGACGATGATACAATTGCTTGAGGATATCATATGCAATACTCTGCAGGATCTATACTACTCTCAGCGCAGTATTTCTGACCGTGCAGTTGAGTGCTCTTGCTCTCTTATTGAGTCCTATATCAATTGCCAGTATGACTCTCACGATGACGAAACTGTAGATCTCATGGACAATGCAATTCATCGCTTTCACGATTCAAAGGATGTGTTTCAACAATTCAGGGCTGGCAAATGACTTGCAGCAGAGGCCAAAGACAGAAGTACAGAATTATGTGCCGAGTGGCATGCCGAGTTGAATTCTGAGGAAAATAAGATGAATATGATGCCCTTTGACCACCACATTCGTGATATTTGGAAAGGTATTATCGATACAGAAATGGCCGAATACATTGAAGAGGGTGGCAATGTTAAATTTCACAAGATATATATCATGCTGTACTTTCGAGAACAGATTCAATACTACAGTTCGCTTAAACAGTGGTCGATGGAGATTAGAGATTGTTCTTTCCTGAAGCAGATGAAGGATAGGTTTAATGCTTTCAACAGGACGGGGGATTACTATATTCAGATAATCAACTACCATCTTTGGAGTGATGCATTCGCTGTCAGAAAGGTATATCGCAATGTAAGGAACTGTAAACGAGCTGCCTTCCAGATGACAACAGAAGTGACGATGGAAGTGACAGCAGAAGAAACCACCACCAGTAGACATCATTTATTGAGGTTTATTTCTCTGCAGCAGCACAAAGAAAAAGAGAAAGTCGAGGACTTTCAAGGCATCCTGAAAACAATCAGTGACGATGTTCTCTGAAATGGGCTATATAATACCACCTGTCGTTTCTTACACTCCCAGCGAGTTAATATAGATTTGGATGATCTCTCAAGCAGCATTTGTACAATATACCATGGATTGGAGGTAGAATCATGCAACCTGCATGACTAGTATTGGCAGCCAACTGCTCTAGTTTGAGTAAATTGATGAACCAGTTTGATTCGCACTAATCAGATCAGGGTTAGGGTTCCTCAATTCTAGTTCGAAATGTATCAAGGTTCATTCGAACCAAGCTGGTTCGAGGTTTGCCACAAACTTTCATCACATTTGTGGGTTCACAAACCTTACATGCTAAGTATTGTTATCTCATACAAACTTTTACCTCTGTGTATGAGTTTTAACTTGCTCATACAGGTTCAACCAGTCTCCAGCCAGCTCAGCTCGACCTTCTCCAGTCCCACTCGACGATCTCCAGCCAGCTCTGACTCGATCGTGTTCAGCCTGTTTTCAGAAAGCCCAGCTCAATCGTCTCCAGACAGTCCCGACTCAATCAGGTTCAGTTATCCAAGAGCCAGCCCAGCTTGATTGCGTCCAAGTATTATTCCAAGTACATCCAAGATCTATCTTTTGTTTTGTATATAGTTATTAATAAATTTGTGAATCAAGTACATGACTGTAAATAATCAATTGACTACTGCGAGATAATTGCGACTATAAAATCTCATAGACCCATGTATGAGCATGAGAAAGATTTTATGAGCTTGTATGATGACACCGATCATATTAGTATCACTTTGACTGCGAGTTGATGGTGACCAAACAGCACACGAAGCAAACAGCAACACCGATAGAAGTACATATCAACTCATATGAGCTTGAACGAGACTGTTCTAATGTCACCCCAGATCACACACTCATCACTTACGAACTGCCAAGGAGCATGGTTTGATTTGTACTCAAGCAAATCGAACCATTGGTGGCTAGAGTACGTTCGAATCGAACCCTCCGCTAACCTAGGTTTGGTTTGATCCGACTCGGATTAATCTGCTTTGTTGCCAACAATATGCATGTGAAGCGCATTATTTGGAAGCTCAGATGTACTGGTGATAAACGATGGTATTCTGGGGCTGCCCACCATGACTGGGTATGGGTTCAAACTTGGAAATGTAAGGAGGAGTATGACCTATCCCACAAGGCACTACACAGATGCATACCGTACCATTTGCTTCGTCTATTAAAGCTTTCAGTCATCCATTCACGTGGCAAGGATATCTTTCGGCTGGCATATA
This sequence comes from Wilcoxina mikolae CBS 423.85, assembly GCA_014904905.1. NCBI lineage: Eukaryota > Fungi > Ascomycota > Pezizomycetes > Pezizales > Pyronemataceae > Wilcoxina > Wilcoxina mikolae. Next base: position 1,671,454 of record MU122093.1, read on the forward strand.
TTGCACTAATGAAGCCTGCCAATACGGAACGTCAGAAAGTATATCGCAGCAAATCAGGGTAGTGAAACTATCCTCCACAGGTACTTATGCGGTTATTAGTGCTGGAAATATTGTGAGTGAAGCTCACTGAATTCCAGAGAAACCCATTTCGTCGAAGTCAGAGAGTAAAGGATAGATAGTCAACAGTCATATAGACCTAGCGACTGGGAAGGTTGTTTATTATATACTGGACGATAATATTGGGAAGAAATCCCTGCGCTGAGGCGTATTAGTCACGTTCGGATATCAGTGGTGTGCCTAAAGTACCTGTAATATCGGTAGACAGGGTAACATATACGTTCACGATGATACGATGTGAGGGACTGCAAACACTATTACTTATGGCGCTAAGCATTCACACGGTCGCATATTACTCTGTACAGTTCCTTGGGATGCTTAATATACTGTGTGATTCGTCTGGCCGGTGCAATTGCATGGTGCTTGGTTCTCGGTGGCAACACAGCTCTGAGCATTGTAATGACGATGCTATGCATGGCATATTACACCATAAGGTCGTTTTCCATGCAGAACCACTTTGCTTGCATCCATTTCTTGGCTGGACGCAAGCATTCTGAAGATCTGCCTATCACAAAGTAATGTTGATTAAGTCTATTTACAGTTCTAAATACCTTACAGTTCTAAACACTGTTTATACTCTGTTCACCTCTGTATTCAACTCATCATCCAGCATAAAATAAATATCATTACAAGTCGCTAGATCTATATGACTATTGACTATCTATCTTTTATTCTCCGACTTTGACGAAATGAACTCCTCTGGAACTAGGTGAGCCCCACCCACAACATTTCCTGCACTAATATCTGCATATGCACCTCTGAAAGATGGTTTCACTATCCTAAGTAGCTGCAATGTACTTTTGTGTATTCCACCATTGGCAGGCTTGGTCACTTCAACATATACTAGCCAAAAGATGTTCGTGATGTGTGAATGGATAACTCCAAGCTTGAATAGACAAAGCATACAGTACGGAACGCGTCCCTGCAGTATCTTGTACGACAGCTCCTGCCTCTTCTTACATTGCGAAGTTTGAACCCATACCCAGTCATAGCGGGCAGCCCCAGAATACCATTGTTTATCTCCAGTATATTGAAGCTTCTAAATGATGTGCTTGTCATGCATGTTGAGTGATTCTACCTCCAATCCATGGTATATTGTGGCAGCGCTGCTTAAGAGATTATTCGAATCGATGTTAACCTGCTTGGAGTGAAAGAAACTACTGGTGATATTGTATAGACCATTTCGGAGGATGTCATCTCTGATTGTTTTCAAGAGGCCTTGAAAGTCCTTGACTTTCTCTGATCCTTTGTGCTGCTGCAGCAATATAAACCTCAATAAATGATGTCTACTAGCAGTGGGTGCTTCTATCGTAACTTCCACCATAACTTCCGTTGTCACTTCCATGGTCACTTCTGTCGTTATCTGTTGAGAACCTTGTTTACAGTTCCATACATCATGGTTGGCCTTTCTGACAGCGAATGAATTACTCCGAAGATAGTAGTTGATTATCTGAGTATAGTAATCACCCGTCTTGTTGGAGGCATTAAACCTGTCTTTAATTTGCTTCTGGTGAGAACTTTCTCCGATCTCTATCGACCACTTTTTAAGCGAACCGTACAGTTGTATCTACTCTCAGAAGTGCTGCATGAGATGTATCTTGGGAAAATTTAAATCGCTATCATCTTCAATGTATTCGGCTATTTCTGCATCAATAATACCTTTTCAGACGTCGCGAATGCGCTGTCAAAAAGGTCACTATTTTCTTCTTGTTTTCCTCGAACTCAGCATCCCACATGGCACACAAGTCTATACATCTCTCTTTGGCCTCTGCTACAAGTCATTCTCCAGCCCTGAACGTTGAAACACATCCTTCGAATTCAGAAAGCAACATAGAGTATTGTGCATGAGGTCTAGCGTTTCGTCATTGTGAGAGTCATACTGGCAATAGAAATAGAACTCAATATCAGAGCGAGAGCACTCAACTGCATGGTCATAAATACTGTGCTCAGAGGGGTTAGGGTTCCATACAGTATTGTGTACCACACCGACAAGGAATCGTATCATCGTCTTGATTTCTCCTCCATTCCAACATGAAACCTTTTTATATGTACATCTTGGCTTGGTCATATCAAGGTAGGCAGGTACCGAGAATTACATATCATTGAACTTGTCAAGCCACTTATGCTGCTTAAGAAATTCGTGAAGCCATGTCAGGAGATGCTTCAACATCCCACTTTGCACTGTGTGGAGTAGATTAGGCTTGGAAAGATCGCTTGTAAATCAATCAAGATACTAAATGATATTGAAATCCAGTTTGACATTGTGGCATTTGCGATCGCCGATACTCAAGGGTATATTTGAATCTAACAGTATACGATGGATATTATGATCCTGGAGATTGTGTCACTCATGTTGCTGTGGTAGATTATCTATTTCCTGCAATGGACATTTGTAACAGTAGCATACAGCATTCCTGATGTTTTGGAGATCATGGTGCTCGGGGTAATCGGCTATTCATGCAGTCAGTATCGAATAACAATGCCTGAAGTTGCCATCAGTACTGTTGCCATAGAAGGTGTGGGTCTCGGAATTGAGTAAGGGTTGCAACACATGCTGTAGCATACTCAGAGTGACCATTTGGTTATACTCCCTCTGAGTATTTCGTCTTTTGAGAAGGACATCGTACATCTTGATGGAAATGGGCAAAAGGGCAACCAACAACATGCTGTGTATTGTGTGCTTTATCTGTGCTGCTGAAGATAGGTTGCTGATCTTCATATATATCGGTCATCTCTTCTTATGATCAGAGAAATTCGTGAGGTAGGTACCATCAGACATGAATATTATGTGCACCAGCGTGTCACCGACAGGTAGTATTGTCTACACAATTGTAACTATTGTAAAGGGTGTAGAGTATTGTAAAGGGTATACTAAAAAGGAAACTTACCTGCTTATCCCACCACCAGTCTCCAGTATGTATCTCGTTGTAAACACGGTACCCAGCATCATTGAAGCAACATATTGGTGTGTACGGACGATGTTTCTCGTATGCTGGCTGCTGGAATGGCCATTTTTTACACTCTATAAGATCATGATGCCAAGACTCGATTGCATCTAGATGCTGTACATTCCATGCCATCAGGAAATTAGCTTTCTTCCACAAGCCATGGCCAAGTCCATCCTCCATAGCGTCGATCTTCTGTCGGAGGTTGTAATTCAATTTCAGAGAATCATACACACACTCTTTCAGGCAGCAGTTGCCCTTCAGGAAGTCATCTAAACGTTGGCGGGAAGACCTTTTGATGTGAACAGCTGTGCATGATTGTACTCCTCCTCACTGTCGAATGGATGGAAGGCATTTTGTAAGTGCTGCTCAGAATTGTACACAGCATTGTACTCATCATTGGTCGGAACGTATGCAACAGGGGTTCCCGCAGCAGGATATGAGAAGCGTTTTGTATTTGAGTCAAATTCGGGTGGTTCTGGAGAAGGGGATGTGTGCAACTGAAGAAACGCGTCAGAATTGTCAATGTGGTCATGGTTCGCATGAAAACCACTGTGAGAATCGTCGACATATCACTTAGAGTCTTTTCGAATGCATTCAGGGGACGTGGAATCTGTCTTCGCCTTTAGAAGTTGGACGCGATATCAAGGATGGTCGCTGTTGATGTGTTTGTAGAGCCACAGGTCAGACTTGTAAGGTTTCGAGCAAACAGAGCAGAAACGATTTGGAGTTCATATGGGAGCCATGGTGCATGTGGTGTAGACAATACTGAGGGTTGAATATGCAGTTGGCAGAATGTTATGAGGGTTGCCAAGCAGGGGTAGTGTAATTGAGCGGCATGGCATATGAAACTCACAGAGCCATATATAAAATGCCAAGACCCTGGAATATCCTGCAGACAGAGTTTATCATGATGTAGCCATACCAAGAGCCTAATCTGACAGTAATAGCCAGGCAAATATAAGAAAGAATCTATGGACTTGCTTGTTTGCTTGTTTATTTGATGTTTGACCAGGTAGATGATACGAAATATAGATGAAAACATCTGATATCGCTTGTTTCGTGTGCCAAGACATGAGTTCAGAGTTCATGACACCACTGCACAGAGTCAATTGGTGGTACCTGGAGAGGCCTATACACTGCCAGAGATGCCGGTGACACTTCTTTCACTTCATATGGCAGGTTCCATCAGCAAGAATCTTTTCTATCCGGGCGAAATAGCTCCATCAGAGTGGACGCACTCAATCAGAGCCATCAGAGATACCCTGGTGGCGTCTTACTCCGCGCCCGGTGTCAATACAACGTGTTGCATTTCATATCGTCCTCCGATGACAGTTTCACCGTTTCTATTGCCCTCCGATCGCAGTTTCACCATTCCTATTACCCTCCGATCGCAGTTTCACCATTTTCATTGCCCTCCGATCACAGTATCACTGTTTTTATTGCCTTCCGATCGCAGTTTCAGCGTTTCTTCTCACTCTGTCGGTCTCCTATTTTAAACGAACACGGTGGTGTTGTGGCCAACTGTGACCATACATCAGAATAGGTTCATTGGGTCCTGTGAAGAGCCAGCCCAGCTTGATCCTGTCCAGTCAGCCGAGACCATGTGTAATGACGGTACCAGGTGTACTTGGCTTGTAAGTGCACTTGGTCTCATAACGACACTTGGCCTCATAAGTGCACTTGACCGTTGTAAGTTTACTTGGCATCGTAAGTGCACTTGGCTGCCGAGGCCGGGTAAGCGCCCTTCATATATAGTCGGACCCTTTTCTTCCCCCTTACTTTCAACCATATTTATGCTCTATGTTCTAAGCTCTCAGTTCTAAGTTCAACTATATGATACTTCGATCTCTCTCTCACAGTCACCCTCTTTATTTGCAATCCTAACAGATATACAGATAATTTTAACTGACGGCTCGATCGCATGTAGCCAGTATGGCTAGATCACGTCCAGCCAGCCGAGAGCCAGCCCTGCTCGATCATCTCCCATCAGAAGAGAGCCAGCCCGGCTCGATCGCGTCCAGCCCGCCCAGAGACAGCATGGCTCGATCGCGTCTATTTAGTCGACAGCCAGCCCAGCTCGACCTCCAAGCGAACCTGATCGAAATGCTAATATTTCGGTCCAGATCTGCTCGTCGCATACAGCCAGCAGAGAGCCAGCACGGCTTGATCGCATGTAGTCAGCCCACAGCCAGCATGGTTCGATTGTATGTAGCCAGCACAACTCGAACATGTGAAGCCACCACAGCTTGATTGCATCCAGCCAGCGGAGAGCCAGCCAATTTCAATCGTCTCCTGCCAGCCCAACTGTTTGCACACAGCCTGTATCGATCTTCTCCACCTGTGTACTAGCTCCAAGTACTGCCCCAAGTGCATCCAACATCTACCATCATTATTTGTATATAGTTAGCAATAAATTTGTGAAACAAGTTTGATTTTAAGTAATCAATTGACTGCCCTGGTAAATCAAGACAGTGACTGGAAATCAAAGCTGCGACCGTACAGTATGCTGTGTCTGGAAATAAATGCTAAGAGGTTTCATCTACAACGGGGTAATATACAACGCAATGCATTGCAAGGATAAGAATAAGATACGTGGTATAATAGCTGCCGCAGGGTCAGTATACAATGCAACCTGTCGCCTGGGTGATGGGTAGCGTATAATTCTTCGTCAGAGGGTACGAGATTCCATCAGAGCCGGCAGAGCCGTCAGGAATACCCAGGTGTTCCTGACTGAAACTATGGTTGTTGCTGATATCTGACTGTTTGCGATACTACAGTACATCATTATATTCAAACTTGATGGCACTGCCATATGGTAGGAACCCAATCTGACAGACTTCGACACTTTGATCCAACATTTGCATGACAAGTGTGGCTCACGCTCAAGAAGTGCATCAATCAACTCTCAGAGTTATATAAAACATGAGGTGCATCTTTCAGGCTGGAAGGGAAGTACTGATGATGACTCACACTCAGAAAAGGTCTATTTCAAGTATGATATTTGATATCACCAACGTTTTCAAGTCTTCTGCGAGCAGCTCCACACGATTCCCGCACCTTGATAGCCTATTCTGCGCTGTATATATACTCCTGTACGCTCTCCCAATTTCAATTCTTCATCATCTCTATTTACTCCACCTGTACCTATTTACCACTCTCTTCGTCGTTTTTAGACACCTTAACCCTAACCCTCACCGACCCCTCATACACCTTATATATAGCTCAGAACATTGCAATGCCTCCCAAAAAGATCCCATCCACCCCCTCCAAATCCGATGCAAGTAAGGACACTCTCCTCCATGATGGTTTCGCCAAGCAGTTTCTGGCCTAGTACATTCAGAGCATTATTTGGATGTATGCCATTCACGGTATCAAGAATGATAGCGCGATTGACTTGTTGTATGATATCTATTTTTCTGACCCCGTCACTACAAGGTACTTTGCACAATTTCAGGGGATGTGGAAGAATTGGGCATCAAATCAATCACGATATATGGAATGGAGGAGTAGTTTCCAGACATCTTTCTGAGACTGTTTCGATAATACTCGGGTGCAGATGAACCGATATCACAATGAGAACCCACCTTTACCTACCGGCACCGAGACCGATAACAACTCCAACTCTGACAACTCCGACAACTGTGACCACCACAAATGTAGCAAAGCCCATGCCAAGAAAGATACCTGGTATCCCAGGACACTGAAGCTACAGCCACCCTCCCACAAATGTGCAATGCCACCAACCATCATTGCTTTAGGTTCTGCCCTTCAGAAGAAACGAAAACTCGATGACATCTCTACCAATACCATTCCTACATGCCCAATACTTATATACCCCTTGAGGATTTGCATTGTTGACCCTGAAAGCTACAGCCCAGAAAGCTATGACCATTGGGATCACATCTTCTTTCACCACAGCTCGAATAGATGGTATCTCACATGAGTCAAGAAGCTCACCGCAAAGGCTGTACAACATGCCATGAGATACCTATGTCCTGTCAGAGATGTCAGTTGTATTCTTGGGTGTCTAGTCGTGTCCGGCGAAACCTCTCTGCAGCAATGGAATGCAACTCGACTCAATAGCAACAACTCTGTGACCACCTTCTTTTCCGTTACAGCTTACAACCCTCTCATTGTTGTGGCTGTTCTGAAGCCAATAGCAGTTGCGCCTCCAAGGATTGCAAGAGCTACTCCACCACCACCACCACCACCACCACCACCACCACCACTACCACCATCACCACAACTACGATCATCTCCACTGTGGATACCTGGCGCCTCCAAACTGGCATAGAGTTCGACACCTGCTACCAAGTTCATTGCAATAAACCACTCGGCAATAAAACAACTGGAGGTGACTGCTACTCACCACGTCGAGTGAGCCTCTCTCCAAGATACCATAGTTGCACGAATAGCAGAGACAGCACCCATTGTGGAGACGATGTCACGAGTGGTGGCGGAGTTGTAGCAATAGCAGGTGGCAAGGTCCCAAATAGCAGAGGTTTTGGTGGAAAAAGAGACAATGTGTGATGTTTCATCGGTATTGGTGGGTGTTGACCAGTCGTTGGAGTTAGTGGCAATTGGCATGTACCAAGATGTTAATGTCGATATCAGCTTCACACAGTTCAAGGCGTCGCATTTGACTTCACCATAGATGACTCATCAATTTGACTGATGGTTTTCGGTCCATCCAACAGTACTGCAAATAACTGGTATACTGACACACATAGGTTCGCGTTTGGGGAATTGGTTAGATAGGGTTTTTGCATATCCTCTTTGGATTGGGTGGAATCGTTTTTCCATTTTCAGAGTTGTTTTTAATCTCGTTCGGGTTTTCTTGGCATTATGGATTTTTGATTGACTAATCGTACGCGATACTTTCGTGACAAACTAATACAACATCCTGTGGATCTGCCCCTTTATGAGAAAACCTTTCAAGTGCAATGCTCAATGACATGTCAGTCCTTTTCCACACAGCATTACCCTTTTTCTATCTTTCTGCCATTCCTTCCTGCCTTCTGAAAATGACCCGAATAACAAAGCCACTGTACAAGACCGCATCCTCAATTCCAAAAGCAGAACCGGCCACTCCTGGTACCGCAATGCTATGTACAGCAAACGGTCACAAGAGGAAACTCACTTTGCAGTCTGAAAAGTACAAGCGAAAGTGGACAAAGACTACAGCCTCACGTATCGAAGGTTCTATTACTCAGATCTCCTCAGCATATACACCCATTGTATCTGTACCAAATCCAGCCCTGAAACCGTCTGTGCCCCTGCCGAATCAAGTGTCTAATCCAATATCGATATTTATTTAGTGACAAACTGTAGTCACCTCCAGAGACCACACCCATCATTATCAGATTCACAACTCATTCCATCATCTCCACTGAGGACACTGTCGAGTCTGTCAGTCAGCAGGAAAAGATATACCAGTCGAAGTGTCCTTGCACCAGGTAACCTTCGAATTACTACTGTACTGAAAACAATGCATCGCATGATGGACAGGTAACTGCTGAGCAAGACACCATTTCCAACTGAAGCAGAGTTTCTGCTGGTAGCTTGTATGATTGCGAGAGTGGTAAATACCGACTAACATATCATTTCCAACACAAAGACAGTAGAGCATTCCTGGCCGAAAGCATGCAGGTAGAAAGGAATCAATATTAGCTTCAAAGAACGTCAGAAGGAGTATCTCAAGATAGTTAGGTATCTTCCAGAATTGCATTCTCACAGACTAACCGGCTGTATATTAGATCAAAAACAGTTGCACTGCAGTCAGGTCGTACACGATCTAGGCGGCCCATGAGTATTTAGCGAGACTATATAACATATACCGTTTCGATGATGATGAGTGCCGTATACACATTGACGGAATTCTTTTATCTCTTAAATTCATAAAGCACCTATGCGATCTTACAAATAAATCTGATGTGAGTTCTATCTGCAACTTGTAGCATTACTGATACTATCAGAAATGAGCTAGATACTTTCATGCTGAGAACATTCCACAATTTCTATATATATACTTCTTCCAACGAATATACAAATATAGCAGCCATTGGGAGGACTTCCATGACTGCATTCGGCAACTGATACCCCCAGCACTAATTGTGTCAAAATAGATAACATTGTATCATATACTGACAGAGTGGCAAAGGAATAGAGCTTTAGATCCAACAACGGTTGAAATTGATGACATTGAAATTTGGTGCAACTGGTTCGAGTAGGAGTACCACTTCAATCGAGATAATGATGGCAGTAAGTATGGCCTTCACAATGCAGGTAAATGCTCTAACATCTTGCAGAAATATGCACTGATCTCATGAATATTTGGAATGATCTTCCATCTCCATTGAGACAGAAGGTAATCAAGTCCATAAGGGCAGCTCTCAACAACCTCATTCTACACGAAAAAGGAGCCAATAACATGCCACCCATTACCAAGCATCATCTAGTAGTATTAAACAAGACTGTGATGGAAGTGCTGATGATGGAGCTGGATATTGAGACTGCGATAATTTCTGCGATCCGAATCCCCATTGCTAATTATTTGTCTTGTGATATTGAAGATTAGATTGATGATGGTGACAATGACAGCGATAACAAGCATCATGACATTCACAGTGTCAAGAGTCATGCACAGCGATATCGTAGTCTCCAGCTGCATGATGATAAGGTCAAGAATGAGGAAGATGAGGATGATGATGAGGATAAAACTGAGGATGAGTACAAGAATATAGAGTCAGAGTTGGGGGATGACTGCAAAGGAGAGAGTAGTTTTGAGGATTTGCTTCAAGCAGGTTGCAACGTATAGCATGGCATTTGGAATGAGGAGAGAGTAGTATAGAGGATATACTTCTTGCTGGCTTCGATATATAGCATGGCATTTAGAATGGGAAACTGTATATATTAGATCATAATATCAAACATCGTCAATAGTAAGGTTACTGCACTGTATGCATCACCCGAGATGTAAATGCTATTTAGGGCATCATATAAATGTCCCTTGCGGTGAACATTGTGTTATATCATGGTGTACATTGCACTCATACATTACATGAGTAGTGTTGTGGATCAAAAGGTGTGCACACTGCATGGATGCATTAGTTAGAATTATGTGCACTGTATAGCTGTACCAGTAAGGGAGTTGATAAGTAAATGAGTGGCCCTGTATTCGAGGTAGCAATCGAGGTGCAATTGAACCTTAATACTCAAGCTCTGACCTATAAGTGGTGAATATATATCCCGGTGAATGATGCCCTCTCCGGCGAAGTGATAATTCTCTTTCATGAAATCCCCAAGACTGATCACTTTGGAGCTCTTGAAACTATTAAGTCAGTATCTAGAGATTTCAATTGGCCTACAATGGATGTGTACATAAGGAATTATATCAGTGGCTGCAAAGTATATCAATAAATCAAGACTCCAAGACATGTCTATCATGAAGTTAACATGCCACCTCTACCACTGTCACGACTCTGGAAAGGCATCACTATTGGCTTCCCTATAGATTTCCCAAAATCAATCATATCTAGATTCAAGGAGATCCTAGACATCATCTTTCATCAAACAAAGATAGCAATCTATATAGGTTGCAGAATGGATATCAATCCACCAGAGCTGACCAGGTTCTTCTTTGAACATGTCATCTGCAAACGTAGTATCTGAGATATTAACGTCACCAATTGCAGTACTCAAGCTACGAACTATTTCTGGATGAGGGTCTGCAGTATTATGATGATATATCGCCAACTATCGACTGCATTTCATTCTCAGACAGATGGCCTATTGATGCGAAAGAATCAGACATAGGAGCAGCATTTCCAGGTTTTCTACAACTACAAGCAGGATAACGTGGTGCAGCTCTTGACCTTGGCCAAAATCATGTACAACAATACTCTACATAATTCAACATGGATGAGTGGTTTTTGAGCCAATTACCACTTGCATCAAACGAGGCATTTCAAGGTACCAAAGTCCACCAACCTCAAGTTTGAAGTAAAAACAGTTGCAATTACCTAATGGTTGGATGCAATCTACATGCTCCTTTGAGAGAACCTTCTCCATGTCCAGCAGCATCAAACAAAGTACAGATAGCAAGGAAGCAAGCTTCGAGGTTGACGATAAGGTCTGGCTCTTGATTCGTAATATATAGTGCACAAGGGGATAATAAAATACGGATTTCAAGTATGTAGAGCCATATAGGGTGAGTAAAGTTATCAATAAGAATCCTTACCAGTTAAACGTATCTAAAACGATACGCATGCACAACCTTTTCAAAGTATAACTTCTTGATTGATGTACACTGGAAGAAATGGTACAGCAATCATTAGAACCACAGTCAACAATTGTTGACCATATAGAGCAGTTAGATATCAAGTAGATCATCAATACCAACTGGTACCAAAAGCTTCATAATATTGTCCAGTTGGCCGGCTACCACTATATCTACAGGAGATGAAAACCTGCAATACATCTTGAGAATGTTGACGAGCTGATTACAGAGTTCCATTTGGAGCATCTTGTGAACCTATGATGCTAAACCAGTTTGAGGTCATTGCTTGTAGCTTAATCCAATAAATGAAACTCAGAACACTATTCCACGAATTTGGGAATCTGAAGCTATAGAACGCACTACATTGGACAGTTTCTTGTGTGTCATGTCTTTTCTTCTGATGGATTTCATCCCAGTATAATTGGTATTGTCAGGTATTCCTGTCAACGAACTACAGGAAGTAGAGTTTGTACATATACTGAATCGTTCGTGGGGTCATCCAGATGGCATCATTCAGTTACAAAATCTATGAAGCCAAATGGGGGTGTACGTATTCATTCATGTTGTTCTTATGTGATTAAATGCTGCAGTCCAGGATGTCTGTGGATGAAGAAGGAGATGATGTAATGGCAGTGCCAGATGTACTAGGTCCACAGGTGAACTTGGCTTGTAAGTGTACTTGGCAGCTGAGACAGTATACATGCCATCATATATTCACCTCAGAAAAGGCTTTTGCATGGCTGTGATAATGTTACATACACATTCAAACCCATCACCACTCATGATCTAGATTGCAACCATATCAACTCAATTCACATATTTATATGTATGGACTCATATATATGAATACTACTCCTCATACACAAAATAACTTTCCAAGATTGGAAATGTGAAATTCAGAGGATACATTCTTTAGAGATATTAATTTTATACTTCTGCAGTTCTCACAGATATGTATAGCTCTGCAATACTGCATGATCTGTGATACTGGACATTACTTAATCATGAACTCTACTTTCTCGATATAAAAGCGGTGGATTATCTGGATACATTGTCGGTTATCAGCTGAAGATAGAACGTCGAGAAAATTAGTATGGTGAGTCACTACTATTGTAATTTGTACACTGTCTCTGAAACTATTTATTTATCTTGGTGGGGTCAATATTATATTACTCTTTGAGTGTAAGGTGACTGAAGGTTTTCTCTATATATTCAAGCCTGAAGTATCTGTTATTGTGTTTGATAATCTGCCAGATATAGTTGATATTATTACTCATGTGGTGAGCGTCTTTCACATTGCATATATGAAGCGGTTCCTACATATCAGTTATACACTTATCCCATGAACCCATTCCCCAAATCTAATTCCAAATATGTCTAACAAAATAAATCTTGAAGTAACCAAAGTATATCTGAGAAACTTATTTCATACTCAAGTGCAGTGATAGATTCATTCAAGTGGAGATTTTTGCTCAGCTCATACTGAACTCAACTCTGCTTGTATATTTCATTTAATACCATATAAATTGCATTCCTAATGAAAATTTGAATTTCACAGGCATAACATCTCTGCTATTTATATGATTGTTCTGAATTCTTGTGTATTTTCAATATACCTGTTGTTATGCAAGCAATTCTCCATATACTTCTCTTTATACAAGCAAACATTCCTATACTTCTCTTTATACAAACAAACCCCTATATATTCTTTTCAATTCTAGCAAGCTTAAAGATATCCCTCATGTAGTATACTATATACAAGACAATACAATACTGTCATATCTACTATAATTACAAATGAATCATATTAATCGACTTTAGATTAGCAGTATCATTTATAAAATGAGAGCCTTTTTCTGCACTTGATACAAGATGTATACATCCTCAGATACTCTTGATATTTACAATTCTGCAATTTAATTCCAGCTGGATCAATCACATATACATACCAGTCCATGATGGCATTTCGGTTGGGTACTTGTACAATCTTCTGAAGGTAGTCTAAGTGCTAGAATCTGACTTTCTAGTCGGTCTGAAATATCTAGTTTGAAATTGTATTCTAGAGCTGCAGATCTGAAAGCATCTAGTATTCCAATCTGATATAAGTTCTGATCCAGACAAAGTCATTGTATTTATTGCCATAGAAGATAGCTACATATGAACTTTTTTTGTTTATTGCTGAGGAACCAGAAACCTGATCCTTGTCATCTGAAATTTTACTCATGGTGGAAAGATTCTGAACTGGTATATGCAGTTGCTTATATATCTTAGTTGTCCAAAGTCTGATATCGTGTTATTTAAAATCTCAAATACAGAGTGTGAATCAATTGTATCATATGATATATCAGGCTTGAGTATCAGAATATATTTCAGGAAGCAATATTTATGATAGAAGACTGGATGAGATATTTGATAATCTCAAATGGCAATTCTTCTTTGATTTGTTCCACTCAGTATAGTATGGAATAAGAATTCAGATTGATTCAAGTCTATATGAGTGGCAAGCTGAAATACTTATTTGTATAAGTTTCTTATACAGTCTTAGTATCAAAAGAACCTCAGATAATGGTAGTTCATTATTTGCCAGTTTAGCTTACATAAGTATACAGATGAGATGAACAAGGGGATAAGCTTCAACTTGCAGCATATATACTGGGACTGCTTTTCTTTGCTTGAATAGAAGGAATGTAGTTGTGGTACAATACGAGTTTGTTAATTCAATAGTTTTGGAGCAAAACTGTGTGTAATTTCTACATTATTGAATACATTTGGAAAAGTAGAGTAACAGTTGTGAATTTGAAAGATTAAAGTGATTTTCTTCAATATATATAGCTAGTATAGTTTCTTCCATCCCTGTTTCCTCTTACTGTCTCTGTTAATGCAACTGTAAAGTTGAAGCATGTTTGGCGTTCAATATGGCAATAGTTTCTCAGTCATGATTATACAATTCCATACACATCTAATCTATCTACTTATAGATCTGCTCGTTTGATCTCCCTTTAGCAAAAGCAGCAATATTGGCATGTATGTCATAGAGATAGTCTATTATATAGTGGACAGTCTTGTCTGTATGACATAAATGGAATCAGATATAGAAGAAGCCAATATAAGATCAGATACAGTTGAAAGTTCTTTGAAAGTCATTCTTCTGAGCTGGTGATAGATTTTGATTTGCTGATATGAGAACTGAAACCAGAAATTTCACCATATTTTACATATTGTTTCCTTGCCATTGAATAACCTGATATTTTAGCTTGCTGGGTACTCTGATACCTATATGAGATGGTATTATCCAGATCTTATTGAACTATTGTAGCTGCTTATGAGATTTCAAAAAGACTTGGATCTATTCTATAAGATGCTTGGTTATTCCTTAACGATATTAGTATCATACAAGTCATATTAATTCATCAGAAACATATCTAGAGGCAAGTTGTGTACAATGTGGCCTGTACAAATCATATGCATCTATCAGTAGTATATTCCAAAAATAGTATCTTATTTGATGATCATGTCTCATCTCAAACAAGTCTTTGATATTGTTAATTCTATTGGTATTCTTGACCTTAAACAACTCTCAATATGTTAATAGGCAGAGTACCATTGGATATTAAAAAAGAACTAACTCAGTTGGAGATAGCATTTCATCTGTTGCAATTGCAGAACCTTTACACTTGAGATAACAATTAGTCTAGACTGCATGGAGATTCTTGCTTTGTTTCAAATAATGTACAATATAGTGGGCTGGAATCAGATAGCAGTCTCGTTGTAGGCCATGACAACAATTCAACATGATATCCAATATATCTAGACCCACCATGACATGTGATTTCAATAGGTATTGCGTAGTTAGGAATAGTGTAGCATGAACTTTATATATGAGCTGATCATCAGCTATCTTATAAATCTTTGGAAACTTGAATAGTACATGTAATATGGAAAAAAATAATTTTGGCAAGATAGGATAGTATGTTGTGTACAGCTAGTGTTGGCAATGAACCGTCCGGGGTTCGTACAATTGACGAACCGATTTGGTCCGCACGAATCGGATCCTTGCCAAGCCTTTCGCTTCAAACCCTACCATTTCGACCTACAACTGCGAACAAAAGAAAGTGAGCTAGTTCTTGTCCGATCGGCTCGAATTCTGATGCATCTTGTAGCTAACCTCTTCCGCTACAAGATGCGCTACAAATCGAGCCGATCGGACAAGAACTCGCTTACCGATTATCGTTCGAAGATAAATGGTTCGCGAATCGGTTCGGACAAACCTCGGAACTTCGGACAAATCTCGGATCGAATCGGTGTCGAACCCCGCCTTGGTTCGATCCGCGACGAACCGATCCGCTTCGTTGCCAACACTATGTACAGCACAGTTGATATTGTTGATAGTAAGATACAAAGGTTAGAATTTCTGATCTTCCAAGAAATTAGTCAGGTAGATAATCTGTTTACTGCAGATTAGGAGTATAAGCATTGCTTTATTCAGTAGTAAAGACTGCATATCCTACTGCCAGTGTTCGATATTAGTCTGAGAATAGGTTTGTATTTGTTGTTTGAAGTTTTTTCTTAGTGCATATGGCAAATATATTTGATAGTATTGTTGACATAGTAGATACTCTACACAGATGATATTAAGGCTACTTGGTCTGTCTATAGCTAAATACGTACAGAAATGTTAATTCAGGCAGATCAGGTTGCAAACAGAATGAAGTGATTAAGTTGAGTAGTATTTATGTACTATTATCACTATAGTGCAATTGCAAATATATGAAGTTTATTTGAGGTTGGCACATACCTGGCTATCGGCTGAACTAATCAGGTTGCTTATATCCTACCACGATATGGATGTATGCAAAGTGATCGGTCGACCATATTTATTATTCTCCTCTCCAGGAGCAGATCTCCTGGGCTCCATTATATATATCCATAAAGGATGACGAGAATCATTGAGTACAGATCTGTATCGCATTTTAAGTCCTACAGATGATTAATGGTATCATGGTGGCCTTACAGTATATTCTGTAAACAGGAACTCTGCATCTCAAGTTAAAGGTGATCACAAACCTGTGTGGATGACATTTGTTCCTAGTCTAAACAATAAGGAGAGAAGAAGAGGAAACGAAAAGGAATCCATATATATTCGATCCCATCATTCCAATTCTCCAAATCCACTACATTATAGATTTACAATCCCTATTGAGGATTACACCAGTAAATACAACTCTAAAACAACTCAGTGCTGCAGCTTTGATTAGTTCTTCTGATGGAACTCAGCCACAAGATCTTCAGCATTCTTCAAAATTCTTGTTGGCCGTTACCTAGTTTGGATATAATTGTATCTGACCTAATTAGTGTTGGCAATGAACTGCCTGGGATTCGTACCATTGACGAACCAGTTCTGTTCAAGCGAAGCAGATCCTGGCCAAGTCATCTCCCTCAAACCCCACCATTTCGGCCTACAACTGCGAACAAAGATAAGTAAGCGAATTCTTGTCTGATTGGCTCGATATATAGTACATCTTGTAGCTAATCTCACCCGCTACAAGATTCACTACAAATCGAGCCGATTGGGTCAGACCTGGGTTACTTATTGTCATTCGAGGATCGATGGTTCCTGAACCAGTTTGTTACAAACCTCAGAACTTTTTCAAAGCTTAGATCAAATCCGCTTTGAATCCCACTTCAGTTCGATCCGCGACGAATCAATCCGCTTCGTTGCCAACACTAGACCTATTTGATAAGGTAATAGGACTTTTGATAGCATAACGTGTATTTCAGACCTAATAGATGAGGTAATAGAACTTTCGATATCGTAATGTGTATATCAATATCTGATTAAATTCTCACTCATTCATATCATTGACATTTGTCAGCTGTTGTTCTGATGGTCACCGGCCCATAGCTGGCATACGATATCAGCTGAGTAGTGATACATTGAAATCTTTGTAGATACTTATCATGCTGATAACTTTAACCTGTAAGTGTTGTTATTGATGACTGTACTTACTGTGTATGGTCTGACACACTTGTCCTCTAGCTTCTGCAAAGGCCTCGAGGTAGAGACATTCTGTGTTGATAATCTGACCTTATTGCCAACCTCTCACAAATGTGCGATGCGAATGACCATTATTGCCTCTGCCCTTCAGAAGAAATGAAAACTCGATGAGATCTCCACCAATGCCATCTCTACCAGCCCAACACTTACATATCCCTTCAGAGTTAGCATTGTCGAATCTGAAAGGTACAGCCAAGAAAGCTATAGCCCAGGAAGCTACAACTGTTGGGACTACATCTTTATTTACCACAGCTCGAATAGAGGGCATCTCTCACAAGTCCAGAAGCTCAATGCAAAGGCTGTACACCGTGCTGTAAGTTTCCTATATCCTGCATGAAATATCAGTTATATTCTTGAGTGTTTAGTCATGTCCGGCAAATCCTCTCTGCAGCCATAGAATACGACTCGACACAATAGCAATGACTCTGTAGCCGTCATTCTTTCCATTACAGCTTACAACCCTCTCATCATCGTGGCAGTTCTTAAAGCAATGGCAGTTGCACCTCTAAGAATTGCAAGAGCTACTCCACCACCTTAACTACCACCACCATAACAACCACGTTCGTCTTCCACGGAAATACATGGTATCTCTGAACCGGTGGAGAGTCCGACACCTGCTCCCAGGTTCGTTGCAATTAACCACTCAGCAATGACACAACCAGAGGTGACTGCTACAAACCATGCCGAGTGTACCTCTCACCAGGATATGTCATCGTCTGTACTGTAGGTATCGATAAGTGTCAGAGTTAGACGAATGGCGGAGACAGTAAAAGATGTGGAGCTATTGTTGTGAGCAGTGGTAGAGTTACAGCAATAACAGGAGGTGAGATCGCAAATGGCAGAGGTATTGTATAAGGAAGAGATAATGTGTGACATTTTGTCGGAGTCAGTAGGTATTGACGATCCGTCCGAGTTGGTCGCAATTGGCATGCACCAAGATGTCAATGCCGGTATGAGCTTTACACAGCTCAAGGCGTCAAGTTTGACTCCATCATGAATAGATTAGCAATTTGAGTGATGGTTATCTGTACATCTCACAGTACTCTATATGACAAGCATACTGACCCATGTATTAGGTCTGCATTTGGGGGTTGGATTAGATAAGATTTTTGTATATCCTCTTTGGGTCGAGTGGACTCATTTTTGCATTTTACAGAGTTGTATTTAGTTTTGTTTGGATTTTCGTGGCATTATTGATATTTGATTAACTCATCGTACGCGACACTTTGATAACAAGCTAATACGAAATCGTGTGAATGTGCCCCTTTATGAGAACTCCTTTTACGTTCAATACTCAGCAATATGACAGTTCTTTACCACACAGCATTTCCCTTCGTCTACATTGTGAACTCGAAATCACAACTCCATCCACTGCAACTGTACTCTTTTTCTCCCTCTCTGATATTCCTGCCTTCTGAGAATAACCCAAACAACAATTCCACTACACAAGGCTATATCCTCGAATTCCAAAGGCAGTAGTGGCCACTCCTAAAGTTGTCACACGAATACCACATACTGCAAACGGTCATATGAGGAAACTCACTTTGCAGTGTGACAAGCTGCAGCAAAAGCGAACGAAGGCTACAGCTTGATGTATCGAAGATTCGATTTCGACTGCTCAGATCTCCTCCGCATCTCCACTCATTATATCCATATCAGATCCTGCCCTGATACTGTCACTGCCCCCGCCGAATCAAGTATTCAATTTGATGTTGCCAGTACCCTCTGACATTACCAATGTCGGTATTCATTTAGTGACGAATCGTAGTCACCTCTGGAGTCCACACCTGTGATCATCAGCTGCACAACTCATCCCATTGCCTCTGCAGACAATATCGTCGAATCTGTCAGTCAGCAGACAATGATATGGCAGTCGAAGTATCCTTACACCAGGTGATCTTCGAGTTAATGCTGTACTGGAAACAATGCGTTGCATGATGGAGAAGCAAGTGCTGAGTGAGAGACCATTTCCAACTGAAGCTGTATTTCTGCTGGTAGTTTATATGATTTCAAGAGTGATAGATACCGACTAACTTCATTTCAAAACAAAGTCAGTAGAGCCTTTCTGGCCGAAAGCATGCAGGCAGGAAGTAGTCAATATTCACTTCAAGGAATGTCAGAAGGAGTGTCTCAAGATAGTTAGAAATCTCCCAGAAGTGTATTACTGACTAACCAGCTGCATATCAGATCAAAACCAGTTGCAATGTAGTCAGATAGCACATATTCAAGAAGTCCTGTGAGTGTATAGGGAGACTATATAACTTGCACCGTTTCGATGATAATGAGTGACCCATACATATTAACCTAATTCTGTCAGGTTATTCATTCATTGTGTGCCAGTGCGATTGTACGGAAGAACCTGATTTCAGTTCTGTCTGCAACTTGAAACATTGCTAATACTACCAGGAATAAGCTAGCTACTTTCTTGCCCAGGTGATTCTACAATTTAAATATATACATTTCTTCCAACGAATTTGCAAACACGGTAAGCATTCAGAGTGCTTCCATATCTGGATTCTCAAAACAGATACCCTTGGCACTGATTGTGTTAATATGTACAGTATTGCGTCACACACTTCCAGATTGGCAAAGAAATGGAGGTTCAGTTCCAACAAAGGTTGAAATTGATGACTTCGAAATCCGGTGCAACAGGCCTGAGTAGGAGTACTACCTCAATCGAGGTAATGATGGCGGTATGTATGGCCTTCACAATGTATGCAATCGCTCTAACATTTATTTTGCAGAGACTTACACTGATCTCATGAATACTTGGAACGATCTCCCATCTCCATTAAGACAGAAAGTAATCATGTCCATAAGTGTGGCTTTGAACAATCACCTTCTACATGAGAAAGCAGCCAATAACATGCCACCCATTGCCAAACCTTGTCAAGTGATATTAAACAAGACTGCGATGGAAGCCCTGATATTGTGGCCGGACATTGAGATCTCATTCATTTCCGTGATCCGCATCTCCATTGCTAAAGACTTGCCTTTCAGTGTGAAGGATGGGATTGATGATGGTAATAATGATGGTAAGAATCATCGAGACAACGAGCATGATGATATTCACAGTCCTTAGTATTGGGCTCAGCAATATCGTGGTCTTCAGTTGGATGATAATAAGATCCAGAATGAGGATGATGAGGAAGAGGATGAAAATGAGAATGAGAATGAGAATGAGAATGAGGACAAGTACAAGAACGTTGAGTCGGAGTTGATGGATGACTGTGAAGGAGAGAGTAGTTTTGAGAATGTATTTCAAGCTGGTTGTGATATGTAGCATGACATTTAGAAGAGGAAACAAGCTGGCTGCGATGTATAGCATGGCATTTAGAGCTGGAAACTGTATATATTAAAGCTTAATTACAAACATCGTCTTCAGTAACTTAACTGCACTGTATCCATCGCCTCAGATGTGAATGCAATTTAGAGCATCGTATAAATGTCGTATGCTGTGAACATTGCATTATGTCAAGGTATACATTGTACTCATATATCACATGAGTGGTATTGAGGATCAAAAGGTGTGCACACTGCATGGCTGCGTCAGTAAGAATTATGTGCACTGTATAGCTATGTCAGTAAGGAAGGCTATATCAGGAGGTGAAAACACAATGCCAGGGGTTGGGTATATCCATGTGTAGTGTCACTCGACGACGAGGCTCAAGAGGTTTCGATCGAAGCATCCGATGTGCCCTAGGTCTTCAAACTGCCTGGACGTGACATCGGATTTTTCCCAATGTAGCCAAATTGTTTTTCTGTGATCTTTGATGGACTTGACTTGTCAATGATGAATGCACATCTTCATAATTGGTATAAATGAATATATCATCCATATATGTTACCACTTCATGATTGGTTAGATCTCTCAGGATCTTATGAATCAGATCTTGAAATTTAGCTGGTACATTTGAAAATCCATAGGGAATAACTATGTATTCATAGTGGTTATATTTTCTATACAATACTGTTTTCCATTCATCACCTGGTTTAATCCAAATAAGATTATAACCAGTCTTTAGATCAGTCCTTGTAAAGATCTTGAAGCTATTTATCTGATCTCAAAGTTCATTTATTGGTGGCAAAGGATACTGGTTCATTACTGTGATACAGTTAGATACTCTGTAATCCACACATAATGTTCAATCCCATTCATGAGACTTTGATACGAAGAGGATGAAAGCTTCAACAGATGTCTTTCTTGGAAGAGTCTTCCTGAATCGAGCATTTCTTTTAGATATTTGTTAAGGACCGAAAGCTCTTTTTCAGAGACAGCATTGATGGTATCTCATAAGGTTTGTTCCCAATCTTCTAAATCAATTGCATAATGAAATAAACATTTCATTTGGAGAACGTTGGCAGTTTCTCTAGTATAAAGTGATTGAAAGTCTTGATAATACCAAGAAATTGGCTTAACAAAATCAAAATCAATTTCGATTGTCACATTGACATGTATATATCTAATGAATCTGGTCCATCATAGGTCAGTTCCAAACTCAAGGATATCATAATAGTATTCAATCGAAACTGTACTAATCAGTGCTTTTGTGTAATGCTGATGACAGTATTTTGATATGAATTGGAGATGATCATTTTCTTCTGTGATTCCTCTGGGGGCTCCATGCTTGACAATTTACCAGTAAGATAACATAATATCAGTTGATGACTCCATTCTTCTCATGTTGAAGGTTTCTTTGGTATAATAACTATCATAGCGCAGAGTGACTGTAAAGATGTGCAGCCAACCAGCTGCATTCACTATCATGTGATTGTAATTTTCAACTGACTTTGGTTTGGTTCAAGTTACCAATAGAATACAATTAGACTCAGTCCACAGCTTTAATATCATAGTAGTAACTCCTCCTGTATCCAGAAGAACCTATACAAAGATATTCATCTTATCCTTGAACAATACAAACCTATGGTTACCTACCTACTATGGAGCTTAAATCAGGTTTTTTTTAAGGGGGTAATTGTTATGTCCTCTTGGATTCAGGTTGTAGTACTTCAGCCAAGGTATTATGTTTCTATTCTTTTTGTATGGACACCATAATAAACTGTCTTTCGATATAGCTCGAGCCACAATGGGTTGAATTTCTTTTGTATATAGATATGAGTGTTAGAATATTTCGTTAAGCTGGTGTTCGAAGAAGATTCGTTTGTCATGTGTTTACACTTAGATGCTATATGCAGTTGAAACTGCAGAGATGGCTTATAGTCTAGTATGTGGAGTATTGTAATGGGGGCTAATCATCTTACTTGCATCCATATTCTGACTGGATATAAGCAACCTGATTGGTCAACCAGATGGCCGGGTAACCCCCAGTGTAGTTATACTCTAGAGTGCAATTGAATCGCAGCAATAATCTTATTTATAATCTACTCTACTATAATCACTTGTCCTTGTTTGCAACCGTATCTACCCTTCTACTCTTATACCAGGTCATACAAGAATATACGCCTTATACTATTATCGCTATTTAATAATTGGATACATTTCACTCACGGAATTTCATGAACAATCCCTTTTCAATGCATCAAGATACATCTGAACTAGAAATCATTCACATTTGAGATCTACCAATTGCTGATGCAGAAAGTCTTGATACATGTACCCAATTGAGGCTGAATGTATTAGAGACAATTTCGAGTTGCCTCCAGAGGCCAATTGCCCAGAGACGGTTCAGCAACAAAGTTAATCACAATAATTTCATAGCATGAGAACTTGAAGACTACCAATCGTGAGAGCGATGAGATTGGATGAGTTACCATTCGCTTGAGTCAATTGACGATTGGAGGAATATTTCTGGAACCTATCTGACTATGAGAGACGTATCACAGGCAATGTCAAAACTGGTTGTACTCCAGAGTTTTCATCCAACTTCATCTGACAAATGCAATCGCATGTGAACTACTGTCGAGCACATTGGTTGAAGAGACACTAGTGCTACAATCTATGACTTTGCGACATGACACCATATTTAACAACACTTCATGTCGAAACCAACTACCATTACCACAGGCAAATGACACGAGACAACAATTGAGGAGAGAGTCAAGTGTACACAACTCTATACAGCCGTAAAAAGGTTTCGCGAAATTGAAAATACGACTGGAGTCAACAAGGATGTCGCACAACATGCTGTCAAGCTTTGGACCGATCATAATCAACTTAAACCTACCTCACACTTTGGGCCTGCACTGAAGCTCTCTCCAGACAATCAAAGATTCATTAGAAGACTCTCCATTAATATTCGCCATGCAATACTTGCCGAGATTACGCGTTCCACCCATCAAAATATCAAACTCTGGGCAATATATACCTATTTACGACCCATGAATCTTGATATGTTGATTTGTTGCAAGAGGCCATGGCTTGAAACTGCACATTGCAGAATACAAAATAGATGCGCCAGAGAGAGACAACTCTGGGATACAAAGCAGGGGTACAAGATCTTTTATACAGATAAGATCAAATTGGAGGTAGAACATACTGGACTATAGGGGAAGGTACGATGGTCACCAGGAACAGCATTTGAAGAAGAATACTTGGAGCCTATATTTGATGAAGAAATGCGACCTATCATATTCTTTGCTGCCTATACTCATGGTTGGAATTCTCCCTTAGTTGCTATTCGCAAACGGACAGAAAATGAGCATACAAGCAAATCTGACAAACTGGAATTCAACTGTCAAGTATGTGAACGAAGTTTTCTTCCACATGTTCTATCATAGTAGGACCGATGAGGTGGTATAGATACTGGATTGGAGACTGTTGAAGTTAGAGCAAAATATCACACTTCACATTATATACGGAAATTCAGATTGATGAACAGGGTTCTGCGAATGGAGTGGCCAGCCAATTCTCCAGACCTCTACCCTATTGAAAATATTTGGTCTTGGTTTAAGAGAAGGTTTAGAGATCAATGTCTAGACTCTAAGTGGTATCCCAATACAGATCAGGAGTTGATTGATCTTGCACAGGAAGTGTGGGAAAATATGCCATGGCAGCTAGTATTTAAAGTTATAAATAGTATGCCTGAGAGAATTGTCACTGTAATTTGCAGACATTGAAGAGCAACAAAGTGGTAGAATGTGGGCTAGCATATTTAGAAGCACTCTTTGTATTCTCTATCTAATTTAATGGTTGGTTGTTGTGTAAGTAGGTGGTCAATTGGTAGCTATACCTAATCGCGAGCATACCAAGCCCCACTGTCGCTCAATCCAATATTCTAGACTGTATGGGGATGGATCAGAAACTATTCATGGTAGTCAATCGAGCATGCAGTAGTGGCAAAGCCATACTCAACGATACCTCTGAATACATCAATTTGTGGAACTTCATTACCGAAACGAAGTAGATGACAATACACATTCCTACAATAATAAACAAGTTGATAAGACTACAATTACCTGAACACACTTGACGAGTGAAGTGCACTTATAGAAGATTAGCATTCCGCCAGTGGATGTACACAGGGTCGAGGCCCACAGAGCTACAAAGGCTGGATGGTACATGAATCACCTCTTTTATGAAAGTCATGTAAGATCGTAAATGTCCTTGCGAGATTATACGATTACATACCATTAGATCCAGTGACAGACATCTTCAGAAGCTACAAAGTTCAAGATATTGTAGCAGCGATCCCAGATCATGCTACAACAACGAATGGGAAGTATAACCCCCGAAGGTCCTAAAGTGGCTACAAGATAACCGAATTGGATTGTTGTGGGAAGAGGAAGCCATCTGTGTCAACTCTATGAAATTTGGTCGAACAAGTCAATGAAACTGTATTGCCAAACAAACTAATACAGATATGTTTCCATATGATGTTATTCGAAGCGGTGTACTGGGAATACAGTAGAGATCATTTGATTAAATTTTATTCGGAAATCTGAGGGTCTATGGGGCTACTGGAGGATGGATCGTCTGGGTACTCTTCCGGAGACCATCATATTCCGTATGTATATTCAGTTTAAGGAGGCTCAATGAATACTTGTCATATCTCCATGTGGAAATGAATGTTATGTGATTATCAGACAGTTCCAATTGGATGTAATAAGAAAGTGATTCACTGAGTGAGCTTATTCGTGCAAATGGTGGCAGTCACGGTGGATCCACTTCGTGAGCTGGTATTGAGGTGGCCTTGGCTCAGATGGAGGAATCATTACATCGATTCTCAACGCGGTCGACCTTTGCCTCTGTGAACTCCAGAGTGAGCTAAAGTGGTGATACTGGACCGAATAGACCATCAGAAATGCCCAAGAAATGTACCTGGATCACATCAGCAAAGTTTATTTCCGTCCAGACGGAATGGCTCCATCAGAGTAGATGCACTCCATCAGAGCCATCAGAGACATCCCGGTGGCTGCTTACTCTGTACCCAGTATCAATACCATGTGTTGCATTGCATATCACCCTCTGATTGCAGTTTTCCCATTTCTTCTCACTATGTCAGTCTCCTATTGTAAATAGACACTCTGGCATTGCGGTCAACTGTGATCATACTTCGGAATGGGTTCATTGGGTATGCACTTGTATCGGAATTGCAATCCGATGGATGACACTGCGAAAACCTCTCCTCGTGTTCCTTCTACCTGCACACAAAATATAATTTTCTCTTTACCAATTATACACATCATTCCAAGTCGCCAGATCTATGTTGCTATTGACAATCTATCGCTTGTTCCATCCATCTCCTGTCTTAATACTAGTAGCTATCTCTGGAATTACGTGCATGCAGCTGACAATATTTCCCATGCTGAACACTTGCAAAGCAACGGCTACCGGTACTTTTCTCACTGGTACAAATTTCGAGACAGGATCCAAGTTACCCAAGTTTTCTGATAGTGTTGTAAGCGTCAGGGTTAACTAGTACTCAATGAAAGCTCCATCCTCGTCTATGAGTTCAATTTTGAATAGTCATTACAGTTGCCACGGGAGATAACCATTCAGCACGCCATACCACCTCTCCGAGTGTTTTGTTACCCACACCCAGTCGTTCCGTCAGTTCGCTCTATGCCAGCTCTGACTTCCTGTACATCGATACATCTGAGATATGCGTTCACCTTCTAAATCCTCAACTTGAACCTTAATATCATGGCAAATACAGAGCTTAATTGCGTGCAGTTGTTCATCTGATATATACATCTTGGTATGACTTTTATACTTGAGAAACTCCTGCGTGCCATTGTATATTGCTACGCGGTACGTTGCATCTTGCGTATTGTCGAGTAATACTCTGAAGTCTTTGATAATAGTGTCTGGATGCTTTCCATCACGGCGGTTTTGGCATCCCATGAATTCCGGCTTCACATATGACTGGGAGCTCAGGGAGGCATCCATATCAGCAGCGGAAGAGAAGACTTTGTAGATGGCTGTACTGTATTCCTAACACTGAACAAGGGCTTGAAGATTGAACCCTCTGATATTGAAGCAGAGAATGCAAGACTGAAATTTGAGTACTTGCGGCAGGTAGTTGAGATTGTAATTGGAGGCGTTCCAACCATCCTTGAGGTTCGTTGTATGTTCATGTTCATGTCTCTTGGCGGAATACTATTGCAAGGCTCCATATACACAAATCTGTTGGATCCAATGAGACATCAAGTGGATCTTCGAAAAGTTGAAGTTGGCATCTAACTCCTTGGAAACATGTATCTCGTGGCTGATATAATCTCCCCTGGCATTTATTTTCCCTGCTTTCTGGATGGCATCCAAGTTCCAGCATTTGTTTGTCCGTCTACATTTTGCTTCTTCAGAAGTTCAGTTCTCAGGGTATTGGCTTTCGCCTTCGCCTTTTGACCGGCTCGCCCGAGTAAGAAAACATGTTTGACAGGGGGAAAACGATGCAAGGTATCCTCCATATAGCTCAATGTTGCATCATTGTGAGATTAATATCAAGCAGACATATAGAATTCTAACAATATCCATGTGCACTCAATTGTGAGATTGAATATGGAATGCAGAGTAGGGCTTCTGCCTCGTAGAGACTGGGTTACAACTCCAAGCAGATACTAGTTCATTTCCTTCATCTCCTTCCCATTCTATTGAAAAACCTCCTCATATAACTCATTCTTTTTGTGTAAGGTCATAGTAAGCAGACATAGATAACCAGTTTGCATTGTACTTGTTGAGCCATTCGTACATCTTCATGATATGGAAAATCAACTTCTGGAGGTGATCAAGCATGCAGATCTGTATTGTAAGGAGGAGGTCGGGCTTCAGAAGGTCACTCAAGATACAGGAAATATGTCCCAACACATTGAATCCTCAATAAATATGGTGTGACGAGAGTTTGGTATCGGCTGCCTTGGTGTCGATATCACTGAGCATTGTATATAGATAGTCATTCTGCCCGAAGTGTTGTTTGTCAGGAGGGATATAATCTCCAAGATTCGTCTTTGGATACTCGAACTAAAAACAGACATGCCACTCAAGATGATGTAGGTCGTTTTATCCAGGGCAATCTGCAAGCCATACTGCTAAAACCAGTTTGCAACATGTGAAGTTGCCATCTGCACAGAGAACATTGTAATGCACGCTCACAGCTCTAGTATATTGTTTAAATATGAGAGGCTAGAGTACCTGCCAGAGTACCAGGTTCAGTACCTCTCGGTTTGTTTGCTGCTGCACATCCAGCCGCTTCTGAGGAATATTGCAGTTCTTGATCGGAATCGGCAGGAGAGTGACCATTACCACACTGTGTGTTGAGGGCTTCTGGCGGATCTTCGATGATAGATTGCCAATTGTCATATATACAGACCACTCTATCTTGTCACCAGCAGAATTTGAGAGATGTATTCCTTCGGACATCAATATCAAAGGAACCACTATATTCCCCACTCTGAGCATTGACTTAACATCGATTAGTACATCATTATTCTCGGGTATCTATCCTTACCTGTTTCTCCAACTACCAGTCCATCTGATATATTTTGTTATGGAGGTATATCGGAGGGGTATCGCTGTTAAAGTAACACTGAGGGGCATAAATGAGATGCTCTGCATAGGCTGGCTGCTGCATCAACCATCTCATGTTTTTGATGATGTCTCGACTCCAGTATTTGACAGGAAATTGGTGATTGTCATTCCATCTCATATTCTCGAGAGTGTGTAGTTTCCAGTCCCTGAGAGTCGGATTATCTGACATGATAGACACGAGATTATGGATGCCATCTCCATTTTGAAAGCTTGGAAAGTGCAGTGCGGTGTTTTCTTCCTTCAGCACATTGTCATAGTACGTCGTCATATCCTTCTTCTTGATCCCACACTGGATATATTTGAACTGTTTACGCATCACACACAGGTAGTAGGGAGTGTTTTGTAGGTTTATCTCAAGGCAACCCTGAGGGTCGCATTCCTATGGCTCAGCAATGTAATCGCTCGGCGGAGCGTCTGCTCTGGGGTATGTTTCCGTCTATGGGAGAGGAGGTGGCAGTGGTTGAGACTCTGAGTCTGCAATGTGTTCAAGGTGTTTGGGGTATTGAAATGCGTCCAGGTCTTCGACTGAATCTTTGTTAGCATTGAATTCACGATGTTGAGCGGATTCAACATGTCGGGGAGCACAGTGAATAGTCAGATTCTTCTGGCATACAACTTGAAGGTGTTCAGAATGGTGTAATTTGATATGTTTAGATCGTCAGCAGTCTGAGGTGAACTTCTTTCAGCATGACAATTTGGGGCAATGGAAAAGGATCTTCTCTGGCATTGTCGACTCCATGCGAGGAGTGGAGTATACACTGTAGAAAGGGACAAATGTGGGTGCTGAGCCTGAGCAGTCTGGTGTAGGTGTAAGCTCACAATACGTTTAGCGAACATGAGAGATTTATTGAACCTCAACACCAATACAAGGAGGTTCCTTATACACCAGGAGTTGCAACAACGCTGTATGTACAAAGTCCCATAATACTCTTAATAAATTAAAACCAATACAAAACCTGTAAACAAAATAAACTCTGAGCAATCCGAAAACCTTACGATGTGTGTAATAATCAATGTCTGAGAGAAATAGATTTGAACAAAGGAAACGAACAAGCCCACAACCCAACTCCTAACCTCAACGAGCCAGAAAACAAAAAGACCCTATGAGAACAAAACACCTCCATACGTACCTTAATCAGTACCTGAGATGAATAGATTACAGCAAAGGAAACTCACAAGACATGAATCCGACCCTAATCCGAATGCAACAACCATCGCCTCGTCCGTAACATGAGTACTGGTTCACTGCTCACCTACCTGATCATGCAGGTACGTCACAGGTAGACGGACATCAGGAATCGGAACATCAGGAACCGGAACATTGGAGAGAGGAATATCCTGGAGAAGCACATTGGGGAAAGGCACATCTGAGAGACTGTCCCCACCTGCCGATGCGCCAGCAGCTGCTGATTCACATACACATTGGAGGTGTTTCCAACAGCCTCAGCTTCTCACAGAGTTGACACTGCCAGGCGAGATTCTTGCAGTGTTATAAGCTTCAAAGACTCCAGCCTACTGAGAGGATGAGTCTCCGGAGTTCATGGTCGTTGGTGATACTCCGGAGTTTGTGGCCATGGTGCAGACGCTGGAGGTTGTGGCCGTGGGTTATGCTCGCACATCTGCTGACCCTGCTTAGGTAGCATGATTGGGTAATTGTCTACCATCTTATCTGTATCATTAGTCGATGTATTTACCATCTCTCCCTGGCCAATCGTCCGAGGTTCTTTGCCATCATCCTCGTCATCATTGTTCTCATTCTCATCCTTATTTTCATCCTCATCTTCATTCTCCTCCTCATCCTGATCCTTCTCCTCCTCATCCTCCTCATCCTCATCTTCCTCCTCTTCATTATCACCGTCCCTTTCAATATGCAGATCGCTGTCTAAATCAACACTGAACGGTACATCCACATGATTCTCCATGTGCATATCCATATCATAATCATGTTTTGAGTCATATTCGCTGTCCGACTCCTCGGTAGAGTCAGTATCATAATCTGACGCGATTGAAATGGCAGGCGATACTTCCGACTCTAGATATACCGGATCTAGTTGGCCCTGCATGTCCGAGTCTGCCTCATACACTTCCTTTTGCATCTGCATAGCAACCACACGAGAGATATCATTATGTGCTGGAGCTATCTGTCCCATCACTGTCGCTGCACTTGCAGTGAAACTTTTGGGCTGGCCATCATCTCTGATGGAATACCCTCTTGATGCATCTGCAGTAGAGCTTCCGAGCTGGCCATCATTTCTCATGGGTGTCTTAGCCTACCCAGTCCCCTTGATTCCTGTAGCCTTTCCACTGCTCTGCGAGCTTTCTTCCTCTGGAGGTTGTTTCACAATACCTTTCCCTTTCCCCTTCCCCTTACCCTTACCCTTCCCTTCATCCATTGCCTTTCCCTTCCCCTTTCCGTCCTCAGTCACCTTCCCTTTCCCCTTCCCATCCTTCATTCCCTTCCCTTTCCCTGTCTCTTTCTCACAGCCATGCGTATCCTCCTCACCCTCACTGTCGCTATTGTCATTGATATTACCAGGAAGGATCTATCCACCGCTCAGCACTCTGGGATCCATCCAGTTCCCATCATCATCATCTTCGTCAATTATCTCATCCCAATTGAGTGGTCTAATGACCAGGAAGTCACCTGGCTTGTACTGCCAGCAGCTTGACGTCTCAATCTTTGTCCTGAGATCATCCCTACCGTACCAAGAACAATGCTCGCTGGTGCGTCTAACCTTCTCCGAGCTGATTGTCTGCGGAATCAAGTGATCAACCTTATCCCCAATAGTACGTGGGTTGTCCCACCTCCAATTGTTCATTTGGTTCCGGGTTTTGTGAAACATTTGCCCCATATATGAGCAGGAGGCAGCCCACCACTCCTGATAAGGTGACCGCCTGCTCCTGTGGTGTGGCAAAATCAGCTGAAATTGTGAAAAGTGGCCAGTCATGACTGGATCAAGAAAGATTATATCATAAAAGAGGTCTCATGACCTCTCATCCTTTATGCCACAAACATCGTATATTTGAATGAGTCCACAGTTGTGTCCCAAGATGAATATGTTTGTACGGTCAGAATCCAATAACAGGCATCAATGTTTAACCGATGTTGCTATCTTTGCCTTAGCAGTTTCCTTCCCCTTTCCTTTGCAGCTACCATTCACTGCCATCGCTGTAAGTTGAAAATAAATCTACATCCAAGGCGTTACAATTATAATACAGTCTCATGCAGTGGAAAGTAGTCCAGAGGGAAAGTACAAATTTGTGCAGGTTATCAGGTGTGTTTTGGAACGAGAGGGGTTGTTTTGTGCAAGTCACATGATATCAAGATGATTCACTATGCGGGTAGTATGTTTAGAATGGAGCAAATGAGATAGGAGGTGTAGGCAGGAAGAAGGGATATATATACTCCAGTTACTGCCATTTCTTGATTCAACTTGTGAGATATGCTAATTCTGATTCATATCCTGCATTTTGTTGGTTGACGAACACAAAATGGCCCAGCCTTCTTCTTGCACAACTACCAGATACCTTATAAACAAGAAGCCTCTGGATGAGGATTAGTACTTGCGGTAAGGAACGCTTACGATGCCGATCGTTACTTTCGCATCATACACCACTTTTACCACTCAGACCTCATACATCTCAGAGCAAAATGAGTAGTTCTTAAGTTGTCCCAAGTGTGCAATGATCCAAGACAGCGACCAACATGCCTAGCAGTGGAAAAGGTACACGCAACTGATGTCATAGGATAGAGAATATATCATTATTCACTTTGCGATGCAATAACCTCTGTCAAGAGGGGGATTTCCACTGGGAAGCTGAAGATAAACACAATCGATAGTTCAAAGTTTTGTGTCAAGAATGAGTTCAATGTCATGATAATCGCGCCAAGAAGGCATTAATACCCTTCAAGCGGTGCAAATAGACCTTCAGACAATGCTGTAACAGTGAATATCAATTTTGAGTTTAATCTGAGTTTAATCTGATGGTAGTTAACTCCATAATTGAACCCTTTTCAAGGGATCTCATCTCCAAGTATCATCAAGGGTGATAGTGATTTAGAGTCAAGCCCGATCTATACTGCACCTACGTTTTATTTTGAATCCACCTCTGGGCGCTCAAATAGGAGTCTACCTCATGTGCCGTTGCATATACATGCAGAGACAAGTATTCCTACATTCTTAACGTCGAACATCTATATCAGACTAGGCCTTTCCAAAGACCTCACCCTGATATGACTCCGGTCGTACGAAATGTTTGATGTCTTGCTAATCGTCAGAAACAATAAAAGTGTAGGCCTTCGGGGAATTCTCAGCTTCCCCCTGCTAAGAGATACATTTCTGTACCAGCTGGCCAGAGGGATTCCTTTCAAGGAGGCAGTTCTGTAGCCTCTACAATCCAAGGTCAGAACTCCACCCCCTCATCTTCACTGAACAATTCTCGCATTGATGATATCATTCAATGCGTGACTTCCACCCCTTCCGCTACACAGAGATAGTCAACAAATACTCCAACTTCTATGCTGGGTACAATCAGTCGTAGCATACAAGCACCCAGAAGAACCTTACAGACACACTAAATGCGTCGTATTGTATACAGCCCGGCATCCAGTATTGCTAGCACTCCCACTCTTTTCAGTGGTCTTGAAAACATGCCTACCCCCATCCATAATTCAGTAGCCCACGCGATTATTACACATCCACTACGAAAGTGAGTTACAGAAAGGAATCAGAGAGAGAGGCAGTGGTAAGTACAACTCCAGGCGGTGTCTACACCTCAATCAGTGGTCTTCGGCAGTCGCAGCATCCATCGATTTGATCACTCAGATATGATGCATCTTGTATTTGCAATGGCCAGACTCCTGAAGCTCTACATGTTGAACAGATGGCCATTTATGAGTGCAAGCGACTGGAAGATGGCAAGTTATGTAACGTGACATGTTGCGAACGTATTACCTAAAGCCCCACACTGGCAGATAATAATGAAGTACTGGAACACTGCTATGTAGCAAAACAACATTTGGTCTTTAGCATTTGAGGTACGCTTAAAGGAGATCATGAAAGATGTGTGCTGAAACAACAGTCCACGTGGAATATTACACGTTCATAATCGTACCAGATTCGAGTACAAGTCAATAAGGTTAAATCCCATTTTATTCAATCAGCAAGGAACAATATAGCAGAGCTTTATGATCTCTACCGCTTTGAATCCAATGCAGAGCGTTTGGAATTCATTGATCCCCTTCTGGTAGGCAATGAGTATCTTTTTCCTGTAGCAGAGCTTGTGGAAGGGAGTGTAAACAGTCCAAATCCAATACACAGAGAGTCGAACGCTGCTAACGAATGGTCGGCATCAACTTTACTTCCTGGGAGAAGTAATCCCACGGTTTATCTATATTACATTTTATCATCGGGCGAATAACTGCGTAAGTATGCTGATATATTTTATAATTTCATGATTGATGACAAGGACGGTAATATACCCTCACCACTGATCATGTTTACCTGTACTGCATTGCATCATGCTCTCCTGGAGTAGCAAAACAACAAAGGTATTCCTTCGAAAGCTTCCAAGTCAAAGCTGAAAGTGGACAGACCTGATCGCTCGAACTACTTCAACTACAGGAACGATGGTAGTAAGAACGTATCCTGCTGTGCTGCAATGGGTTGCAAGTTGTTAACCTCACCTGATGTTGCAGAGACATATACATTCTTGATGAATACCTGGAATACACTACTGGAGAGCTACCAATTGAGGGTGTATAAAAACACTCTTGCTACAGTCAAGCGTCAGATCCAACAGGTGGAGAACCCAATGTCTGCCATGGTCATCAGCACAGAAGTAGCGTCTATTGAGAATGCTATTCTTCTTGACTATTTGACCTCCGAAGCGGTGACTGAGGAGCCTGAAATAGAAAGTACTAACCCAAACATCAGGATAGACAACGATTGCATGTATGGAAAATTGTACTTCGGAATAACAGGGGGCAGCGGGAATTACGAAAATGAAAGTGACGAAAGCGATGAGAGTGATGTCATCCCCACCGCCAGATGGTGATGATGGACAGTGATTGAACTCGAGAGGTGTAATCTGAGAATCAGTGATGTCGACGGGTATGAGAGCGATGATGTCGATGATGCAGATGTAGATGTGAAGTAAGAAGCAATGCAAGCCGATGATGAATCAATGCATACTTTGGAGGTCTGAGGACATCGTATTAGATAGTATAATGATTGGACAGAATATTTCAGACCTGTAAAATACAATAATGGTGAAGCAAATGCAACAGCAAGCGATATATCTGAAGCGAAGACTGTATTGGAATAAGTGACAATATCTCAAGGCTAAACATATATATGGGGAGAGTACGGCATCCAATAAATAGCTATAGCGGAGAGGTAAAACATGGCAGTCAGCTGGAGAGAGGCATACACATCGCCAGGTATCGTATAAATGGTCACACCGTAACTGGAATCCCTTTGAAGAGTATAATACAGGTGTCATTCTGATGGTACGTAAACGTCACCACATTCCAGATGCGAAGTAAAGGAAGCATGACACCAGGATGGTGAGCATTGTGTAAGAGTGTCAATGGAGTCATATACAACGTGACACCTCACAAGAATAAGAAATGTGGTATAATAGCTGTCACAGGATATGTTTGCAATGTGATCCGTAGCCTGGATGACCGGTAGCATGTAATTCTCCTTCAGAGGATATGAGGTTGCATCAGAGCCATCAAAGCCATCAGGAATACCCTGGTGTTTTCACGGAAACTAGGGTTGTTGCTGATGCACCTCAATCTCGTTGTATGAATGAATGCATTAACAGTGGTCGTATCGTCCAGTGGAAATGGACATATCCTCTGCTCCATATCTCTGTTCAGGATTGGGCAAATGGATATCCTTCTGTATATAGCAGAATAAATATTATTTATGTTGTTGACAATCTCAAACAGGTGAGACACGAATGAGATTAGCAGAATGTGCCTTCCTGTGCAGTGACCTTCTTCTCCAAGAGTGCCGCAAGACAAGGGTTTCAGTCCAATATTTGTAGCACTTAGCTCCGGTGAAGTATCCGATGTGCTAGTTATACCTATGGCCTATGACCTGGTTGTAGGCTTATCTTGATTCAAGGCTCGGAATCCTAAGGTTGATGGGGAAGTCCAGTCGACTTCACACTCTACAGATACCAAGCAGCGACTGAAATACACCAGCAGCCACAAATGTGACATCAAAACCTACACAGGGAACTGACAAGCTTCGACCCCAGGAGGGTATTAAAAGATATAAGTCTACTGATATCTGCTCGGAGCCATCACATTCAAGAAGCTTTTAGCTGGCAATGAGATTGTCGTGGTACTCGCTATATATATTGGTGATTGTACAGGATTGCTGTGAGCTTCCATGGAATGCATCACCAATGGTAACAGGAGTACCTGGAGCTGAACGAACAAGGAGGAGCAGCAGCAGTAGTAGTGGCAGAAGAGTTACCAACAATGTGGGGCTTCAATGACTGCTACCAGCTCACTGAGTGATGAAGGGAAGGGGCGTGCCACTGTCATGCTTCATTGACGAAGGCCAGCTGATACTGCCATAGCTACGAATTCCTACACTCAATCTGACGAAGTTCAAAACACATAGCTAATGAGTATAGATTCAGCTTCGGTACTTGAAAGGGTGTCTAGAGATGACTGTGACCATATCCCCACCATGTATCAGGATTTCATAGAGGTTTTTGGTCAAATCAGAGAAACTGACACAGTAACGGTCAATTAAATATGTGATCGAACTGCAATCCGGACACAAGCTACGACATCGACGTATGTATCATCTGTCGGAGGTCGAATCAAGAACTCAAACGAACTACATCGAGACAAGCGTGGCCAATGGTTTCATCCAGCGATCATCATCTTAAACAGTAGATTACAACTCTGCTGATAACTGAGCTTTCAATGCGGGCACAATCAGGAATCGGTATCCATTCCATCCATTTTGGAGACACTTGACAATAATGGCAAAACTGACATTATTATGAAGAAGAAGAATTGCACTTATTGAGCGATGGGAGAGCTGCGGAATGTATATTTCTGCAGTGTAGAGTGCAATCATGCACACTCTTGAGAAGGATAACAAGTTTTCATGCCGATATGGCAATAGAAGGTTATGTTTTAATTCTACCCTTTTATTTGAGAAATATTTACTCTCACAGTATTGCTGCAAGATTCGCAATCAAATGCAGATATAGAACTATGAAACCACAATGGCAATTGAAACCATCATATCACTGAGAAAATCATTGAGAATCGACACTGTACTTAGTCATCGATAGAGCACCAACATCAAAAAGAAGGAGAATTACCATTCTGAACGAAGAGAAATCGCCACTTCAAATGAATTCAGCTCTGCCAGTACTGAAATGACTCACCATTACCACCGCAATGCACCCATCATGCTACAGACATCAAGCACACCAGGCTTCATAAGTGTACATACCCTTGTAAGTTAACTAAGCTCTCAGGTATACCTGGCCTGGGGAATGCAATTGGCTCGCAGATGTACTGGAAGTCACAGGGATCCTATCTGCATATGACTTTACTATTGGATACCTGGAAGAGAGAAACATAACGCCGCAGATAGCCCAGTTTTAAGATCGGCTACAAGAATGGCCTTTGTTGACGCTTATATTTCTTCCCTACGATGACTTCCTAATGGCGATTGAGAAGGCTCAGGCTACTTAACCATTGGCAGTTGAAGTCTCGGGTAAGCTAGTCGATACCCCAATGGCTACAGACGAAGCTTCAGTTAACACTGAAGTTGAAGACAACAACTATTCAAGTGTCATTAATAGAGCTCTAACCAATGAGGAGAGGATATATGTCCATTCGGATGATGTTCTCTGCAGTCAAGCGATAAGTCTCTTCCATGACAACTCTGAATCCAGTCACTCTGGAGATCTTAAAACTACTGAGTTAGTATCAAGAGATTTCTATTGGCCTATGATGGATACGTATATGAGGATGTATGTCAGCAACTGCGATATACATCATCGAGAGCATGTAAAAGAGCACCAAGAATCCTGGAAGCGATCGAGAAGTCAATGGCTACGCTACTGATCTTCATCACCGAATCCAAAGCACCACTGAATGCTTCGAATATACAATCAGCTGCAACCAATGATTCACGGAGTCAACTGTACCCAGTGGTAGCGGTAGGGAGCCAGCCAAATCAGCAGTTGAGATGTCAAGCTGCACGGAATGCGAAGCGACTGCAATCCTTAATTGATATATGAAAAGGCTACTGCGATGGACCTTCAAAGCCGACAGCATCAACGCACTGAATTGGACGGTTGCAGCTGTGACCGTTTACAGGGGTTACTCACGAATCAGATATTTTAATGAAAGAATAAGCTTTGCAATTGGTCTTTATCTCTGAGAGCACCAAACGAAGCCATGACAATAATTGATTGGTATCACTGCAGATAATATTAATTAACTGTACCAATCTAGATTGAGGGTGTACACCCTACAGCTATGCGCAAAATGGCATGGAGTTAGGATACGCACTACGTTCGTGGATTCGGAAGTCGAAGACATGGAAATCAATGTATGAATACCTTAATCTACCTGGAGCATACTTGATTACTTTAGATCGATACGGGTTAACCAACTACATCTGGATCTGAAGCAGAATGGCAATGGAAAGTCGAATTCCGATAACCAATATACAAGTCAATCTGGAGCCAATCAACGATATGCATATCAATGCTGAGAGCGCAGGCAAACACCAATGAGGGCTGCCGTGTTCTTGAATACATGAAAGTACAGAGACATAGAATTGAAGAAATGGAATGCATTTAAGGACTCGCAAGAGTAGCAGCAACGACCAGGAAAAGTATATCATGCAATTATTCTAGTTGACTGCTACAGTGATATGATACTGGCCACGTTGGCCTTATCTCTCGGATGACTTTCAGGAACCCATTCAACGATAGAAACTAGATACCAACGAACACTGGATTCGGCAGAAGCTCAGGGCACCACCGATTTGAACATCACTGAGCCAGTACTATGGAGATCAATTGTTTGGATTCAGCGAAACTGGAAGTCCATTTGAATAATGCAAACCCTGAGCTTGCAGGCCGGCTGGAGTGACTTCGATTGGAAGGAGTGGGCTTGGATCGAGGCCTGCTGCTGGGGCGGCTTCGATGTAATGGCAGCCGGTCTATGGCAGAGTAACCGCCAATCAGCCCAGTATATAGTCAGCTCGTGCGAGTGCTCTTGCACACCATCGATAACGTTACCTTACCTATTGAATCCATCTATCTTATTCTCGAATCCACGTGTACAACTGTATCTACACTCATATCTATACGTACGAGGATGTACGCCTTTACATTCTATTTGGAGATGGACATGAAACCTTCAGGGTGAATTGGATATTTCCTTCTTACTTTCTACTTATTTTCTTCTCTTTGTTTCTTATGGATCTCCACCCAGTATACATAGTATCAGCACAGAATTTATCAGAGCCACAGGAGGTGTAGTTTTCCCGTCCAGTGGATCTTGCATGAGGCCGCCATAATGACTCCGATCAGCTGTGAGACTTATGCAGATGTATGAAGCTGTACGTACCTTTTCTTGTCATTGTTATGTATATATATTCTGCAGCCCAGGAGGTCTATAGATAAAGAGGGTGATGACATAATGGCTGTGCCATGTACACTTGGCCTTGTAAGTGCAGTTGGTTCACAGGCAAAATCGGCCTTACAAGAGCACTTGGCAGCCGAAGTCATGTAAGCACCCTTCGTATATAGTCACCTTGCAAAGTGCTTTTGGCACGCTAGCAATTATCTTTCTTACCTTACCTTTCAATTGATATCTTTGTCACTTACTCCTGTTTCCCACTGTATCCACACGTATACATCCATACGAGGATATATATCCTTACAATCATAGTGAAACAAGTTCAGTTGCTACTGGATATGCTAGCCCTGGCTCGGCTCGCTTTAGTGTCCTCAGCCAAATAAGATGAACTCTTCATTATTTCAACACGAAATCTTCAATAATGTCTGTCCAAGTAGGTCTTTCAGTTATAGTTTGATCATAAAGCGATGTATATCTATATTATATATAATTCTTTCCTCTTGCACCTTCCAGTCTCCAATCTAGGATATTCCCAATATTTGTGAAGTAGCTTTAGGAAAATATCTTTCTTTACTTAACTTCACATGTTTATCTAAAGTCACTATACCAATATTCAAGATATCATAAACGTCAGATTGGAAGGGGAAAGAGCAATACATTCTGCACTGTTGTTATATACATTATAATGTGGTCGGAAAGAGGATCACTGACTTAATTGGACTGATATTCTTTGACAGTTATAGCTGAAAATACTGAGATTG
Organism: Wilcoxina mikolae CBS 423.85; assembly: GCA_014904905.1. NCBI lineage: Eukaryota > Fungi > Ascomycota > Pezizomycetes > Pezizales > Pyronemataceae > Wilcoxina > Wilcoxina mikolae. The sequence continues at coordinate 1,711,242 of MU122093.1, forward strand.
TACTGAAGTTAGTTGAACATAGCCTAGTATCAACTCTAGCCTATTCTCGAATAATATTATCAGAGTGATACCAAGAGTCACTGAGAACAGCTACAAGATTGCTCAGAGTCTTAAAGACTATATGTACCTACTATTGAAGTAAATGACAATTTGTTAATGTAGGAAGAATATATCAGTATTAGTTGTAGGATAATCTGTGATGTGGTAACTCATTGTAACTCCACATTCAATATGTTTAAAATAACATATATCCTATGATTTTATATTGATATTTGTTCACTACAAATACTGATACATGTTCTACACCATCTGCCACATCAAGAATACTAAAGAATAGAACACGTTACATTATCTGATGACAGTTCTGAAACTTATATATCACTATATATCATTGGTATATCAGGAAAATGCAATTTTCTCCCTGCCCTCGCACCCACCTTCCGGGATCCTCCTTGGGGCTCGGAAGGTTCCAAAACCCTGACATATCATTTTACTATGCTCTGACGTGCTCCAGACAGCTCCCAGTATACCTTTGAACTTTCCACAATCGCACTGGAGCATCTCACAGCATTGCTACTACTTCCTGAGAGGTGTACAAACTTGCTCCTTTGCATACTCTGCTCCGCATGCATCTCTGATGCTCCACAGTCCTCACACCCAATTGGCATCATATGTGACTCCATTCGTAGATCATGCTGTCAATTCATCGCTGATACTTCAAGCATCGTCATGAGAGATTTGTATAAATAGACATCTCTAGATCTTATTACACAAATATATTGTCTATATACACCAGCTGGATTTCGAGTACATCCCTGCTTGAGACTCCTCTCATTCGTTTGGATAAATGGCAGAGATGACTCCAAACATTTCGTCCATATTGGTTTTGTCTTAATATACATCTCAGTACATGTCCAAATGCACTTGATTATTTTCAATGCATACTGAACCATTCCCTGTCGCTACCCGGATCACTGGAACCAAGTGCCACGGCTTTTCAATTCTCTCCATGGCAATAACATGTGGTGTTGATTCGTTTACCACTCTGACAAATACATCCACGTCTCGTGAGTACCATAAACGATGCTGGAAATGTGTTCCGACAATAACGGCCAACTCCAGTAGCGATGGTCTATCAACCCAGGCTTGAAGGAATGAAAGAAAATGAGGATGCTGTTGAAATAGCCGGCCACCAGTCCTCACAATCATCCCACTTAACAGCGAGGTCCTGGTCAGTGGTGGAAAGGTGAAGTATAGAACGGGAAATGTAGGGCGGAGTCCACAGAGTCCATCATCTGTATTTTCACTCACGCACACCCATATCACCTGTGGTGGCCACCTGTGCACCTCACCATCTGGCATACACTCAACACTGCAGTCGAGCAGGCTCTGGTTCATCTGCTGAGGGTTATGAAATTCCAGTGTGTAGAAAGCGATCTTATTGTGAGGATGTAAGGTTACATCTTCCTTGAACTGATTTCCGTAGCCATACATCACACTTACCGCATCACCGCTCCAGATGTCATGCAGATGCTGCCTGACAAGTGATGGTGATGTCGGGATATTGAAGGTTTCACCTGATTTAGCTAGTGATATCCGCCTGAAAGACAATGAATATGTACAAATAGTTGAAAGTTTAAACTGCCGCACACGTTGTGTACTGGATCGAATCAAAGTTCAGATTCGCCAGCAAGGATCCTGTTCTGCCAGGCGTACCTGGTCATTTGCCATTTCTCTTGACCCGTCATCATGTTAAGGACCACTACACTCTCCTCGACATACCATCCGTACAAAGCAAGCCACTGAAGACTCGGTTCCATATAGTCCATCGCCGTGTAGCGATCATTGTGCTGAAGAAGCTGTAGCATGAAGTACACCTCATGGCTGACATGGTACACTTCTTTGATATTCGAAATGTGCAAGAGTTCTGAGATTTCGGTTGGAAAATTATCAGAAGCACCCATCCTGGTGATGAACTCGCGATAATGACAGAGGAGATGTATTTTTGGTTTTCCGAAGTGATAGAATTTCAGCGTTATCTGATTCCACAAATTCAGACCTTTCCTTGAGTCGCATTCCTGATCAGACTTCATGTGCTTCTCCGTAATGATGTGACGAAAAGCAGCTTGAGCTGTCTGGCTTGCTCTGTAAATCTCTATCTCCAGACGCCAGGCAACCTCTTGTTGGCGCTCCTCTGACCAATATGTTGCTACTTTCTTAGCTTCCAACAGGTACCGCTCGAACTCCCACTTTGTAGCGCCAGTGACCTTCGATGCACCGAATACGGCAGTCATGATGGTGTAACGTTCTTGTTTAAGTTCTCGAGCAAACTTGATTGTCGGTCCACTGCTAGCTTTGATATGAAGCATGAGTTCCAGGCGGTCCTGAGCTTCTTTAAACAACTGGCCAATCAGAAAAAGCTGGTCTGTGGACGCTCAGTGGAGCTCTGCTTCGAGTCATATCATTATTGTCGCCCAATCCTATGCATTCCAGGTAGTGGCATGCAGCTGCTCTTCTTTCAGGTATGCTTCAAACGTTCTCCACTGCCCAGTTGTGATACCAAAAATCTCCCTATGAAGCTCTCTCTCTATCTTCTCCATTGCCACCTCTTTATGTTTTGCTGCCTGTACTTGGAAGTCACTTTCGAAATACCTTGTCCGAGTCTCAGTAGCATGTCGAGGATTGAACATTTGTTTGTACCTGTACAAGCTTTCGAGAGCTTCGTTGAGATATTTCAACGAGATATCTGAGTGCGTTCGCTGGCTGGCTAGTAATGAAAATTCAATCAGTGCCCGAATCGTTTTCATAACCTCCATATCAGATGCACTTTCTGAGATTGTTTTCCCTGCAACGTGGCTGGAAAGCAGGGGAGCACATAAAGCAGATAGATTCCTGAGCATTTTTCGGATTTCCTTGCCATGCCACAATCCATTCTTGAGAGCATCAAAGGGTTTAGAGAAATGCAACCTGTTCAGGTAGTGTAGAACTGAGATGAACCGGGCATCGAATTCAGCTTTCAAGCCTCGATCGGTGAGGTACTTCAAAAGCCAGTTGAAGATATCTTTCACGATCCCCAAATAGAGTTGGTGAAGCGCATCTGGTTGTCAAAGGCGATAGATGTTGCACAAAGGATAATCCCAGAAGAGTTTCGAAGTCAGTTTCAGATGCACCTCTTTGAATTCATCAAGTCGATTCTCCTCCAGATGCTCTGGATAGTGTGACATATATTGAGACTCCCAGTTGGGAAATCCTTTGCCATGGCCCATCTCAGGTCCCTTCAGTACTTTACACATAGGGTATGCTCCTCCGACTATCTTCGTGATCATTGCGATCTCTGAGCAGTCTCCAATCCAGGCCGCTAGCACTGGGTAGCAGGTACATTTGAAACCGTCAGTACAATCCCACTCGTGATCAGTACAACTGATATCGAATTCTCTAAGTGATTTCAGGATGGTATGGATCGCATGGTACCATAAAGAGTCTATATCAGTTGCACATTTCGGTGGAACTGGAATGAATCCCACAACAGTTCAGGTGCTCCTTGATGCTGCACCACGAACATCTCTCTGAATGTTCCCGATACTCATATATAGGGGCTAGGTGCTCTTGTCACCAGAGAAATATGAGAGATAGGTTTTGTCCGAGGCGAAGATTACTGGTACAATTGTCGTACCGTTGGGTAATTACTCCTGAGTTTCCCACCACCACTCTCCTGAGTTCATCTCACTATAGATTCGTTGATCAGCCGAATCGTACAGCTGGACCAGAGCGAAATCCAGGTGCTCCACAAATGGTACATACCACAAAAGAAACTGGATGCACTTGAAAATATCCCTGAAGTATATGTGGCCATATTTTTCAGGCGCCTGAAGCCAACTCTCTGCTCCCAGTCCGAAGTCGAGACACCTCAGCAGCTCTCAGAGCTCAGATACGGTCTGGAACAAAGTTGTACGGTAATCGTCCAGGCCGCGCCGAAGATAGTCGCTTACTTAAGGTGTGCTTTGTGTACCCAGAGCACGGTCTTGTTGATAATCGAATGCATTTGCAAATGAGTGCCACGGGTTCTAATTCAGTTGCCGGTATTTGTCATAGAGACTCGTATACTCTCCCACCACTCGCCTACCTGCGGCCGCTACATACACTTCTGCGTGGGTGACTGTCCTCGCGGATACAAATGTGATATCGTATTTCTCTGATAGCTCCGGTATGGGGGCACTCTCGGAGGTATGTGCGTCTGCAATGAACCCTTGAGCACTGTCAGGTTCTCCTGCATTCGTTTACTTCTTCCTTTGCTCATCTCGCTTCTTACTAGATCTCCAATTTGGTTCTGCTTCAATTTGTTTCATTACATCTCCCGTGTCGTCAAACACCTCTGGGTAATCGTTTCGATAATGTTTAGCAAGACCAGTGGAGTTGTGGTTTCAGTTTCCACCTATTGTGCATCGCAATCGTAAGAACTGGTTTGCCAACGACTCATACTGATAACTGTTGTTATCGTATCTCCGGTAGATGGGGCGCAAAGAGTGTCTGGTGAATAGTAGACGGTGTGTGATGAGTATATGGCTAATAGTAGATGGTGCGACGAGTGTATGGTGAATGGTAGATGGGGTGTGAAGAGTATATGGTGAATGGTAGATGGGGTGCCACGAGTATATGGTGAATGGTGAGGAGCACCGATTCAGGGGTAAAGAAAGCTACCAATTGTTCAAGTTGCACATCTCTGCAGTGAGATGAGACTCCATGCGATATGACATGCGAGTATGATAGGACTACTCTTGAAACCAACAAACAACTACATCACTTCACTCGACAAATTGTTTGTACCCCACAAAGTGATTGAGTTCCCATCCCTAACCCCTGTTAAGCCTACAATGTTCGTCACCAGTACACCACCAAAGCCTGCAGGCAGAGGTCGAGATGTACCTATATGTGGTGGCAGGGCTCAGATCACATCTAATCGTGCAGTTCCCTTCCAATAGCAAGGCATATGAGTCTGATAGGCATTGGATAATCGGAGTTTCGTATCTCTAAATAGTGTTGTACATTCAGATGTGTGGTAAATGTTCAGTATATTCCCAGAATCTGCAACTACCGACAGGGGTTTCATGCAGGTCACCTACTTTATTATACGAGAGATGGACACCTGCATAGGCAAGTACCTCTGTTGAAAGGTAGTAGGATGATTTTGAGTATCACACTTCAACAAGCTAGGCGATCGCGGCTGTTCAAATGTTTTGTTTGTTGTAGCTTCAGAATCGTAGAATAAGTTGGGTGGGCTTTGAGAAACTGCAACCAAGTGACAGGGGTGATACCACACCTTTCATCTAGTGATCAACTTGAACGCTCCTAGCAGACAATAGGTGATGAATACATGTATCAGAAGTTTGTCAAACAAGGCAATTGCGGGTATTCATATGTATATTGTAGCTTCAGAATTGTTGCAGAAGTTGGGTGGGCTTTGAGAAACTGCAACTAAGTGGCAGGGGTGATACTCAACCTTTCATCTAGGGATCAACTCGAACGCTCCTTGCAGACAATGGGTGATGAAAACATGTATCAGAAGTTTGTCAAACAGGGTGGTATGATAAGAGAAGTATAGGTGAGATCGGTACGCATTGAGTATTTTCGAGTGAATTGCGAGTGTATATAAACGCACCTTGCCTCATACGAATGCAGCATGTCATACTACCTCATTCTCAGTGACTACTGCAGGCACTATAGCTTTTAGCAAAAAGGTCTAAACCTCCTAACCTCTTCTTCGAAAATACTTATATACATCATGTTGCAGAACAACCCCTCCAACAACCACTCTCCGACCAATCCAGGACACCTGTATCAATATTATGGTGGTGCACCTGCACAACAACCCAACCCGAACAATCAGCTCAGCAGTAATAAGTTTCAGATGTGGGATGGATTTGTCTGATATTCCAATTCTGATTATCAACCGTCCCGGATATCAACTGAGGAAGCGCAATATGAACCGCAACTACTGAATAACTATCCTCCATATACTGCACCACCGATGATCAGCCCTGACGGATGGCACCAGTGGAATGAGTACTGACAAATCTGGGGTCCATACGAATGGGTTCCACCCTGACCACCTCCACTACCACCATCACCACCTTCAGGGAATCCAAACCCACCAATATCTCCACCACCTGACAAAGACCGGTATACACAGCTGCCTCCCCCTCCTCGGCCAGATCTACCTGCCGCGAAAGGATTCCAGTTCACCCCACAATCCCCTCCTCCTCCACCTAGAGGTGAAGGACTCCAGTATACCCCACATCCTCCTCCCCCTCCACCTGGAGCTGAAGGGCTCCGGTACACCCCACATCCTTCACCCCCTCTACCAAGACCACCAGTTGGTTCAGGCTCATGGTCCACAAACTCTCCCTCACCTCTAATGCAGCCCACCTTCTCTCAACCACTGCTAGAACAGCTGGGAGTACCAGGAGCACTGGCACCTAGACTGGAAACTGCCACTTCTGAAGAGACTAGTGAGACTGAAGGCAGTGTGCCCCCTGGGCAATGGAGATGGACCAAATCGCTACCTAAACTGTTACCATGGATCCCATCATCTAACATGCACTTCGGTCAATGCTGGTGGGAGATCACTCTCGGTGAATATCAGAGTCAGACAGCTTCAGCCAACATTATTCCACCTGATGGAACTGGAGATAGAAAAAAGCTGTCCACAGTGGCTGGGGCTAACGTCATCACCGGGTAACTCATGGTTAAGATGTACCAAGTTAAAATGGGGTCCAAGGAAAGCGACATACCTGGGAGAAGCGATATCTCCAAGTTTGAGAATCATATTCGGCACGAATGTCTGATTCCTCAGCATCCTCAATGCATGATGTGACCATTCTGATTGAGGACGAGGTGGATCGAGGGGCACACCGGGTTCGAACTTTGGGAAGCAGCTATCTCAAATTTGATCCAGTGTTATGAGGAGTTGCTACCCCTTGACCGGTTTGATGATTCTGAGAATATCAGGTATGACTGGATTCACCATTTCATCCGAAATCTCAGCAACTACCTGTGAGAGATAGCCACCGAGACCGTAAAAGGCGACAAAAAGAAAGAGAAGGGAGGTGGTGGGAAGTTCAAGGCAGAGAAAAGCAGTGATAAACGCCCTCCCAAACGGCCGAATATTGAGGTGGCCGATAAATAAAACAAGTCATTTGTAATGTGGGTGCGTGGAGATGTCTCTGCTGGATCTCTTTTCAGGTCATTTCAAGGACTTGAAGAATATTTCCAACTTCTGAAGTCGATCGCTAAGGATAAGAAGAAAGGTCCATTCACTCTTCAGACCGTATATCGCTGCCAGTTGAGTGATGAAGCTGCTCAAGAAGCCAGAGTCACGGTTGGAGAGGAGTTTCGTACCGGTGTTTGGAACCAGGAAATATTGAATGGGGAGGTCCAATACTTCTGTGCAGTTGCACCTGAAGCAGCAACTCTGTCCCTTGTGGCGAACCTGTGGAATGGAGATGGGAAGGACCTGCCTGACAATGTCATGTTAGTGGAGGAGCCCAAGAAAAGCAATGATGGAGAGGGAGTAAGTTAGAAGTGCCTGAAGTAATGAATGAAGTTCTGGGCTAACTGGAATTCCTTGTAGGGAGCACCCCTATAAAAATCCAAAAGGAAGTCTCCCTGAACCCCCAATGTACCACCTGATATACCCAGCAAGAGGAGGGTCTTAGCCCAGCTAGATGACTATGCCGATTTGCCTGTATCACCGACCCCAAGTACTCTTGGAGCCCTGGTGAAGGAAATCAAGAGCACTGAAATTCTAGACAGCGATTCACAATTCGTCAAAGAGCTGAACGAGCCTGAAGGTGATGAGCCAGGGCAAGTTTTGGATGATGCTTCCATGGCCACTATCAACAATGCCTTGCAATGCGAGTGTCTTGAAGAAGCAGTTACATTACCAGGCACTGTGCCACGTGGAGATTCACCTGCAGATACCATTCGAAGGCCAAAGTATACCTTGAAGCAATTTCCAGAAGTAAGATTTCTTACACATCAGATCTGGACGATTTGGTTTAGTGTGCCGAGATGGATCATCGATGTGGATCTTGCTGGAGTACTCCTGGCTGATGAAATGGCACTTGGAAAAATATTCACCGTCTTGGCTGTGGCTCTTTATACATAGTCAATTACAGAGGATGTGACAAATCACCATGAGACACAACTACCGGTGCTCTTTAACCTCTCACTTGGCGGATGGTGTCTGGTGGTGGAAATGGACTTCTCAACCCTCAGTGCTGTCCAGAAGCAATAGTACCCTTGCACTCATCCTAATCCTGTTCCTCATCGTCTTCTCCAGTTGCTTGATGATAAGCAGACAACTGATCTTCCACCATGAAATCCGATACTCTGTGTGGTGCTTCCAAGTGTCCGGACGACATTTATCGGTACAATCAATACCCGCACGAAAGGGACTCTGTTTTCGTTGTGTACTCTCTGCGTATAAAAAGCTGGCCACCTGACTCACACACACCTCAACTTCTGCGTGGAGCATTCCAAGAGAAGGTGGGACATCCACGTGATCACCTATGATACTTTCACAAGATGGGTACAAAGAAATCAGGACGACACTGTTCGCCAGCTCATAAACTGCCAGTGCTCGTGGGGAATCGTCGATGAGACGTACCACCTCAAAGGTCTGAAGTCCATGGATTGGTCTGTTGTATTTGAAGTGCAAGTTGGTTTCAAAGTGCAAGGTATGGCGATGCTGGCATACTACTCACCTAAGGACTGAGAACACACAACTCAGTGGCTGTTCACAATTCTACATGCACCTGAGAATGAGCAAGCAGTAGAAGAACATGGTCCCGAGGCTTTGTTGTCAGCGATCACTGCACTTCAAACTGCCCTCGCCAAGTAAAGTTCCTCTGAAGCTCAGCAGAATGCTGCCACTGTGAAGACTGAAGTCGCTTATCCATAGACAATCAGCCAATGGACAGAATCGCAGCTGGCTTCAGGTGCACCACTGATTTATATCTCATCAGATAATTTCCATCCAGTCGTGCTGGAGTGGTCTCAGGAAGAACAGAAGCAGCTCGGTGATGTTGTCACCTGACTCAAGAGGTAGAAGGTTGAAGGCGAGCATGGGATTGCCTGGCAGATTCAACACTGACAGCTTGCTTGCTTTTTGCTACCATTGGAGCAAGATGGTGATCGTTTTGTCAATGGCAGTTGGAAGAAAGAGTGGGATGCCAGCAGTTTTGTGCAGGAACTGATTTTCAGATGGCCCTGAGAATCTTTCCTCCCTGAGTTGATCAGCGGTTCTGTGACTGTTCCTGAGATAGATGACCAACCTAGTACAAACTCTGCTGTCCTTTCATCGCTTCCTCAGAACGCTGTACTGTTTTGTCCATTGCGCAGCCAGGTTCGCCATCTGGCATGGTGGATTCATCGCCATTTCATTCAAGACATTCAGGTCATTCGCCTGATTTCTGAAGATTCTGCCGACAGGTGCAGCGAAGTTATCAGCAATTTCACTAATTCCCCCTGGTACTCCTTCTTCATTACCACCATCAAGATTGCGGGCACTGGACTCAATCTCATGGCTGCCAATCATGCAGTGATTCCTGAGAAGCCTTGACTTCTCAATGAGCAGCGGCAAGCTTTTGGACGAATTGTGTGACCTGGTCAAATACGTAAGCCTCACACCTGGCTTGTCAACACTGGTCCACACGGCTTCGATGATAGTCACTGCACTCAATGTGTTCAATGGTACAACTCAGCTTCCTGTTTTGCATGGACTGATGAATCGTCAGATGATAAGCAAGGAGGATGTCTACAACGTTCCCAAAACAGGCATTGAGGAGACTGCCATTCAGGCCGAGATGTTGCAATCAGAATAACTGTTCAGATATTTCTAGGTACTCTTGGATTTGGATTTTCATTGATGGGTCGTTTTGAATGTTTCTTTGATTTACTGCGGTACATCTAGGAGTATTCTTTAGGTTGTACGGAGTTCGGGTGGGGCTATGTGTTTAGCTGTTACTGGGTTTCTTCTTCAAAATGGGCTAGATTTTCTGTATCTCTATTATCTCTCATGTATCACTAGGTCTAGATGTTAGAGAATGAATGGCTTTGGATTATGGTATATATCCACTTTATATCATGTGAGAAACAGAATGCAGTTGTGAGGAATTACTTATGGTGGTGGTCGAGGATTAGGAAGCCCAGTGGTCGAGGTGTCAGGTGAAACTTGCTTTTCCAAAATCAGAAATAGAAAGCGAAGGCACGGACTGCACGGTTCGGATCGTGCTCAAAATAGCAATATTTCGATCCTAATTTCTCACACTCTCCCCGCTGCATCTATCACACATCGACACTAACCTCTACCGATGCTTTCAGCTTTCAAAGCGGTACTAGCGATGTTTCATATGTGTGCTTGGCCCACCCAAGCTTTCGCGACAGACTGAGCTCCAGCTAAAAGCTTCCAGAGTATGCAAAGATCGAGTGCGAATAGATGCTTGGGTTCGACATCATAGCAGCTGATAGTCGATCTTTCCGAATGGGAGTTGGGTGTACCCGGGAGCATTCCCCTGGTAACCGCCAATATAACATGATGTTTTTGTCCCTTCTGCTCCATTCCATCTCGTTCCTTTGTATCATCTCTGCACACCTACAGCTTAACTCGCCTACCTGCCTTTTGAATCATCACAGCTCCACCTGAACTAAAATTCCTACACTATCTGCCATTTGGTGAACGCTTTCCCCCACCGGATCTTGTCTGCAGGTGAACTGACTGTATCTGGATAGACACAATTTACCCTACAGAAGATACTATGTACATTAAGCTTGAGATTGCATATAGCTGTGGCGCAGAACTGCATAAGTTCAATCGCTGCGTGTTTCCAATGTTCGGCAATTAAAACTGCCCAAGGGGTACAAACCGGATTCCGATGCTGTTGCACGACACGGAAAGCAACTTTACCCAGCATGATTATGGTGGCCGCTGGATCCTGAAGCAGCACTTCCTGCAGATTGATAGACAGGACTATCGACTGCTAACTAAGATGATTCATTCCGGTTCGCCTATTTGAGCTCTGAATTTTTGAACCGAGACTGCCAACTTTGTGCTGCTCGTACTCGAACATGTCGAGCCACTAGTAACTGAGTACCACACCACAAAATCCAGTGCTAATGTGCAGCAAAAACGAAAATGAAAGCGTCAATCTCTCGAGTGCAGCTAATCTTTTGCCACATTATTAGATACATTCGAGGACCATTGAAGGCATGAAATTTCCTGGGACAATGTTGAAGCCAAAACGGAATGCAACACCGGTAACCCAACAGTAAGATCGCCGGTAGCTCTCGCTTATCCAGACCAATCTGCATGGTTGGTCGGCTATGATTACAGGTGACCTAGCAGATATCAGCAGCCCAGGCATTCCCGAAAACTCTGATGCAGAGTATGGGCTTGCATCTAGCTCAACCACAACTGAGTCTGAATCTAGCCACCTCACAATGGTAAGCAGTCCTGAAGCCCGAATACCAGTTCATATCACTAACAGATCTCTGAACTCAGTATATAGATTAGCAGCTCAGGTGCTCCTCACCTTCGGTGGGAATGAACAGGTTGTCCTCTTCGATGTGAACCACTGTATCAGCTTCAGTTTTCAACAACAGAAAAGTGGTTCTCCAGGTGTACCTGAGCTTTATTCGAACCTCTTCTTCTCGAATTACATTTCGATATATTCTCATCATCTATGGCCTCACAACGTACTAACCTTACCAATTCTCAAGAGTGAGATTCGGAGCGCTCAGCAAGAATGGCCAGATGAAAAGGTTCTCTACACGTTCTCAGACATGTAAGGCCAGATAAATCTCTAATATATATCAAGCTAACCTTCTGGGCCATCGGAATGAACTGGACGATATCGAAGATGATGATAATGAACACCGAGAGTATCACAACAATCTCACAACCAGTTCGAACTATGATGATGATGAGCTACTGTTGACTCAAGAACGGAATAGACGCAGTTGCAACACAGGCTCAAAAAGCCCAAAAGGGCTCGCTCCGATACCCTCCACGTGACTGACCAACTCCAAAGAAAGAAATCCAAATCAAACCTCAGAAGCACCGATGGATACCGTTATCGGTTGTCGGTGCGCTCACAATCACCTCAAGGTAGTTCGCCTCGATCGCCTATCCAAGACACAATGTTCCTTGTTCCAGTAAACCATGTCAGACAGTGGCCTGTAAGGAGTCGCGATTACTTAGCTACCCCTCCACCTATTGAACGTGCATCAGGGACGAAGAACAACAAGGATAGCAAGTTGCTACTCCATAACAAAGTAACTTTCGATTTAGCATTGGACTTCTTGCGATCTGTTCTGTCTAATGAAAACCCCTGGCTAGCCTTTCAAGAGGACAAATTGGACATTTGCGATAAGGTATAGGATGAATCCGTTAAAGTCATAATTGTCCAGCAGATTTCTGTTGCCATACTGAACGACATGCAATACCTGTAGGAGTGCCCCGGTATACCCAGTGAGCACATCGATGCCCTGATACATTGAATTATGAGTTTCTGAAGTATTGTCCTTGTTTCAAAGTTTGATAATACTGTAATGACGGTGCTAGGCGTACTTGGCCCTCCCAAGTGCACTTGGCTCCCAGGTGCACTTGGCTCTCCCAAGTGCACTTGGCTGCCAAAGCCGGATAAGTGCCCTTCAAATATAATCACCTCGCAAAGTGCTTTTGGCATGCTAGCGATTATCTTACCTACATACTGTACATTTGATCTATATTGCTTATTCTCATTTGCAATCGTATCTACACGTCTACTCTCATACGAGGCCATACACGGGCATATGTGCTTACCAATACTAATTATCAATGCAATACAGTTGCGGGGGAAAATCAGTGGTATAGTGGGTCAACTAGTCACAACAGTGAGGCTTATGGTCACTTCACTGTACTCGTTGAAGATAGAACAGAAGCGTCTATACCTACAGCAGGTTGCCACTGTGCTGAATGATAACTCTTAGATTGAGAAATGGGAAGTTCTCCTGAACAGTATGAAGGATGTCCGGTGGTTTGCAAGAAGCGAGCCTGCTGCGCTGATCTATACTTACATCTTCGCTTCGAACATCTACCTAGGTAGACATGAGCTATGAAACATATTTTGGAGCAAGCGAGTGAGTTCCCAATTGATTTACTTGGCTGCGACTGCACTCAACTGCACCTTGAGGGACTATGAGAATGGAATGAAGAGAGAACCCTCTCAGGACTTCCACAGGGAGATATTCAGCCATCAGTGTGCCCCCTCAATCCTATAATTAACAGCTATTAACGTTTGATATAGCCTTGTACGAGAGATACTGGAGATACTGGAATTCCATTGGTCCTGGTCGCCAGACAGCCATTATTGAGCATATGGGCAGCTATATGAACACAAGAATTGCAAGCTCTACCGAATACTTGACCCGTTATGTAGCACTAGATGCAGCAGGAGAGTAAACGGAGGACCTGGCAATTGTGTTCAAGTGAGAGTCTGTTTCTCAGGGGTTGTATTTCTCAGGTGTTGGGTTTCTCAGGGTTTGTATTTCTCGGGGATTGTATTTCTCGCAGTGTGTGTTTCTCGGGAGTTGTACTTCTCGGAGCTTTTATTTCTTGGGGGTTGCATTTCTCAGGTGCTGTGTTTCTCTGGGATTGTATTTCTCGGGGATTGTGTTTCTCAGGGATTGTATTTCTTGGAGATTGTATTTCTTGGGATTGTATTTCTCGTGAGTTGTGTTTCTTTTGTCAAGGTCATATCGAGGTCCTGCTGAGGTGCAGCATGGATATATATCATTTTAGTTAATAGCGACAGTCTGTAGTACATGAATGCCAACGATTCATGCGATGCTACAGGTACATCTGAAAATAGGTGACACACCATGATTCCATCTGGAAATGAAGAAACAGATACAGGTGCTCCTGAGTGATTCTGGAACATACCGGAGCTCTGCAGAGAGCTCAGAAACGGCTACGGAGGACTTTGCTGCGCTTCAGAAATCTTCCGGAGCACACTTAGAGGTATCAGAGTGGCTACAGAGAATACTATTGCGATACAGGAATCTCCAGGAGCACCTTTAGAGTCATCAGAAGTGGCTACGGAGTATACTATTGTGATCCAGGATTCTCCTGGAGCAGCATCAAGGCCTCCGAGAGAACAAGGGAGTGCGTTGAGGCTCCATTCACAGTCCCGGAGGACTCCCAGAAGGTCTGCAGAGTGGGTCATTCAAAATCAACCTCCGCAACCTCTGGAGGGTCCCAGGGCTCCCAGAACCGGACGATCAACTTTGCTGATGAGGGTATCAAAAGCCTGACCTTTGTGTCTTGTGTTCTTCGGAATTCAACTCAGCATCATGTACCATATACAATTGTGTATATCATTCTTTGCCTCTGCTGCAGGTCATTTAATAGCTCTCAATTTATTTAATACATTCTTTCAATCGTGAAAGTGACATAGAGCAGTGAACCCTCCTCAAATATATATCTTCTCTTAGTAATATCAATATATGCAGGTACCGAGAGCCAAATATGATTGAACTTATCAAGCCACTAATGCTACCAGAGAAACTTATGAAGCCATATCAGGTAGTACTTAAACATGCCAATGTGCATAGTATGCAGTATATCAGACTTGGAAAGATTGCCTGCGATGCAATCAACATACGATATGATGTTGAATGCTTGATTGACATCATGGTTTTTGAGATCACTATGCTCAGATCTGTTTTTGAATCTGAGAGTATAGGATAAATATTATTATCCCGGAGGTTGTATTGCTCATGTTGGCAAAATAGATTATCCTTTGCCTGCTTAGAGTATTCTTTCGAGTAACATATACGACTTTTAATATAGTACAGGTTATGGTACATGGGGTAATTGACTATTCATACATTCAGTGTAGAGTAATAATACCTGCAGTTGCCATCAGTACAACAGCATTAGAATATACGGGTCTCAGAATTGAGTAGGAGTTGTAACATATGTTGCTATATGTTTTGAGAGATCATTCAGTTATGCTGTCTCTGATAGTATTTTTCTTGTAAGGGAGATATTGTGCATCTCAATGGCAATAAATAAAAGGGTATGCATCAATAGTCTGTGAATTGTGTGTTTCGTCTGTGCAAATATGAATACGTTGCCGATCATTATATATATTTGCCATGTCTTCTTGTTTACAGCAAGCTTCATTAAGAGAGTGCATACAGACATGAATAGAAATGGCAGCAGTATGTCACCGATGGATAGTGTTCAATACACAATTGTGAGTATTGTAAATAGTATAAAGTGATATAAAGGGTATAAGAAGGAAACTTATTTGTCAGTAATCTAACTACCAGTTTCCAGTATACATCGTATTGCAAACACTGTGACCAGCATCATTGAATCAATCTTATGGAGTGTATGTAAGATATTTCTCATATGCTGGCTGCTAAAGTAGCCATTATGTACACTCTATAGGATTACGATATCAAAATTCAATAGTATCCAGATGAAGTATATTCTATACCATTTGCAATGTAGCTTTCTTCCAGGAACAATAGCAAAGTCCATCCCCCATGACATCGATCTTCTGTCTGAGGTTGTGATTCAATCACAGGGAATCACATACACACTCTTTAAGGTTACAGGTATTCTTTCTCAAGTCATAGATGACGTTGGTAACAAGATCTTTCAATTCGACCAGCTCTGTGAAATTGTATCCTTCCATACTGTCGAGAGGATAGAAGGGATTATTAAAGTACTGCTCATTATAGTACTCATCGTTGATTGGAACAAATTCAACAGGTGCTTTCATATTGGAATATATGAAGAATTATTTTGTTTAAGCTATATTTGTATGGTTCTGGAGAGGCAGATATATGCAACTGAAGGAATCTATCAGGATCGTCAACATGGTCATGGTTAGCATGAAAACTACTGTGACAATCGTGAATACATTGCTAGAAGTTCTTTCAATGTATTCGGAGGGCTTGAAGTAATCTTACGCCATAGTAGATTTGTCAAAAAATCGAGAATGATTACTGTCAATGTGTTTGTAGATTCACAGGTCAGACCTGAATCTTTGTAACCAAATAGGACAGAAACGATCTGGTGTTTGTATGAAAGCCATTGTGTCTGTGGTATAGGTAATGCTGATATCTGTATATGCAATTGGTAGAATATTTTGAGTATAACTATGCATGAGTCGTTGCCATGCAGGGGTTGTGGAATTGTATTTTGTATACTTTACCCTTGGTCTCCTATTTATCAAAAATAAAAGATTGACTTTCTTTAGCTCCTGCGAGACAAAGGACAAGAGTAAAGAGGAAGGAAGGAGACCGCTTCCCTCTGCACCTCAGTTCACTTATCCAGCTATTGGCTCAACCATCCATGTTTCTTGCATCCAGTCAAGACTTGAATCCAAGCAAATGATTGCTTGCCAATATAAAACAATAGGAGCTTCCAAACCACTATGCCCTTCAGGAAGTTCCCCACTACCTGGTCACATATCTATTGGAAACATTAAGGTCAAGATATTATCTATACAATATGTACTTTTGGGCTGGAACTGTACTTTAGCTGCAAGTGCATCTCACACAATTGCAAATATGTTGTGCTTGTGGCATGGTATACGAAATGCTTCGAGCGGTAAATAATATGTCAAGACTCAGAAAATTCAAGGCAGTCACAGTTTGTTATGATATCGCCACACCCACAGGTTCTAATTTGGTACTAATTGTAGGGCAAATATTACAAACAATACATGAACTTGCTTGTTGGCTTGCTTGTTTGATATTTGACTGGAGGGATGATACAAGATTCAAATGAAAACATGTGATACTACTTGTTTCTTGTGCCAAGACACAAGTTCTGAGTTCATGATGCCATTGCACAGCATCAAGTAGTGGTCTCTGGTGAGGCCAATGCACTGCAAGAGATGTTGATTATACTTATCAAACTTCTCATATCAGGTTCTGACTGTTTGTACCACCATATTTCATCATTATGTTGGAACTAGATGTCACAGCTTATTGGCAGGTATCTACACTGACAAACTTTGACACTTTAATCCAACCATTAGATGACAAGTGTGTATCAAGCTCAAGGTGTAGTCTGAATAACTCTCAGCATTATATAACATATGTGGTGCATCTTGCAGGCCGGAAAAGAAGTGCTGATGGTGGGTTAAAACTAGGAAAGATCATTTTGAAACATAATATTTGATATCACCAACGGTTTCAATTCTTCTACAAGCCACTCCCTATAACTTCAGTATCTTGTATGGCCAATTCTGAACTGTATATATACTGCCATACACTCCCTCCAATTCGGTTCTTCTCCATCATTACTATGTACTCTATCTTTATCTATTTAATATTCTCATTGTCATTTGTAGGCACATTAACCCTAACCCTGCCTGAAACTTGAAACACCTTAAATACAGCTCCAAACGTTGCAATGTCACCCAAAAGAATCACATCTACCCACATCAAAACCAATACAATTGATGAGACTATCCACCTAGATGGTTAGGCAACGCAGTTCATGGCTGCATACATTTGGAGTAGTATTCAGATGTATGCCATTCAAGGTATCAAGAACTATAGTCCTATTAACTTGATATAGGAGATCCATTTGTTTGATCCAATCACTATATTATACATTGCAGAGTTTCACATGATGTGAAAGAATCAGGTATCTACAGAACCAAGATACATGGAATGGTAGAGTCGGTTCTGGACATTTCTCCAATACCTTTTCGATAGAACTCTGGTGCAGATGAACTCATATCACAAATGAAACCCAACTTTTCCTATCGTTACAGATATCAACCCAGACTACAACGATGATGATGACTGCGATAACTCTAAACGTGACATACCCCATGTCAAGACAGACACCTGATATTTCCCGACACTATAGCTGCAGCCTCCCTCCCACCAATTTGCTACACTACCAACCCTCATTGCCTCTACCCTCCAGAACAAACCAAAACTTGAAGACATCTCGACCAATATAGTCCCTATCGGCCCAATACTCATAAACACCTTCTGGATTTGAATTGTCGACCGTAAAAGCTACAGCTCAGAAAGTAATAACTGTGGAAACAGTATCTTCGTTCACTACAGCTCGAACGAAAGTATCACTCACGAGTTTGAAAGGTCAATAAAATCACTGTAAACTGTACTGGGAGTCGCCTATATTCCGCCAGAAATGTCAATAGTATTCTTGGATATCTAGTCATGTCAGGCGAAACCTCTCTGCAGCCATTGGATTCAACTCGACTCACTTTCAACAACTCTATAGCCAACTTCTTTTCCATTACAGTTACAACCTTCATATCATTGTGGCTGTTCTGAAGGATATGGCAGTTGCGTCTCCAAGTATTATAATGCCTACTTCACCATCATCACTACCACCATCACTACTATCACTACAACTACAACCACAATCATTTCTCCAGGGAATACCTTTTGGCCTTGAGGGGCCAAGAGCCTGACATCTCCTCACAATTTGGTTGCAATATACCACTCGGCAATGATACAACTGGACGTGACTGCCACATACAACTTGGAGTGTACCTTTCTCAAAGATAAATCAGCTGCAATGTTTGAAACGTAATCGTTACCTGTACAGGAGGAATCAATCAGTTCTATGATTCCAAGAATGGTGGAGACACCACAGATTGTCAAGGTGTCGTTGTGAGCGGAAGTAGAGTTACAGCTACTGAGGCAGGCAAAGTCACAAATTCTGCAGGTATTGGTGCAGGAGGCAATGGGTGATATTTCATCAGTATCAGTAGGTGTTGAGGAGTGGTCCTAGTCAGTGCCAATGGGTATATATGAAGATGTACATACTATTATAAGCTTCACATATCTCCAGATATCTCCTTTGACTCTACCATTGATGGGTCTACTATATGAGTAGTGTTGGAAATGATCTGTTGGAAGTTCATTCTATTGCTGAATCAGTTTGGTTTATGCAAACCTAATCCTTGCCATGCCATTCGCTTTAAATCCCACAATGTCGGCCCACAAGTGGGAACGAGATTAGGTACGTGAGTTCCTGTCCAATCAGTTTGAATTTTAGTTCTATTTGGAGCATATAATGTAATCTACAGGATGAATCAGAAATCGAGACTATCGGACAGGAACTCGCGTACCAAGTTACATTCACACTTATGGCATTCTTTTCGTGGTTTGAGTCGAACCCTATAGTTCTGGTCAAACCTCAGATCGAACCAAGATCAAATCGAGAAGGGGTTCGATCAGCTACGAACCGATCCGCTTTGTTGCCAATACTGGATATGAGTGACGGTTGTCAACATGGCCAACAGTGATGCAAGTAATTCGCATACTGTAATACCGGAAGCATCATCTCAGATTTACCAATACAAGTAGTATCCTTACTGCTTTCAGGACTGGCTTGCGATGGAAGTTATGAAGTTTCACTCAGGATATGAAAGTTACCTAAAGATGAGGATTCAGAAAAAGATGTTTTGGCTTTCCAATACGTATATTATTAAGGTTTGTTCTCTTCGTCAAGATGCTTACACTTCTACTCTCAGAGATTCCAGAGGTCTTTATACCTCTTTACTCTCGTTCTAACAATTACTTCTTTCTATGCTTTTCTCTTGAGCTTCTCTACCTAACCACCCTTCACACTACTGCCCTTCATTGCCCTCCACTACTCAGTCAGACCTACCTTATCTTTTCGTACAGATCTCCTACTCAAATGAATTCAGTCCTTATGTACATTAGTCCTTCGAACCTCAGTCATTCAGCCGTATCATATCTTTTCGATCTCTTGGCTTCCAGGAGAATGATATCCTTTCCATTGCGAGGGACATCCAAGGCTAAATCAGCTACGATGTAACTCAGGTGCTTTCGTATATACAGCCTTTCAGCTGTCTTCGTATTGTCAGTAGCATGTACTAGCAGCATCTCGATCCAGTAACCATCATTATTACTTATTAGTAGTATGGTTCATTGTATAGCATCTGATCTGATTTTGTTGGTTGTGAAAACCGAATCGAGTAATATGTTGTGGATATTCAATTACATATATGGATGACCCTTGTACCATCCTGATCCAACAATCATCAAGTGATTGTAGGTAATCCAACTTCGAGCATACCTAGTGGTATCTAACATGTGAGGTATAATACATACTGATATATGTGTTAGGTTCGTATTTGGGGGCAAGTAATGAGTTAGATTTGATTGAGTGTTTGCATATTATCTTTGAGTCTGGTGGAGTTATTTTCCATTTTAGAGAGTTGTTTATAGTCTTGTTTGGATTTTCTTTGTATTATTGTTATTGTTTTTTTTAGTGCAATTGGGGCAGAGGATACAACTATTTGATTGAATCATTTCAGTATGTCACTTGTAGTTCGTATCTTTTAGAATTGTGTATGGGTTCTCCCATATTATTCATTCTATCTGAACACATCAGAATTGTGTTTGTATCTTCAGGGGTTTCTTCTATCTTCTTTTAGATCTTATGCAATACTTTCATGACAAGCTAATATTAAATCATGTGAATTTGCCCCTTTATATTATCATTGTTCAGATACCATCCTTGGTGACCTATCAGTCCCATTCTACACCGTATTATCCTTTGTCTAAATCACAAACTCAAAATTGCAACTTTATCCAGTACAACTGCAGTCGTTTGCCTCTCTTTCTACACTTGTCTGCCTTTATTTGTGCCATTACTCCCTTCTGAAAATAATACGAACAACAAAGCCACTGCACATGACCACATCCTCAATTCCAAAAGCAGTACTGGTTACTCCTACAGTTATCTCCCCACTGCCACCTACAGCAGATGGTAAAAAGAGGAAAATTACTGGGCAGATTAATAAGCAGAAGCAAAAGCAGACAAAGTCTACATCTTTACTTATCAAAGGTTCGACTACTCAGATTGCCTCACCATCTACACCCATTCTATCTGCACCATATCCAGCCCTGAAACCATCTCTCGCCCTACCAAATCAAGACTCCAATTCGATATCACCAGCATTCAAAATTATTTTCAATGTCAGTATTCATTCAATGATGAACTTTAGTAATCTTCAAAGTTCACACCTATCATTATCAGCTAAACAACTCATCTGATTGACTCCACCCAGATCACCATCAGGTCTGTCAGTCAGCAGCAAAGAATATGGTACTCATATTATCCTTGCCCCACGTAACCTTTGAGTTTCTGCTGTACTGGAAACAATATGTCACATGATGGAGAAGCAACTTCTAAGCAAGAGCAACTTAAGCTGAGTGTATGCTGGTAGAATATATAATTCTAAGAGTGGTAAAAACTGACAAACGTATTGTTTCAAACACAAAGACATTGGAGCATTCCTGGCTGAAGCTATACAGGACGGAAGAAAACAATATTAGCTTTCTGAAATATCAGGAGGAGTATCTCAAGATGGTAGAAATCTCCCAGAATTGCATTGTTATGAACCAACTGGCTGTATGTCAGACGGAAAACAGTTGGAATGTAGTCAGTTCACACCTAATCAAGACGGCCCATGTGTGTATAGGGACACTATCAATATGTACTTTTTCGATGATGATGATGTGTGCCCTTTACACATTGCCCTGATTCTTTCAGATTTTGCATTCACTGTGCACAAAAGTGATCCTACAATTCAATCCGATTTGAATTTCATCTGCAACCTTTAGTATTGCTAACACCACCAGAAATGAGCTAGCTACTTTCTTTCCAATGAGATACCACAATTTCTTTATCTACATTTCTTCCAACTAATATACAAATGCAGTAGGTTTTCGGAGGGATACCATAACTGGATTCAGCAACAAATACCTCAGGTACTGATCCTGTACACCTGTATGGCATTGCATTACTCATGGCCAGTGTGGCAAAGAAATGGAGCAATAGGTCAACAATAGTTGAAAGCGATGACTTTGAAATCAGGTAAAATAGGCTCAAAAGGGAGTACTACCTTAATCGAGATAATGACGGCAGTAAGTATGGCCTTCACAATGCATGCAATTGCTCTAACATTCTGCAGAGATCAATACTAATCTTATGAATATTTGGAATAATCTCCCATCTCCATTGAGACCGGAGATAATCAAGTCTATCAGGGTAGCTCTAAACTGCCTTATTCTGCATGAGAAAGGAGTACATACCATACTGGCAGTTGCTACCAAATCACATTGAGCAGTGTTAATCAAAACTACAATAGAAGCTCTGATGATGGAGCTTGACATTAAGACTCCAATGATCTCTACAATCTAAGTCTCAATTGATAAAGAGTTGTCCTTTGGTGCCGAGAATGGTATTGACAATGGTTTTAATGATAACGACAGTAAGTATCATGATATTTACAATTCCAGAAGTCATACTCAACGATATTGTGATATCCAGATAGATAACAATATATTTGAAAATGGGGAGTATAAGTATGAGCATGAGAACAAGGATGAGTATGGACATGAGGACAAGGATATATACCAAAACATAGAGTCACGGTCAGTTGATAAAAGTACAGAAGAGAGAGATTAAGAGGATATGCTGCAAGCCAGCTATGATGTATAGTATAGCATTTTGAATGGGAAACTGTATATATTAGATCTAAATATCAAACATCATGAACACTTACGTTACTGATCTGTATCCATTGCCAGAGATGTTAGTGTAATTCAGAGCATTGTTTAAACGTCACATGCTGTATACATTGCATTATGTCAAGGTATTCATTGTACTCATATATCATATGAGTAGTATTGTTAATCAATAAATGTGCATACAGCATGGCCGCATCAGTATGAGATACTGTGTCAGTAACATTATTGTTTACTGTTCAGCTGTATCAGTAAGAAATAATATATCAAAAGGTACAAATGCAATCCCAGAGATTTTGTATAATCATGTACAGTGTCACCTGAAGATGAGGCGCAAGGGATTTCGATTGAAGTATCCAATGCACCCTAGTCCTGTATTCAGACTATTGTTAGCAATGAGGCAGATCTGTTCATAGCGGATCAAATCGAGCCAGGATCTGAATCAGATTGGATCTAAGGTTTAACCAATTATCGAGGTTTGTCCTCATCTTCAAGCAGAATCCCGCATCTATGAATGAAAATAAGTAACTGTATTGTTATCTGATAGGCTTGATTGTTATGTATTGTATATCGCATGACGTTATCTACAAGATGAACTAACAATTGAGCCAATCAAATAAGAACCCACTTACTTAATTTCATTCGTAATTGTTGGCCGAAATGGTAAGGTTGGAGGTGAATGGTCTGGCAAGGATCTACTTTGCTCGAACAAAATTGGATTGTCAATAGTATAAACTTCCGAAAGTTCATTACCAATACTAAGTCAGTCTTGAAGCCACTTGATCCTTTTCCCGATGATAGTTGGATACCTGATAGTAATGAAATTTCCGATGTCGATAAGTTCAAGCAATACTATATTCACTACGAATGATTGTTCTTGTAAATATTTGTTCTAATATCCTTTTATGGTAGATAGTATAAAATTCCACTATTCAAGGGGAACTATCAAGATCATATACCAACCTATATTATATAATCAAGTGTATTCCATATCAATACTATATAATCGATTGATGTGTTGTTAGTATAACTGGATTCAGGAGCTTTTAATACAGAGCAGAAATTTTAATAGAAGATAGTTCGGGAATATTGAGTATATTATACTATTGCAAAATTCCATATAGATGACATTTCATTTGGAATATTTCCTATTCCCAGAGGATTTAAATTGTTAGTCAGTTGGACTGAAAGATTCTGTTAGACATTAGATTTACAGTAAAATAAATTCCAGTGATTGGTGATGGTATTCTTAGTACTGCCTACCTGTAAGCACTATACATATATATATAATTTATATATCTGATGAAATACATTTGATAAATCTTTCTATTGAAAGATATTTCTGACTATTGTAAAATAACTATTTACAATATATGAAAACATATTTGCTGAAGTCCCAAGAAATACAATTGTATACTCATTAGACTCAGGCTGTATCCTTTGAAAGTTGCTAAAAATTGAAAAGATAACTTGCATAAATCTAAGTATCTTATTCTATCACAACTCTGAGAAGTTAAATTATTCAGATCAAGCTTTGAATATTATTTTTGCATATAGTTGTTGTGGAGAATTCAATCTACTGTTAGTGTCAGAGGTGAGTGACTATTCAAAACATATGATAATTGTTCATGTCTTATACAGTTTTTGTCCTATATATAAGATACATAAAGATATGTGGATAAATTATTCAGATCAACAACAATACATATATAAACAATAGAAGAAGGGAACTTCTCAATTAAAAACAAATGAATGAATCAATTGTTTATGTTGGCAATGATGCGGATCGGTTCGAGTGGAACCGAATTCAATAGGCATTTGAATCAGGTTTTATCTGGGGTTTGAATCAAACTACAGGTTTTGTAACAAACCAATTCACAAACTATTGATTGTTGAACTGAAATATGTACGCGAGTTCTTGTCCGATCAGCTTGATTCCTAGTTCACCTTGTAGTACATACGGTTAGCTACAAGATATATTACCAATCGAGTATATCGGACAAGAACTTGCTAACATATATTGGTTTTGACTTATGGGCTGAAATGGTGCAGTGTAACGCAAATGAAATGCCAAGAATATGGCCTGTGTGAACCACATTAGTTCGTCAATGGTAAGAACTTCCTACAGTTCGTTGCCAATACTACCTATAGTAATTGGAGTACATTCAACTTCCAAAGACTTCTGGTAATATCCTATCTGCAATATATATCAGATATGGTAATCTGACAAATTACAATAATTACTACAACAATTAGTAAAAATTATATTCATATACTTCTCAAATATTTCATTGAATAAAATCTAGTATTGGCAATGAACCATTGGAAGTTGATATACATGGGAAGTTAACTGCATCTAATGTAGCTTCATTCAGAAATGATCAAATTAATACAGGAGACAAGCTCTTTGATAAACAAATATTGAAGGTATAACTGATATTGTACAAATTCTATCTATATGTAGGAGAAAGTAGCTATTCAGACCTATCTCTCAGAGTAGTAGATGACACACTTCAATGAATATAAAAGTAGAACGATGTCTTACAAAAACAAATAATGTCGAAAATTGGATAGGTCAAAATTATTAATGAACTGGAATAGAAAACTGAAAGGATGAAGGATCTGAATATTGGTAATATATTAACCTACATTTGGGAATGAAGATTACAGGCTCATAAATAGGAATGCTATCAAAAACAATCAATTTTGGATATATCTAGATGAAGCGAAAATTGATCAAAAGAGCAGATTACTGATAGTCTGAACAGAAAGATTTATGATACAACTGTGGTTCTATTAAATATTTTCAAGAAGGTATTTTGAGGTGATCAAGCGAATATAAGACTGTGAACCGGTATTGAAGTATTCCAAAGCTCTAGAATATCTTTACATATGAGATACTACATATTGGTTACTTCAAAATACATCTTATCAGATATATATCACAGTGTATTCTACAAATAGATTCAAAAAATAATTCTAAAACTTAAAGTTTGGAACTGATACTTATTTCCAATCTAAAATATATCTATTGTATCCTGAATAAGAGAATTAGATTCTACAGTTTCTCAAATTCAATAACAGTTATATTGGTTATAACTATATAGATGAAATACTTTATAACCTAATACTACAGAACTGCTGTGATATATGCTCAGAGGAGGAGGATTGAGGGTGAAATTCGTGTTCAGATTAAGATGATATTACTAGCTAGCCAGTATAAAAGAAGGATATTGATCTTGTATCAATTACTAATAAATTACAAAATATCAGAACAGTATTTCAGTTACTCATCTTAAAAGATCAATCTGATATATTATTTTGTCTGTACTACTATATATATTTAGTTCGATAGAAATACACATCTTTGGAGAGTGTATGAATATCAAATCAAAATCTTTCAAAGGTGTATCTCATGATTTCAACATCTTCACAATTCAGTACAATTGCAATTATTCAGATCGCAGAGTTTAGTCAGTTACCTATTTTCCATGTTTACTAGCAAAAATACTTAGTCCTACAACTTAACATAACTGTAGACTGCCATTTTTGGTAGATAGCTATGCAATACAACTCTTATAAGAATACAGAAATAAAGTATAGTGTACTGGAATCAAGGTGATTGTAACATCTTAGTAGTGTCTCAAGAATCTCACACAATACTGTGTGAGTTTTGAAGATTCTGTAACATATTAGAATCTTCACAAATCTGTTCTGAATGGTTCTATCTGCAAATTGGCAACACGTTACCTGTAACTTACCCTATGCTATTTGACTTACCGTAATCTTCAGTAACTGTAATATTGCCGGATAATGAAAATCGATCTAAGTCCAGTATGGATATCTCAAATAATACTCTTGTAACATACCACAACTTGCAGTAATACGTCAACTGTATCGCTGATTTATGATGAATCTCTAGGTACAATAGCCAAAGAGTCTGGTTTTGTTATTCCTCAGATATGAAAGGTCTCAGTATAATTATGGTGGTATGTTACAGTTTTCAGGTGTGATGGCTAGGATACTGTCAAACCTCACAGTCACCTGTCAGAGTCTATCTGTATAATGGTGATGATTATGTCAGACCCTATGGTTGGTTGTTGGAGTGGAGGACTATAATCACTATAGTCTCATGGTGACTTCATATTGAATCAGATTATATACCATTTATTAATTAATAAATTATGAGGTTCTATTTACAAATTTCCACTCTGATATTATGACATGATCACTCTTCACACTCTGACATGCTCGCTCTCACAACTCTGACATACTTACTCTGAAGTGGGCTTAGAGAGAAATGAATAACATGGTTTTTAAGTGGACTTGAAGAGATGGGATTGATGAGAGATGGGGTTGATGAAAAACGGCTCGTAAGAGGGCTTGGAGTGAGATTGCTCTGAAGCCAGATGCAGGAAGTGAGGGCCAAACAGAAGGTGAGTTAATTGGCATGCAATCTGGCTGGAGAGATATTAACCTATAATTGCGAAGCCGAGTAAAGGACTTAACTTGGAAATTCAGCTGAAAAGTTACACCTATGGTGGAATTGGTTACTGAGGTCAGCTGCCAACATCAAAGGCCTGACAGTACATGAGTATAATTGGTATGAGGCCCAGGAAATTCTAACCCATAATGGTGACGCAAACTGTAGGACTTGACATGGAAATAGAGGAGAGCGGTAGTACCTACGATAGAGTCAGTCTCTGATGTCAGTCGCAGAGAATGAGAGGTTGCAAGAACGTGAGCATAATTGGTGGGCAGCCTAGCTGAGAAGCTGTTAACTTACAATCAAGAGGTCGAGCAGAGGACCTAACTTGGATGAGTGGTGGGGAGCTGCAGGTATATGTATAGGGAGTTGGTCAATGCAGCTAGCTATTGTGACAAGAGCCATACGATATGAGAGAGTGATCGATTGATTAAGGATAATTGAGAGTTGGCTTTAGATATTATTAGACTGTTAACTGGCAATACTCAGGAAGGAACTTAACTGTAGATGGGACGAGGTTGGGAGAAGAGATGGAGATAGAGATGGACAAGAAGTAGGAGACGATTGATGAAAGCATTTGTATCATGAATTCGTATGCAAGAACTTAGGTCTCAATTGGATAAGCAGCATTGGTATTCTATTTTGACCATTGTTGGTCTAGACCACATTACTGTTGGCAACAAACTGCTCAGAATTCGTACTATTGATGAACTGGTTCAGTTCGAGCGAAGCGGATCCTTGCCAAGACATTCGGCTCAAACCCCACCATTTCGGCCCACAATTCCGAACAAATATAAGTAAGCGAGTTCATGTCCGAATTGGGCGAATGTGGACGCATATTGTAGCTGGGATCGAGCTCTATTGAACGCGCTAATAATCGACGCAATCGAGCAAGAACTCGCTTCCTTATTATAGTTCGATATTTAATTGTTCGCAAATCAGTTTGGAACAAACCGGCTAAATCCGACAAATCCCGAATCAAACCCGAACTGAATCCCTTCTTGGTTCGATCCGTCTCGAACCGATCCGGTTCATTGCCACCAGTAGGGCAGGTATGGCTGTGTTGGTCGAAATTGCACGACTAATTTACGTTCAACCTGCAAATTTAAACTAGGAAGTAAGAGATTAACAAGACAAGATGATGGGATCAACATACCTAATCAAGGCCTAGTATTCATGTACGAGACTATGTTCCAGTTCTCGTATTTTAGTGCCATCTACAGTCAAGTTCTTCCCCTGAGTATCACCATTCAATAGTCAGATAATATCTAAGGCCAGATTTCATTCATCTTCGCTCTATCAATCACTCTCTTATATTATGTGGCCCTCATCTCAGCAGCCAGCTTCAGCGACCGACTCTGTCTCTTACATGTTAGCTACCCAGCACAATTCATGCAAGTCATTTATTCCAGTCACATCGTTTGATCATGAGTTGACATCTCCAGAGCCAGTCCTAGCAACAATTACAATGTCATTCTATCAGGTCCTTGCTCTGTGCAGCCGACATCAGTAACCGATTCTCATGTAGACACAGCCTCTCGCTTCTCTAGCCTGCCCAACAAAAGGTTAACATCTCCCGAGCCCAGTCATGAATCTATTTAATCGAGTTCTGTCTGACTGTCACTTTCTGTATCCGGATTGCGAGCGATCACTCCGCAAGCCCTATTAAGAGCCATCTTTTATCAACTCTATATTTCATCAATCCTGTCTCACATCAATCCTATCTCTGTTCAACCCAATTTCTCCAATCACGATTGAGAGCCATCTTGTCCATCACTCCTCAAGTGGACTTAAAAGTCATTATGTACATCTCTCCCCATACCCATTGTACAGCAGGTATGGCGAGACTAGGTTGACATAAGGTACGGCTCAGCAGACTATATGGGCTAGAAGGGAATACACGTGCACCCATAATGCTAGGGGACCTGGAGGATCGACAGTACTTGACTAGACTAAGAATTGACAATCGTCACTTCATACTACTAAAATGGTAGCAATAGGATCCAACTGGCTTTTCCTACACCCTATACGTGCCGGAGTCCAATTTGATTCGAGGTACAGTAGTCAGAACGATCACAGATAACCTTTCAACAGCGAAAAAGACGAGATTCGCACAAGAAATCACCATAATGACAACATCGATGTATGCTGCCACCCACCTTAACCCTGCTGAAGGTCGAAACGATAATGGCTCAGAAGTGGCGCATACATTGATTATTACAAGGGCTAGCTGTATCTTCCCAGATGCATGGCCAGAAGTGATTGGTATTCTCAAACAGCAGACTAATGATGACCGAGCCCATACAGATCAGATTATCAATTATCTACTGGTAATCGTACAAATGGATATCCCTGATGAGGTCACCAATTGGTTCCATCCAGTCGAGGATGAGTAAAGTGAACAAGTTGAAGATCCAATCTGAATGTGCGTGGATGCCAATTGAGAACGGGATGTGATCGCCGAAGATCATATCGATTTTGAGAACAGATTAGACAACAAGGAGCGGACCCTCATGGAGAAACAGGTGGAATGAGACAGATTGGGAAAACAAGCCTCAAACAATATAAATGATGAAACTGAGCTGCTTCTGATGGATGATACAATGAAAAAGGAGATGGCGAAGATGAAACAAGAGATCACCACCATAGACATGTTCAATACATCGATGCAGGTCAAACTGACTGCTGCCTTACAAGAAGTCGACACAATGAAGGCAATATTGGCCACCACTGAAATCAAGAGAGACATGATTAGTGAAAAGATGGAATCGGTTATGGTGGAACTGAACACTACTAATAAGGTGTTGATTCGAGTGAAGGCTAGCTCTGTACGAACTGATACCTGTCAGATTAACTCGAACAATCACATGTTTAAGGTCAACATGATGGGATTGCCGACATACCACGGTACAAGAACTCTGAATGCTGTTAACTCCAGCCTATTCACCCTACACCGGCACTTCAGACCTCGAGCCCATGAGTTGGGCCTGACAGACAAGTTGGAAATTCCGTTGACCAACAGTTCGATCGCCATGGCACTACTTCAGTTTCGCGACAAAGTTGATGTTTAGGCCATTAATCATTTTAAAGTGCATGCAAGTATAGACGTAATGAGGAAAGACATTTTGACAGTATTCAAAGAGGCTTTTATACCTTCTGACACAGTTATCAAACTGAAACGTCATTGGAAGTTACTTCGAATCAAAGGTGGCAACATGTCGCCATTGTTAATGAACATATTCAAGTGCTTGGACATCAGTTGCAAACCCACTCACCACTCTTGGATGAACACCATCAGAAACAGATCTCTATGACCGGGTATATTAGTCACTTCTGGATGTCTAAGGCGCGCCTGGAGTACCTGGAACATCCGTAGGCAGGGTAACATGAAATCCGCAATGATATGATATGAAGAACAGCAAAAACAACTCCTGATACTAAGTATCCACACGGTCGCATATCACTTTGCACAGCACCTTGAGACGTTTAATATACTGTGTTCTTCATCTGGCGAGTGACATTGCATGGTGCTTGGAACTCGGTGGCAATACTGCTCTTGGAATTGTAATGACGATGCTATACATGGCATATTATACCATAATATCATTTTCTATGGAGACCTACTTTGCTTGCGTTCATATCTTGGCTGGATGCAAGCAACTTGAAGGTCTGCCTAATACAAAGTAATATTTATTAAGTCTATTTACAGTGCTAAATACCTTACAGTTCAAAAAACCATTTATACTCTGTTCACCGCTGTATTCAACTTGTCTTCCAGTATATAATAAACATCGTTCAAAGTCGCTAGGTCAATATGTCACTTGACTACCTATCCTTTATTCTCCGACTTCAACGAAATGGACTCCTCTGGAATTAAGTGAGCCGCACCGTAAATATTTCCTGTACTAATATCTGCAAATAGACCTCCGGAAGATAGTTTCGCTACCTTGATAAGCTGTGATGAACATTCCGGCATTCCACCATTGCCAGCCTTCGTCACTTCAATGTATTGTTGCCAAAGGGTATCCATGCCAAGCGAATGGATGACTTACAGCTTGAATAGATGAAGCATACCATACTGTACGTATTCCTGCATTACAGTGTGAGACAGCTCCTGCTCCTCCTTATATTGTAAAGTTTGAACGTATACGCAGTCATGTCGGGCAGCCCCTGAATTCTATCGTTTATTTCCAGTATATCTGAGCTTCTGAATGATGCACTCACCATACATATTACATGATTCTACCACCAATGCATGGTACATTGCTGGAACACTTTTTAAGAGATTATCCAAATAGATATTGACCTGCTTAGAGTATAAGAAATGACTTGTGGTATCATATAGACCACTTCGGAGAATATCGTCACTGATTGTTTTCAAGAGACCTTGAAAGTCCTTCACTTTCTCTTTTCCTTTTTACTGCTGCGGAGATATGAACCTCAATAAATGACCTATATAAGTTGCTTGCACCATCACTTCTGATGTCTCTTCTGTTGTCATCTGTATAGTATCTGATTTACGATTCCATACATCGTGACTGGTCTTTCTGACAGCGAATGCATCACTCCGAAAGTAGTAGTTGATTATCTGAGTATACTAATCACCTGTCATGATGGAGGCATTAAACCCATTCTTAATTATCTCCCGGTAACAACTCTCACCGATCTCTGTCAACCACTGTTTAAGCGAACCATACCATTATATCTGCTGTTGGAAGTGCTGCCCATGAACAATCTTGGGAAAGTAGAAATTGCTATCATCTTCCATGTATTCGGCCACTGCTGCATCGATAATACCATTCCAGATGTCCCGAATATGCTGTCGAAAGGCCACCATCTTGTTCTTGTTTTCCTTGGAATTCAACTCGGCATACCCCTTGGCACACAATTATATTCATCTCTCTGTGGCCTCTGCTGCATATCATTTGCCAGCTCTGAATTGTTGAAATACATCCTTCAAATCGGGAAAGCGATGTAGAGCGTTGCCCCTGACGTCTAGCATTTTGTCATCGTGAGAGTCATACTGGCAGTAGTAATAGAACTTAATAGCAGAGTAAGAGCACTCAACTGCACGGTCAATAATACTGCACTGAGAGGGGCTTGGATTGTGCAGAGTATTGCGTTCAATACTATCGAGGAATCATATCATTGTCTTGAGTTCTCCTCCATTCCAATACAAAACCTCCTCATGTAAACATCTTCACTTTGTCATATCAAGGTATGCAGACACCGAGAGCCATATATCATTGAAATTGTCAAGCTACTTATGCTGCTTGAGAAATTCATAAAGCCATATCAGGAGATACTTCAACATTCCAATTTACATCATGTGGAGTAGATCAGGCTTGGGAAGATCTCTTGTAATACAATTACATACCATAACATGTTGAAGACTGGATTCACATCTTGGTGTTTGAGATTGGTGATTCTCAGGGGTGTATTTCAATCTGAGAGTACACGATACATATTATGATCCCAGAGGTGGTGTCGCTGATGTTGGTCAGGTAGATTATCCATTTCCTGCAAGGGGCATTCGTACCAGTAACATACAACATTTATGATATTGTGAATTTCACGGTGCTTGGAATAATTGGCTATCCATGGAGGCAGTATGGAAAAACAATGCCTGAAGTTGCCATCAGTACAGCGAAGATAGAAAGTGCTGGTCTCAGAATTGAGTATGGATTGCAACACATGCTGCAGCACATTTTGAGTGACTATTGGATTATGCTCCCTCTGAGCATTTCTTCTTTTGAGGGAGAGATAATGTATCTTGACGGGAATGGGCAAAAGGACAACCAACAATATGCTGTGCATTGTGTACATTATCCGTACTGCTGAAGATAGGTTGCCGACCGTCATATATATTAGCCATACCTTCTTGTCGCCAGAAATGTCTGTGAGTTGGATGCCATCAGATATGAATATTATCGGCACCAGTGTGTCACCGACAGGTAGTGTTGTCTACACAATTGTGAGAATTGTAAAGGAAATGAGCATTGTAATGGGTATAGAGTATTGTAAAGGATATACTAAGAAGGAAGCTTACCTGCTTATCCCACCACCAGTCTCCAATATTCATCTCATTGTAAACACGGTACCCAGTATCATTTAATCAACGTATTGGTGTGTATGTAAGATGTTCCTCGTATATTGGCTGCCGGAATAGCCATTGTGCACACTCTATATAGTTACGGTACCAACACTCAATTGCATCTGAATGCTATATATTCCAGACCATCTGCAACATAGCTTTCTTCCAGGTGCCATGGCCAAGTTGATCCTCCAATGCGTCAATTTTCTGTCGGAGGTTGTACTTTGATTTCAGAGATTCATGTACTCTTTAAGGGTGCAGTTGCCCTTCAGGAAGTTGTCGATGAGGTTGGAGGAAAGACCTTTCAATGTGACCAGCTCAGCGAAATTGTTCTCGTCCACAATGTCGAACAGATGGAAGTGATTGTGTAAGCACTGCATATAATCGTACTTTGCATTGTACTCATTGACGGTCGCATTGTATGCAACAGGGGCTCCCGCATCGGGATATGAGAAGCTTTCTGTATTTGAGTTATATTCAGATGGTTCTGGAGAAGGACACATGTGCAACAGAGGAAACGCGTCAGGATCGTCAGTGTGGTCATGGTTGGTATGAAACCTACTTGTGAGAATCTTTGACTTATCGCTGGAAGTTCTTTCAAACAGAGGAGTCTGTCTGCAACGCAGAATGTTGGACGTGATATCGAGCATGGTCACTGTCAATATGTTTGTAGAGCTACAGGTTAGACT
Source organism: Wilcoxina mikolae CBS 423.85 (assembly GCA_014904905.1). Classification (NCBI taxonomy): domain Eukaryota; kingdom Fungi; phylum Ascomycota; class Pezizomycetes; order Pezizales; family Pyronemataceae; genus Wilcoxina; species Wilcoxina mikolae. The sequence goes on from MU122093.1 coordinate 1,745,122, forward strand.
TGTAAGGTTTCAAGCAAACAGGGCAGAAAGGATTCGGAGTTCGTATGGGAGCCATGGTATTTGTAGTGTAGACATTTCTGAGGGCAGTATCTACAGTTGCAACAATATTATGAGTGTTGCCATGCATGGGTCATTGCCATGCTGGGATAGTGCCAGCTATAGCTGGGGTACAAAACTGACAGAGCTGTATATAAAATGCCAAGACCCTGGAATATAGTGCAGACACAGTTTGTCACGATGTAGCCATGGCCACAGTCTAATTTGACACTAATGGTAATACATATATAAGAAAGAATCGATAGATTTGCTTGTTTCCTGACTTTGTTGATGTTCGACCGGGCGGATGATATGAAATGCAGACCTAGACATGTGATATCACTCATTTCATGTGCCAAGACCTGAGTTCAGAGTTCATGACACCACTGCACAGAGTCAATTGGTGTTACCTGGAGAGGCCTGAGTACTGCCAGAGATGCAGGTGATACTTCTCTCACTTCATATGGCAGGTCCTGACTGTTTGTGATACTAGATTGTATCATTATGTTGGAACTTGATGTCACTATCATATGGTACGAACACAAACTGATAGACTGGGAAACTTTGATCCAACATTCGCATAACAAATGTGACACACATTCAAGAAGTGGTTGAAACAACTCTCTGAGTCGTATAAAACATGAGGTGCACTTTTCAGGATGGAAGAGAAGTACCAATGGCAGCTCATAACCAGGGAATCTCCTTTTTGAGTATAATATTTGATATCACCAACTGTTTCAACTTTTCTGTGAGTCGCTCCATACGATTCCAGTACCTTGATGACTCATTCAGCATTGTATATATACTGCCATTCAATCCCTCCATTTTGATGCTTCTCCATCATCTCTATGTACTCCATCTTTCTTTATTTACCACTCCCATCGTCATTTTCAGACACATTAACCCTAACCCTGACTGAGCCCTCAAACACCTTATATACCGCTCAGAACGTTGCAATGCCACCCACAAATATTCCATCCATCCCCTCCAAAACCTATGAATTCAGAGCACTCTCTACCTAGATGGTTTCACAAAGCATTTCATGGCCGTGAGTATTTGGGGTCTCATTCTGATGTATGCCATTTATGGTGTCAAGGATGATGGTGTGATTAACTTGATGTATGATATCCTTTTTTTACATCCAGTAACTACAAGGCACTTTGCACAGTTTCAGGGGATGTGGAAGCATCGGGCATCGATACAACCATGATATATGGAATGGTGAAGTGGATCCCAAATATTTCTCTGAGACTGTTTCAATATAACTCGGGTGTAGATGAACAGATATCACAAAGAAAATCCACCTTGACCTACTGATACGGACAACGATATCGATACCAACTTTGATACCTCTGCTGACTGCGACAATTCCAAACGTAGCAAAGGCTATGCCAAGAAAGATACCTGGTATTTCTGTGACATGGAAGCTGCAGCGACCCTTCCACAAACGTGTAATGTTACTGACCATCATTGCTTCTGCCCTCCACAACAAACAAACACTCAAGGACATCTCTACCAATTCCATCCCTACTAGCTCAACACTTATATATCCCTTCAGAGTTTATATTTGTTACGGGGATACTTATGGCTAGAGTACCGTCGTAAGTACGACCGCCTACTTGTCAGAAGTCGTAGATGTCCTGAAAATCTTCTTCGTTGTGTAAGAGTTCAGAAAACGATTGTTCCTCGTCCTCAGTTGATTCGAG